>JAEAOA010001901.1:2307500-2665000 GCA_016746295.1 Potamilus streckersoni | reverse complement strand
TTTTTTTTTGTTTTTGTTGTTGTTGGTTGTAATGCCATTTTTCAGCACACGCCATTTTTCATGGCAGCCAGTATTAATGGTGGAGGAAGAAACCGGGAAATCACCAGAAAGAACCACGACCCATGAGAAGCTACTGGCAAGCTTTCTCACATATCCACATTCTCGGAATCCTAGACTCAAACCCACAAAGACAGAGGTGAAATGGCAGTGATCCTTAACGGACAGCGCTTTAGACCACTAAGCCACTTGGAGCCCCTTTTTATTTTTGTAATCATTTCATTATATGTTTCTTATTCTTTTTTAGCAGTGTCAAATGTTGTAAAACGTTTAGAGCTTCTAAAGATTAGGCACTTTATAAAGTCCTCATTATTATTATTAATTTTACTAATACATAAATCGAATCTCTAGTGTGTATTGTGGACTTTGTCAAACCCCAATATAAACCACTGGTTAACACCTCCTTCAAGAACCTTGTACTTTAAACTGTTTCCTGTTCTCCTTTGCATCTGTGAGAAGAAGGAGTGAGTTTCATGCCTTTGTTTTCAAAGGGTTAT
This sequence comes from Potamilus streckersoni, assembly GCA_016746295.1. Classification (NCBI taxonomy): domain Eukaryota; kingdom Metazoa; phylum Mollusca; class Bivalvia; order Unionida; family Unionidae; genus Potamilus; species Potamilus streckersoni. Next base: position 2,664,446 of record JAEAOA010001901.1, on the reverse strand, counting down.
ATATGGTTCAACAGACATTTTGAGTCTGTTTCTCTCTTTTGTCAGCATTGTTTCTTTTGGCATATGATGAGCATCATTTGGTAGCTCCACTCCCTTTGGAGATCCTTAATCTGAATCATATCTCTGTTGGTGATGATCAAGATAGAATTCTGTTGCCATTTAAAGGATTATAGTTTTATTTGGCTACATCAAAAAAGAGAAGAAAGGGTAGAAAGTATTTCTTCCTTCCTATTAAGAGCTCCACTGATCTAGGCATCAACTATTTACATGTGGATTGACCTCACAATCAGGAGTCAAATATCCATTAGTCACTGAGAGGGACCTTTTGTTTATAAAAATTAAAGGCTGTAAAGCCGTTATTTCCTGTTTTTATAATTTGCCATTTTACGATGTTATGAGAACAGTATTTGGGTAGTTGCCCCTAATTTCCCTTCATTTACCTTTGCTCTTTGGTGCACAGAAGCAAAGGCATTATTTTTTTGCCCTATAGTTAATGGCACAAAAAGTGGTCCAACCTGATTCTAACTTGGATTAGTGGAAACCATTATTGTTAGGGCCATTATTGTTAGGGCCAGTATGCAAATTTTATACCAGCTATTGGGGCAAGCATCATCCTTCTGAAATTGTAAACTTAGCAATGCAGAAGTGACAGTTAAGATATTACTGCTATTAAAATGTAGCTTTTTTAATTAATTTTTAATTTTTTAATTAATTTGAATGATGTGATGTTTACCTGTCAATATTGCAAGATTCCATCCCCAACCACACTTTGATGACCCAAACATTGTTTGGGTTGGAGTGAAAGAGGATGAATATCTGTTGTGGCCATCAGACAGTTTCTGGGGATGTCTTGCACATTGTAAAACAAATGAACATATCAATTTTTGGCTAAACATGAAAGGTCAAGATCATATTTTTACTGGAAGAAAATTGTTTTTTGCATAACAACTTTAGTTCTAAACCCCATACCTTGCTCAGAGTTTGTGAAGGGCATGCACTTAAGTTCTGTTAGAGGCTTGTTTATTTAGGGGTTAAAAGGTCAAAGATCATTGTGGCTTAAAGAGAAATTTGGTTATGGTTAAGTGATTTTCAAAAAGGCATATAAAAGTAAATATTGAAATAATCCCAGCTCAGATTTCAAATTATGCTGATGACTGTGGCTTTGTATCATTGCTAAAACTGTAGCAAGTCCAATTGTAATTGCAAACTTCTCAAACCTGACAATTTAAATTATTCTATTCCAAAGTAATGTCTATTGGCCTATGTACATGTCAGTGATACAGAGCTGATGTCGGCATTATTGACATTTTAGAAATTATAGGAAAGGATTGTACCAGATTTTAAGCATATGTTAATTCTTGTGCTGTACAATACTTTCAAAACCTGAATAAAAGACCAAAAGTAGAAATATATTAGAGTCAGCTTTACAGGGTAAGGGAGTGTGAGTGGTAAAGGTATGCCAGATTGATGGCAACTGCTCCTGACAAAATGAATGTCTGACAGGATTTGAGAAATTTGTTGAGGTCTGTTTGATTGATATGTAAAGGCTTTATTGACTTGATGTGACCTCTATTTGTTCTTTATCAACTTGGTGTAGTATACATGATGTTATCATTTCAAGAAAACCTGAATGACAGTGAATAGATATGATTTGTGAGCAATGTAATTATTCCAATTTTTGACATTGCTGTTTGAGTTTGGGTTAGAACTTCAAGTGATTTATTAAGCCTGATGTTGTTTCATCATAAAGTAATTCAAAATTTTGTAATTCACATTTCATCTTGTTTGTTGCATTTAAATATGCCACCAATTTGGCTAAGTAATAAAAATTAATATTCAAATGCTAATGTTCTGTTTAAATATTCACAAAAAAGTATTCAGAATCAAATATTTGGTTATTCATTTTAGCTCTAATGTTATTTACCACATTGGGAGTCCCATTTGCATGCTAAATGTTATGGCTGAAAATAATGTAACCTTTCTGTGTTGATGTGCCATAGAAAAACAAACCAAACTTGTTTTTTACAATTCTTTTAGATGGGTTTCATGAGATGCTTGGCATATTTAAATGTAGCTGCATTAGATTTTCTCTCTGATCAGATTTTCTCTCTGGGACTAACTTTCCACTCACTAAGACTAGAAGAGTTATGAAATTGCCCATTAAGCATCAATTTCCTGTAGTCTACTCAGTTTTCTTGCTTCATTATTTGCTATTCTTACATTTACAGGTTGAAGTCACATATCCATAGCAACTTAATCAAACAAACTCCCTTATGAAACAATGTCTGTAAAACTGATGCATTTGCTTTGCTTTATACTGAAATTCATTTGCATCATTGATTCTTTCTTTATTTGATTTTCCACAGAAAACTGACAGTTAGGACTCCTACTCAATATTTTTGCAGCCCAGAGATTTGAAAGCCAGCAGAATCGGTAGATAAATTATCATTATGATCATACATAATTGATACCTGTGCAAAGCTGCTTCTCGGAATTCAGATTCAGTTTGGATTTTTTTTCTGTACCAATTAACAGTAGCATTGTAGGATAGTAAAGAACACTGGTCTAGAGCCGATTAATTATTCTGCATTCCATAATGGAACACTGGGTTAATCAGAGCAAGTTTCAGACTTTATTTGCAGCATACATTAGACAGTATCACAATTGAATATTGCGCTGAAGCAAACAAGACTTTTCCTGCCTGTTGTAACTATTTCTGAAGTAGCAGCCAAATGATTCTAGATGCATCAGTGTGAGTAATTGAACCTCGTTTAGATCTGCTGGGCTTGTGAGGTTGATTTGAAGGTGGTGATAAACCATTGATCCATCAGGCACTTGTTTTAAAATGTCTCGCCTGGGACATGGCTCAGCACTAAATGAATTGAAAGAATTCAAAATAATCTTGATAAATGGATAATTCAAGCTCATTGTAATTATTGGGTGTAAGGGGAGAAAGGTTTTCTATGTCACCTTCATTTGATGGGACAAATTCAGGCTTTTCATAGCTATGGTCCAAAATCATTTCCTGGTAGTAGAGTAAACACTTCTATTTTGTGTTATTGCATTTGCCCAATAATACTTAATTTAGAAATATATATATATATATATATGGCTGAAATAAACTACCATGATTGCTAATCTGTTTATCAGTACAGATAACTTCCACAATTATTCAGTTGATTTGTATGCATGGTAATAATTAATTATATTCCTTTTGGTGATTATATTTCTTTTGGTTATATGGTCTTGTATTATGTTGTTTATTTCAAGAAGAATAGTTGTGGAGCAGATTTCAATGTCTACATTAATTTGCAAACATGTTATGCTTATGAAAATGCAGTAGGTTTCAGAGATCATTAGATGATTTAGAATAGACATTGTGGTAAATTCTTTTGAAGATAAAAATGGTAGTTTCATTTCACTTAAAAATTGGTTCTTTAGTTTCATATAGAATCATTCACTTAAGTGCAATTTATGCCAGCGACAGTTAGCATTCCACTGCAGCATTTCTGTCTTGATAAGTCCAAATTAATAGTCTTGTTCTGTTTTTTTTTTTAGCTCACCTGGACATAAGAAGCACCTGGGCCTCTCCTATTTTTTATTCAAATAAGTTTTCTTTTGTAAAATTAAACAATGTTGTTTGGTTTGGACCCCAGGCTTGCCCCCTTACCCCATGTCTGCTCTGGATATGCGTAATACAAATTTTATTCAGGATGGCTCCTCTAGTAATGGTAATAGCAACAATATGGAAAACCTATATTATGCTTCTTCTCCAGAAAAGCAGAACCGAATTCTGTAAAACAAGGACTAGTTTTTAAAAGATGCTTCAAAATGTTATATTTGGGTAGCTTGTATAGCAACAACATGGCTTTCCTCAATAACCATGTTTAACTTCTCATGCCAGTCAACTTTTGATAAGACTTGGTTTAGGTGTCCCTTAGTACATGCTCTATCATAATTGTTGTGTTTTAGCTCCCTCAGGTTGCCTTCCACAGCAACATACAAAATCTATTTCAGCTTCTTAAGAATGGCCTTACTAATTATTATCCAACTTGATATGAATATTTCTCAGAACAAGGTCAGTCAAACTTTTCCATAAAGTGACTATAGTGTTACAAGTTTGGGCTCTTATAAAAAATAGCAGAAAAGAGTGGAGACAACAAGCTTTGTAAAAATTTAACAAATAATTTATTTTTCTAGAAAACCAAGTGAAAAATGAGGGAAAAGAACCTATGATTTGACAAATAAATGCAAAAATAATCCAAGAATTAAAAAATAGAAGTCCTATTATTAAAAAGACCTAAATGAATCTGAGTTCGAGTCCCAATGAAATCCTGAATAGATGGTGATGATGTCTGTTGTGGTCAGCATCCTACAGACGTGTCAACAGTTTCTTGTTGAATCACAGAAAACATTATTCCAGTTTTGAATTCTGAATAAATTTGAATAAATGTCTTTATCCAAGAATTTCATAGGAGCACATATATTTCCAGGGAAAAGAATCCCTAATTCCATAAAATAAAATTTCAACTCAAATTGGTCACAACAAAACACCTTAATGTGTCAATGGTTTGGAGCCCAGAATGAACAAATTCTATCAAGACAATAGTTGTACACTAATTTAAGACACAAAACAGATTCCCTGATGAGGGTCACATAGTCATCCTTCTAGAATAAAATAGAAGCTTTTTACATACCTTTCATCATGTACTCTCAGTATGGCCTTAACTGAAGTCAATAGTTCTTACTCTAAAAAAGAATTTTAAAAAAACATTTTAAAAAAATTATTACTAGAACTCTTACTGGTTCTGAATCAAGGTCAGAAACTAGTTACAGTGTTTCTATTATTATAACAGTCAGGTCAAAGAGAACTGAACTAAATTTCTGGAAAATGTCAAATCCAGTAAACAAAGTTACATTACAACAATATGTATTGGAATTTAAAAAAAAAAACAAACAAACAAATAATTAAATAAAATATGCATAACAGTAGTTACTAATACATAAAATGATTTTATGGAGTAACTTTCTTTTTATAACTAATCTATTAGAGCAGATATGATAGGCCGAGTCCCTACATGAACACCTTTCACATTCATACTAAAGATTCTAGTACATCATCTGGTTTATCTGAAGTTGCCTAAAGTAAAACATACATTTAAACAATTATAGCACAATAGCTGGAAATTACCCTGACATGAGTCTCTTTCAAACCAAGGCACCTACCTCATTACATTTGCAAAGTTGACAAATGTATGACAGGTGAGCAAAGTAAGGCCCACTTTGGCCTCTCACTGAAAGTGGGAGTGAAATTTGCTAAAGTTGAGTGAGTGTAATGGATGGACTTTTAATGGGAGATGTATAGTTATTTATGTAATCTTTAATGGAAATCTTAAGCATTACAAAAATATATGCAGTATTCTTTAACATTACTTCTTAGGGATTATTATTTTGACATGAAATGCTTTTTAGAGTAGACTCATATTCATCTGAACTGATTAGAAAGTTATTAACTTTTTGGTGAAGCCAAATCAACAGTATGGTCCCCAAACATTTCCACAGTGTACCAATACAGATTCATCTCTACAAATTTCCATTTATTTGAAACCATCGTGGGCTCCCTGATGATTTTAAATAATTGAAGTTATACTATTTCTATGAGAATCCAGCATTAATATGAATCTCCAATGTTTTCAGCCAAATCCTTTGCATAGAAAACTATACTAATATTCCCTCAAATCTTTACATAAATTTGAGAAACAATTCATGAAGAGGTAAGTAAGTAATGATGTATGTTATACTTTGAAATTAAAGCATGTGAGCAAACAATAAAGTGGTTAGATTGTGTAAAATAAAGTAGCAGCCCCATCTCTCCACCAACCTCACCTGTCACCCCTCCAAAATAAAAATTAACAGCAGATTTAATAGTGTTTGTGCATCTGGGTATGTTCAGTTGGGATATTAGATTTTAAAAAATACATTCTTTATCATGTTTTGTTAATTTAGAATTGACATTATGGGCTATAATTTCAGAAATATTTACACTTGATCCATTGTTAAATTTGATGGAAATTTGAGATGCTTATTATGTTGTGACAAGGTTCTTTTTTTGATTTGCAAATTGCTTTTATATTTGGGAGGGGGAAGGAGAACATTATGTGACTAGTGGACAGTTTTTAATTTTTTTGTGGTATGAGATGAAAGATAAAGACATATTTGTAGACAGTTGTCTGGCAGGTTTTTTTTAACTTTCAAAATGTTCTAACTTACCTGCAGCCATTTGAGTCAGAATTTAGAGATTTTCCTAAAGTCTTTTTACTTGGGGCCTAGGGCGGTATCAGGATATCTCCCTCCTGGACATTCCCCCTTCCTGGACTTTCCACCCCCCCATCAAATAGGACTCTCCTCCCCAGTCATTCCCACCACCATTATCTTTATACTATTTTATTGATATATAGTAACATTTATCTTTGATGTATACTCACATCCCACATCACCATTAGTGCACAGGTATGACTGTTGTCACTTGAATTAAATGCATTATCAAATGTCAAATATCTACTTTCATGACCTTACACGCATGCACACACACACACACACACACACACACACACACACACACACACACACACACACACACACTTTAGCTTTTGCATTGGGAAAGAGGTTAATAATTGGCCCCAAAATTGATGTAGGAAAATTGGTGGAATTGTAATAAATTATATTTTTTCCCATGTATAATTCTCAAAAAGGTGTAGACAACATGGACTAAGAATATCAGCTGTTTTGTAACATCCTGTCAGATTGGGATCTCAATTGGAATATATTGTAATCTACCAGATATCATTGGTTGGTTTGGACTGTGAGCAAATATGGTATACAATTTCATTGTGGTCTCTGGGTGGCTGAGTGGTTATGCTCTATGTGGGTATATAAGAAATCTTGCCAGTAGCTTTCTATGGGTCAGTGGTTGTTCCTGGAATTTTTCTAGGTTCTACTTCCACCAAAAGTACTGACCACTATGTACAAACCTATCATGTGCTGAAAAATGGTGGTAAAATCCACAAAACCCAAAAAGTTCATTGAGTTTTTGAGAGTTCCTAATCTGAACATGATGATGGGTCTTGTACATGAAAATGAAATGCAATATTCCATATCACTGTGCAAATTTTTCTGACTTCACAGTTCAATGTCTATTTTTGTAGTATAGATAGAAAGTAATTTTCATTTGAAACTGGTCCAGTGAAGAAACATTATGATATACCACCTTAGAAAATTTTGGATTCTTTTTAAGGAAAGTTACTGTAACAATCATTTTGATCATATACTTTAATATTTTTTTATTTTTACCAGTATATTTTATTTTATATACATTTGACTGAGTTAAAACATCTTTAACTTTTATATTTTATCTTGGAGTACTTCATGTTTCTGTTTTATTTGGAAAGGGTTTATCTTCCTAACAGTTCTATACAATTCTTAATGTTTTTTATCACATTTGTTAAACTTTGTTTTTAATTAACATAATATAGAAGTTATTGTGCTGTTAAACATGTCATTAGCTCCATATACAAGTAGTTATATTTGATGACTGTCCTTCCATCTGTACATAACCACATTACGAAATTGTTTGGTGGAAATTAGCTAACAATGGACATAGTTTGTCACTGTAGTAACAATTTGTATGAGGTTCATAGCTTAGTGAATTTTAAATACTTTTGGCCCAAAGATTAAACATAGCACAAGGGTCTATCATATATTTTTATTATTTAATAGATTTGGGGTTATGACCCGTAGCAAGATCAGTGATAAGTTGGTGGATAGGGATATATATAGTAAAAGCATGGGGATTAGTGATTACAATAATGGAAGTAGCTCTAATTTGACATGACATTAAAGAAATGAGTTAAAAATTTGTTTTAAGCAAGCCTTGGCAATCTAAACTGTGTATGTTTGTTTTATAAAGCTTGCTGGAGAATGAAAGAATGAATATATATATATATATATATATATATATATATATATATATATATATATATATATATATATATATATATATATATATATATATATATATATATATATATATATATATATGTGTGTGTGTGTGTGTGTGTGTGTGTGTGTGTGTGTGTGTGTATAAATGTATGTGTGTATGTATATATATATATATATATATATATATTTATATATATATGTATATATATATATATATATATATATATATATATATATATAATACCTGTGTCAGTTACATGATAAGGTTGGGGGGTTCTTAGTAAACTCGGTAAACTCAGACAATTTAATTATCTGATTTGGATCCTGGAGAAGCCTCAGTGATTTAGATAAATATACAATGGGCCTCTGATATATCATACCTTCACTGATGTAATGTAGTGATTGAAAATGTGTTTGCCTTAGGTATGCAGTTTAATTTATTGGCTCATATTAGATTTCCTAGTTTTACCTGTTGCATAATGTGGTGACCAATTTGTGTCCTAGCAAATGGTCTAAAATATCAAGAGTAGAGCATAGTGTTGACCCTGGCATGAAGTTGCAGTGGAAGATATGAGTCTATGCTGTTAGGTGCTTGCTGGGAGTTTTACCTGAGCCAATATGGTACATGGCAAGCTTCTTTTGTGACAGATAAAATACTAGACAAGAAAAAGTGTATTATGTTGGTACCAACTTTAAATATTCACTGTATTTCCTTTCAAATTAAACAGTGACTCTGACAGTTCATGTACTTTCTATAATCCTGCAAGAATGTATAGTGATCATTTCAAATCTTTATTCAGCACATGATTTTTATTTTCTTGCAATAAAACTGTGTATTATGTTGCTGGACATTTATCCATCTGTTTAGTTCTCCACAATCAGCTGTTATTAAACTTTGAGGAAGAAAAATGATTATTTAGTTGATGATCATTAGGTCAAGGTCAAGGTCAAGGTCACTAACTGAAAGAATAAAAATAGTTTTTGCATAACATCATTAGTAATATAGCTCAGACTGTGACTAAAGATTGTGAATGATTTACACTTGCAAAAAAATAGAATGTTATTAATTTTGGGTTTAATAAAAATTAGAAGGTGAAGACCACTGGATCTTGGTTTAAAAAAGTAAAAGATCAAGACCACTGGATCTGAAAGAATTGAAATTAAGCCTTCATGATGAAATCACATACCATGACTCAACTCATGGATGACTTGCAAAATGGAGGACATAAGAATCCTGCTGATTTGGGTTCAACAGGTTAAAGATCAAGGTCACACATTGCAAAAATAAAAAATGGTTTTTGTATAAATATTTTTAGTTCTAGACCATTTATCACCTAACTTTGTGCATGGTTTACATATTGTGTATGAAAGAAACCTATTGATTTGAGGTTAAAAGACCATCAGTCAAGGTCATATTGACTGAAGGAAGACAAATGTTTCTTACATAATAAGTTAGGTCAAGATGCTGTAACTTAACCAAATCTTGACCTTGACTTTGATCCAAAATAAATAGTCTTCTTCCTTTACTTCCAATTGCACACTATCCACAAATATTGGTCAGGGTAGATGGTGTGTTTGTTAATGTGTGAAAACATGAATATACAGGTGGATCAACATAGAGTATTACAATACTATACTTTTTTTGGCCTGCATAGAAGTAATATTTAAAGAAAAAAATTGTATCATATATTAGATTGCATATTTATGATTTTCTGCTTTGACAAAGCTGAATGCTGTTAACACTTTTTTTAAAAATGAGACATTAGAGGTTTCTTTGCAAATGACATAATAAACTATTTCTTCATATATTCAACACTTCATTCAATTTATTTAACACATTATTAGCCTGAATTTTCATAAATGTGTGTGACAAGAAAGTTAATACTTTTTGCCCTTATTTCAATTAATTAAGACAACCTGAAAATGTATCATTCATGTAATAACTGATCAAAGGATCCACTTAAACAGGTGTAACAGATATATATGGGACAAATTATAGGATTTGCAGGATATCTAATCTTTTTATAATGGGCACACAATAAAGGAAAAAAATTTAAATATTAAGGAAATAACCAAATAGCAGTAACATTAATCATAGTGTAATGTAACATAATTCATAGGTATATAGCTGTAAGTACTTTAAATTATGCTCAGTTTAAATGTGAGAGCGTTTGTTGCAAAATTTGGTTTAGTGAAATATAGTAAATAGTGCAGTGTCCACAATATGAGAAGCTGAGAAGATAAAATTACTCCTGCTTGGAAATGATGCTGATGAGAATAATAAAGGCCACCTGTATTATAAATAATACTATGTTATATGTTGCAACAAGAATGTGTTGTAAAACATTGATAATCAGTGTAAGCTTACTTCTGAGCTCAATGTTGTGTAAGCTGACTTTGAAGTGCACCATGACAGCATTCAAATTCACAATTTTGCCAATATGCACAGGGACACTAGTGGCATTGCAAAGGTTACCATCAGCATCATTTTATCACCTACCCCATGTTCTCCAATAAGGGTATGTGAGAAAGCTTGCCAGTAGTTTCTCGTGGGTTGGAGGTTCTTTCCAGGGTTTTCCCTGGTTCTTTCTCCACCATTTATATCCTATTTTGTACTGAAAAATTGAATTAAACCCTATAAAAACAACAACAACAAAGGTCATTATGAGAGTACTGTATAATTCTTGTTTAGGGGAGGTCACTCTATCACCCTTCGAGTCCAGTGTGGCATCAATTTTTGATGAACAAATTCCAAAATAATTTCTTCCCTGTATCACCTGTTATCTAAATAACTTTCATTTAATCATAACATTTGAATATGTTGTTCTCCCAGTATACACAGAGACAGACACATATGACAAATTTTATTCTGCTTCTAAAGTTGGGGTAAGAATTTCTGTAATGCTTACACAGTATAAAATCAAGTCAAAGCATAAAAGTGCAAGCAAGTCTGATCAATTTTTTGAAGCTCTTGGTTAAATTTTTTAAATAGTATATGGTGGAACCAAGACAAGTTTTTGTTGGAATGGTGTGTTATGTGCTGTTCAGTTACAGCATCTTGAGGAATGGGAACAATATCTGTTTCTTTCATCAAACTTAACAAAATCCCAGCTGTTAAAAGTTGATCAAGGTTGCAACAACTAACATGCACTGATGGATAATCTAAAATAATACTGATGATTGAAGTGAATCTGTTTTGTGTAAATGAATTGGCTTTACTTTAAAAGAGATGTACAGTATAATTAGATGTGTACAGTTCCATGACTAATTTAGGTTTTTAATATGAGGTTGATATGCTTAACAAACTTTTATCACTGTATTTTATCAAAATTTAAACAGGGCAGATGCAATTTCAGTGTTTTCAGGATTTTAATGTTGTGGAGATGGGGTTGGTATGACTAGAATTTAAGACCCATCCAAGAGTTTGTGTTGTTTCTCCAATGTTGTTCATGGTGGCAAAATCGGAATGGGGTCCAAAAACCTATACCTGGACAAACAAAATTGTACAGTCATTTAGCCCCCCCCCTCTAAATTTGCTTTTGAATTGTTATATATTTATGTGATTTTTTGTGGAGTACATTATCTCTAAATTGTGATTGTGTAGTATCATTTACTTGAATGTTTACAACAATGAAATACAGCAAAAAAAGAGTAGACAAGGTTTGTCACAAACCATGTCTAGTTAATGTTATCTTATACAGATTTCTTTCTTCACAGTCTGTGCAGTCAGCAAGATAGACAAAAGAAAAAATGCTCAAGCCAAACCTCCTGCTGTGGGATCAGTAGCACTCTATTAAATGATTCACAAACATGCACAATTTGTCTTGGATGTTAAAAGAGATTTATTTATCACACAAGAAGGGTCCTTTATCAACATTGTGTCTGGTTTCAGCTAGTAAATGCAGGTATTCTGTTACAGATAGCTTAATAATTGTCAGCCTTACTGAAAGTTTTTATACCTTGCTGAAAATGTAAACAATTACTACCATATTTAATTGCTTATGAAATGAGTTCAGCTGCAGATTGTGTAGACCTAGAACAGCTATTGCATATTGTGCTGGCTGATCAGGGTCTCTGTCGTTTGTTATTAGGAGTAATCAGTACAACAAACAAAATATACCCTGGTCTATATGCATTATGCTTCAGTAGATAAGGGTCTTCGTTGTTTACAGTTTGACTGACTTAAACACACACACACACACACACACACACACACACACACACACACACATATATATATATTTATATATATATATATATATATATATATATATATATATATATATATATATATATATATATATATATATATGGAAGTATATGTTGATCAGAAATAGGATGTTTTCTTTTGCTCAGTATTGGTACTTATCAAATATCTGGAGAGGCCAGTGTGACATCTGTGTGTGTGATTTGGATTTTTAATGTAGCTGAAACAAATTTTCAGTGATATCTCTACAAAGTCTGCAGTGTGGCAGTTTATAGTGATGTCTAGTACTGGGCCATCATGCCACAGCATTAATCCCATCTCAGTCACATTATTCTTAAACCAGGCTGACCAGTTCTAACAGTAACATCTTAATGCTGAGTGCCTTGTGAAGCAGCTGTTAGTAATATTTTTATAAGTCTTTGGTATAAAGCAGCAGGGATTTAAACCTACAACCTCCAGCATCCAGTGTGGATGCTCCAACCCCGTAGGTCACTGGAGTGGCGAACACTTGCTGACATCAGTTTCGATTCATGAAAATACTGCATGTCATCTTTTTTCAGCTTCATTAAATTTTGTCTAATTAAGGTAAATACGTGGTGAAGTCTATACAAATTATTAATTCAAATTTACCCTACCTTGCTTCACTTTCTGCAGTGGAAACTTTTTCATTATTTAAGATTTTGTACTTATTTATAAATAAAATTACATGTATAAAACTTGCCTGATTGTGTGTGTGTGTGTGTGTGTGTGTGTGTGTGTGTGTGTGTGTGTGTGTGTGTGTGTGTGTGTGTGTGTGTCAGAGTGACATGAAACTGTTAAGTTTGACATATGGTCTAGACTTGCCTTAAATTTGAAAGTGGTCCAACAGATATTGCAGTGTAAGTTCATGAAGTGGTAAATGACAAGAGCCATGACAAACCAGAGCTAAAGTTGAGAGAACTTGGGCCATTTGAAACAGGTGTCTTAAAAAGATATTTTCCAAAATGGTTCTTAATGGGTGTATTTTGATGATGTCACCAAATATGAATATTCCTTGCATATTTAATCACTCATTCATTGACATTGCTCATAAATTATAAATTTAGCAATTTATTGACAATTGGTTAAAAATTTGTAACAAATTTTCCAAAACCTTTCTTAACTCGTTAACTCCTGGCGCTTTGAATACATGTCAGAAGGTAGTAGCCTATTTCTGAGATCTTTAGCATCAAGGTCATGTAAGATACACTATAGTTGGTAGCAGTATAGAAAGGTAGACATGTAGCTCTACAATGGTACCAAATAATTTGGATTTTCTAGTTTCACTACAAAATACAGAGGGAAAAACATAATTGTTTGTATTTTTTTCCACCAAAAAGTAACCCATGGTTGAAAACTTATTTTGTGTCCAGATTTTAGACACTTTGGCCTCAGATTTAAGGCAGACCAGTTTGGACTGCACACAGACAGGTGAACCTTTGCAAAAAGTAGGATAAGATGGGCATTTGGAATCAAGAGTGGTGTCAATATGAAAATGATGGGGCGATTAAGCAAAACAAAGATCTCTAACTTTTATCCTTCTGCTCATGTGCAAGTAAAATAGCCAGTGAAAAACAATATTTCTAACACAACTAGGCATTAAGTTAGCCAAAAATCTCTTGGAGGTCAATGTAATAGGATGTATTCAGAAACATCCCACAAAATGTGTTTCCTACTGGCATTTCAGGCAAAAATGAGTTCATGAGTTAATAAAGGCAGTCTAGAGAGGATTATTCTGACTTGAATGATAGTGATAAAATATTTGCAGTTAGAGAAAATCATCCTGATTGGCAAGTTAAAGAAGGCGCTTTGGTAATTTGTAAGACCCAAAATCAAACAGACAAAAGTAGTTCAGATTTAGTTTTGTATGTAACAGAAAAAATTTCATAAAGGTTTTATGTATTTCTTGTGAGAAGTAATTTATCAGTCTTGAATAATTTGTATTATGTTTGCTGAGAATTGATTTTTCTATATCTGGAAATGTATGTCAGTTAGCAAAGTAATGTAGTTAGTACAAGGAGTGAAGGCCATTAATTCACTGTGTCATTAAGTTGTGTAATTCTTTTCAGCCAAGAATCATAGGTGTAAGCATTAGAAGCATGTGTTGACAAGCATAGTTCAACTGGTAATTTATAGCCAAAGCAGGGCAGTAATAGTTACTTGAGAAGCCTGATTATGTCAAAGCTCTAGTTAGGAATGCAAGGAGCTGCTAGAAAAGATATAAAATCATGTTAATAGGGTTATGAGTGTGTATGAGGTTGCAGACTGACCATCTCTTAGTTGTTGAATTATGGTAGACATTAAATGAGTGGAAATATTGTTTGATCCAAGGAGAGAAACACCTGACATATATATTAAGTTGGATATTATATATGTGTTTGGAGGAAACATTAGCTCCATACTGTATTGCACAATTTCTAAGAGAAAGCAAAGCATTCAGATGCCATGTTCAATTTCATTTTGTGTATAATTGATTAAACTTATATTTTACATAAAGTGGCTTGTGATATTCTATTCTTTATCACTGCTCATATCTCTTTTTTCCATCAATAAATTTTATATTCTGTTTTATTGTTTACTTAATTATGGGTAATAATACCATGGTCAATCATCTAGATAACAATCACCTAAAATCAAGTGGGTGATCTCTCACATCATCTTGGTATCATTACAAAATTAGCATTGTGGTACCGATTTAAAATTAAGAAGAAATATGTAAATATGCCCATTTATCATAAAGGTTATGCTTTGATTTGTGAGCATGTTGTCTTTCTGTCACAGTGACTACGTAATGTAATAGAGAGGATATCATTGAGCTCTGAAATATGTTTTACATTTCTAGGGCATGAAAGGTGACCAGGTTCAAGCTAAATCTGTAATGAAAACAATAATTTTAAATATTGTAGATGCAAGTTTCCTTTAAAAAATCACACACAGGGACTTTCATTAAATTATTTTTCTTTGTACTAAGCATAATTAAACTTGCAAAATTTTATATTTTATTCAGTTTTTATATTTAAAGTATCATAAACAGATCCTAATATACTTGAAATTTAGTAGGACACAAATTTTTATGAATATTTCTCAGATTGTTTCACATGAATTAAAACATAAAAACAGTTTGTAAGTGTTAAACCATGAATGCCAAAAAAAATTACAGATTTTAACTTTTTAGGTATGTACAAGTTATTCCTGAAAATGAGTATAGAACCTGAAATTGGCAACAAAATTGTTCACAGCAACAAAAACAGTTCTATGCAGGCAAATATTAGTGACACATTTAATAAAAAGTAAATCTTTTTTATATACATTTTCCTAACTGCTATATATAAATTTGTAACAAAATCCACAACACAATATATTTCACAATTTCCCAGTAGGAAATAAAAAAGAGATTAATAGCTTCAGGATAAGGACAGTTCAGATAAGTATTAGAGTACTTTCAAACATTGTATCATTGAGCTGACCTAACATACAAATAAGAATAGAAAATACTTGTAATAGAATTTACAGAGAAAAAAAAAAGAGAAAAAAAATTGCCAGCAAAGAAGAGGACAAGAACTCTGAATATTACAGATTCAGTTTTGCTTTATGCACATTACATGTGTTTATATAGAGTCCATGGTTTGCAGTACACTTATTCTGGCTCCAAAATGATGTTGCTCTTGTGACATTTCTCAGCATGAGATAATTTGTTCCTGGTGGCCAGTATAACATTTGGAGGAAGAACCAGGGATCTCCCCCCCCCTAAGAAGCACTGGCTCATGGGAAGCTTCTGGCAAGCTTTCTCACACACCCACACTGGCCAAGCCCAACAGCCATTCCACATGGACAGAGGTAAGTGCTTTAGACCACTTGGCCACCTGGAGACCCAGCAAGTGATGTTACACAATATACTGTAATATTTTTTGGAATAAAGAATCTTACAGGTATTGCAAATGTACACATTACAAAGTGATAGAGTTCATGTCTTTGCTAATACATGCTGCAGATGCAAAATGCAGGAGTAATTGGATTTCCTTTATTATATTCATACAGTACCAGTAGGGAAATATTAAGTTCATATTCAACTAATTTCTCTATTTTATGAAAAGTTGTAGCAGTTGAACTTTCTGTCATGTGAAGTTTGAATGTACCATGAGCCTATATGTACACTAGCTATATAGCAATGCAGAACCTGTGTGCTCAAGGAAAATCAGTTTTCCCATCATAAGCACTTCACTTGTGCAGAATAGAGTGAACAGAACTCACTAAATAGATATAACATATGATATAAGAAACCACCCTCAGTAAATACTGTACAGAGAAAAAAAACCTGATTATATTCCAAATAGTCATAATAAATACAGACAATTCTGTGACAGTATGAAATCTATCTGTGTACTAGTATTATGAGATCACATATTTGGGCCATTGCTGTGTGTGCTAGTATACAATCTGTCAGTTTATTGAGATCACATATTTGGACCAGTGCTGTGGGTGCTAGTATGCAATTTGTTAGTTTATTGAGGTCACATATTTGGACCAGTGCTGTGTGCTAGTATGCAGTTTGTTAGTTTATTATGAAATCACATCTTTGGGCTTTTGCTGTGAGTGCTAGGTGCAATCTATTAGTGTGTTATGAGATAACAGATTTGAGCAGGTGTTGTCAGTGTCAGGGTGCATTCTGTTATTATATTATGAAAATATTATGAGATCACATACCAGGCCCAGTGCTAGTATGCAATCTATCAGTGTACTATGCAACCACATACCTGGGCCATTTCCAATCCATCAGTATATTATGTGATCACAGATTTGGGCCTTTGCTGTCCACAGTTGGGTTGCATATTATATACAAGCAACTTTAGTAAAATATTACTTTTTACAAGTAGTGAACCAGTTATTTCTTGTTTGTGTAAATTTCTTTCCCATGTTTTAAATATCTTTCCATTAAAAAATATTTATGTGACATATTTGCACACAACAATTACTACAGATTATTGCTTGAAGCAATAATGAGCATGTGACTGGTATTTTTAACTATTCATGACGTGAACTTGACTTCAGGCACCCCACTGAAACTGATCTGTTTGCAAAAAGATGACAATTCTTGCTTTTCAGTAAGCCTTAGCTAAATTAGGTAATAAAACATTTATTTTATGACTGTTGCTTTTTCACAGCCAGGTGTTCAATCACCCTCAGCCTAAGGCTTCAGGAAGATGAACACCTGCTTGTCCATATCACCTCCAGGCAAATAGTTTAGTCTGTTTCCAGCATTGAAATAACCTTACAATATTATGGATTGAAAATTCATTTGCACAACTTGAAATAGCAGGTGAAAATTATTGCTACTTGTAAACCACTTGGAATATTGTTGTAAAACTTTCCCATTGTCAAGTAATTTGTGGAAAAAAATGTTGTCTATCTGTTTTCCAGTGTGGCCACCACAGTAGAAATCTGGAAAATTTCATATGATGCTACTCCTTCCAAATGAAAATGGTGCTGATCTGATGTCCAGTATAACTACCACAGTGACCATCTTCAAAATATCAGTGTTCCTTTTGAAATGGAGTCATACTGACATGAGCTTTTTGATTAAAGAAAAACTTATTGTGATTTTTAAGCAGTCCAAGAAATGAAAATGGTGCCATTCAGACATTCATAATTCCTGTCACAGTTACCATCCTGATGTTCTTTTCACTGTGTCTCCTGATATGTCAACATGGTGTTTTCTCAGAAAAACTTCTTACAGTTTCTGGTTGCATGTAATTGACAATGGTACCCAACCAATGGCCACAATGATGATTATGTAAATCTTATCATCACTACTTTTGCTAGATGGCTGGTCATACTGACATTGTGTTTTCTTCCAAAGACTTCTTATGAATAACCTTCTTGTGATATCAGGTTTATATTAAATTGAAATGGGGTCATTCTGATATCAGTTCTGCCAATTATGGCACCTATCTTGAAAATTTTATTGTTACCCTTAAGAGAAAGTCCTATCAACATTTGAAGACTTTTTAAGATGCCTTTTTGGTCTTAAATGAAAATGATGGCAAGCTGACATCTTGTATTTCACAGCAGCAAGTTTGAAGATTATTTTATTCCTGCAGAATGTCGGAGATGGTTTCAGCACTCAGCAGTTAAAAAGTGAAAAGTTTTAAAAATTGGATTCCTGGATAGTCTTTTAGCCAGGAGATTGTCAGTCCATTTGAGTGACTCCTATATTACTAACATTACAGAAAATCGTGTATATTGAGGCACAGTGATGCTGGGGGATTTGGGAGTCAAAAAATGTGTTTTTAAAGTGACACTTGATTTGGTAGTTATACAAGTACGTTTTAGGAATATGATTCACCCTTGTTTGTCCTGACATATTGTTTTCAGCTAATTACCATTCTATTAGGCATGTGCTTTCTACACACTAAATTTTTTCCAGGGGTCAGGCAGGATAAGTGGTTTTTAAAACCACATCCTATGTTATAAATTAATGAATATTTGCGTTTTGTGAAAGGATGATTTATTCTTTTCAAAGGTGGTTCATTGTTCATTTAATTTCATTGTTTGTAGCAGCTATGAAATTCATAGAAATTGGTACCATATGCACTCACTTATAAGTAGAGTCCAACTGCAAACAATATAGAACCTGATGTACCATTAGTATAATGTGCTGACAGATCAGTTTTTGTGCTCTGTTGATTACTGCTAACAAACTGCATTGATATACATCTTCCATTGCATTATGTGATCACAGATACAGATCAATGTAGTTTGCAGTAATCTCTGGCTTTTACATGGGTACATATGGTACCCAACACATAATGGTTAAGTCATAGTATTTTAAAGTAGCTTCTTTGTATCCACTTATTCCTTGTAATCTTAACTTTAAGGATGTGTTTAATCTGTTACAGTTGTCCTAGGATTCCATACTTTGTTATTGCTGGGGTCTGGGCTTTATTTTTACTTTTTGTGTTTGTTTTCTAAGTCAATTATGATTCATTCTAAAGCTTTTTGAATAGTTACTGTGGGGTAGTTTAAATGTATACATAATTTTTGTTAGAAATGTGAAAATTATGCAGACCAGTAACTGTATTTAAATAAAAATATAGGTTATCTTCCTGCAAGTCTTTGTTAATATTCAGTTTTTTTTTCTTCAAAGAAAATATGTTACCATATATACTCGCATGTTTGTCAAGTCAAACTGCAAACAATAAAGATTATAATTTTTTATTACTCTAGAATAACATGCATGATGATCAGGGTCTATATTGTTTGTTCTACTGATCACTCCTGAAAAACTACACAGACTTAGAACTGACAGTATGTTGTCAGGGAAGATCTGAAGTTTGCAGTTGGACTCATAGGTGAGTATATATGATAAATAGGTGGGCTATTCTAGAAATTGGCTGAAATAGAACATGACTAATTATCAAATTTGTTTTTGTAATTACCAATCATTTACTGCAAATGGTTGACTTAGTTACTTCCAGGGTAGTGTGAACAATTTAAAAATAATTTTGAGGCACTTCAAAATCAGGCAGACCATGATTATTATATTTGATATCTCACTTGCATTAAGTCTTCAGATGTTTTGATTTTCTAGCAAAGATAAATTGGTCATACCAGTGGGCTCCTCAAGGGCATGCAAGAAGTAGGACAAGCCTAATTAGCAAAAATAAAAAAATGGGCAAAAATAAATGAGTTTAAATTTCAACAGTTTTTTTTAGCAAAAAAGGTACTTAAGAATGATGAACTGATTTATTAGATTAAGAGTGATAAATAGATGAATGTTGCATTGCTTGCCATTACAAATGGTGTTAAATTTTACACACTGAAGATCTCTAAAGTTAGAGGTCATTCAAAGTAAAAGGTCTCCATTAACAAGGAATTTGATAATTATGCACATATTTCAGCTATGCTAAGTGAATGTTTTCACCCACTGTAAATTGAAACTAAATTCTTGTATATTTTATGCTTGAATAATTTTTCTGAACCAAAATTAACACATTACTAAGCACATCATATGTTTGCCCCAGTTGACTTCTGACCTGATCAAAAGGGATGTCACTTGTATCTACCTTCTTAGAAATGTTTGTCTATTACAATTATTGTTAAAGATTATGAAATGTAGCCTAAATATTTGTCAGGCTTTTTGACTTCATGGATAGCACAATAATTTCCACTCTTGTTATAACATATAATTTTTTTGTAATTCATTAGAACTAAGGCTAATATGGGTCAGTTCACAGCTGATACTCTCAACTCTATTTGCCATAAAATTAATGTATTTCCTAGCAGTTAGCCACATTCCTAAATGGAATCATGATATGACTAGACATTTTAGTAAATATTACTGCCCCCCTGTGAGCTGTAAATCACTAACTGGACTATGGTTACCAGGTGTACAATTACTTAATTACAGAGATGAATTGATGGACTTTACCTTGTCTTAACTAAATTACTTGCAAGGTAGCAATTCATTGGCATAACATTTTCAGACATAATAAAATAATTTCTAGCTAACAGGATTCTTATCATTTAAGACTGATAATTCACACATTCTCAGCATAAATTTTCTATTACATACAAATGAGTAAGTCTGAGCAATTCTCTCAAAATTCATATCAAGGTTATATCACATGACATTTATACAATACATGAGTCATATAACATTCAGACCACTCCAGTGTCCTAGTGGTCAGTGTCCACTTCAGATGTGGGAGGTTGTGGGTTTGATCCTCAGCTGAGTCATACCAAAGACTTACAAAAATGGTCCTAACAGCTGCCTCGCTTGGCGCTCAGCATTAAGAGGTTAGTTTTAGGACTGGTTGGCCCAATGTCTGGATAATGTGACTTGGCGGAACATCATGCTACTTGTCTGCAGCATGATACCCCAGTGTTAAACATCACTATAAACTGACACACTGCAGTCATCATAGTGATATGACTGAAAATTTTTTAAAAGTAAGTTAAAAATCCAAGTCACACACACACACACACACACACACACACATATATATATATATATATATATATATATATATATATATATATATATATATATGTATATATATATATATATATATATATATATATATATATATATATATATATATACACATTCAGCACAAAAGAATGAAAACAATTAAATTCTGAAGTCATGGGAAATTGAAGTATAAATTTAAAATAAATACATGCAACAAATAATTACAACTTATATCAGTGAATGTATTGTATGCAATTGAGACAAGACTTGCTTTCTTTTCAGTGAATCTGAATCTCGTTTCCTTTATGTCCTGTGTCTCTCAACTTAAGACACCCATCCCTTGTTCAATTTATAATGAAAAATGCTTATTATTTCCTGGTGTTTAGAAGTTCTAGTCTTCCTGCAGAAACATTGAATAATGTCGCTAGGGAAGTTACTTCATACATTAAATTTTTTCTGGGGAAAAAAAACACACTCATTTAACTTAGCAATTCAGGATTAACTTTAAATAACCAACCAAAATTTTAACACACCCATTGAAGTTTTAACTGTTCTCTCTATTCTGCCTTTATTAATTATTTCTGGTAAAATTAATTTTGTGACACTTCCAAATGGCACAATTTGTCTCTGGATTGTCTTCACTTTGACATTTTTCACAACTTAACCCCAAATTAGCATTGCCTTTCTATCTGTCAGATTGTTACCACATTGGATTCTAATTAAAAATCAGTGATGTCACCAAACAAGAATATCACAAAGATCACAGGCTTGCAATTTAATGCAAGCCTAGCCCATAGGTCAAAGTTAATTATTACATGTTACACTGTCAGCAACAAGATTAACTTATGCATGTGTCACATTAACATTTGTTAAATCAAAATACACTCTGTTACAAGCAAAATAGTAAGTTTTTAAGGGTTGATACATTGAATTTGCAAATCAGTTTGCATATAACATGAGGTACCTCCTGAATGCTTCTGGTTGATCATAGTTGAATGACCCCATGTGACTATTGTCAACTTCTCAAGAGGGTAAAATCTTTATGAGATATACATTTATGACATTGATCAAATAATGATATTGCACATTGTTATATTTTTGTAGAAAAACTGACTCACTAAAACATTTCCATCACATTGTCATGACCTTTTCTAGTGAACGGCATTACTTTTCACAAGATTACACATGAGAACATGATAACAAAAGAAACCAGGAGGTGAAGCTTTACCTGCTTGTATATCATGTGCTCTTTTGGAGTAGATGATTTGTAATGAGCAAGGTGTTATTTCAAAAATAAAGGTATTTTTTAAAATAAAAATCTTAAAAAGTATATGAAGTGGTTTTTTTTCAACAATTTTGACAACCTGTGAATTGTGCATTTAAATTATTTTATGAAAACAATATTAGTTACATGTTACCAAAAAAAAGTTGCAATGCTAAAACCAAAAATTGGACTATTAAAATTGAATGAGTTCCAGGCAAAATGAATAATGACCAAATACATGTAATACAGCCATTAAGACATTTATAAAGGTCTTGTGAGTAATTTGTATATTTATTTTTTTTTAAACTTAATAACTTTTGGGTGTGGTGGTTGCAAACTTTGCATTGTTTACTGAAAGTTTAAGATATTAAATAATCTACTGATTTTTTTACCCTTTCATTGTGTTGATTTTATTCACACTTCATTAAATGTTTTGCTGATTTTAGAAAGGGTAGTCCACAATGATGCAGTACATTATCATTTGGTTGCTTGTTGACTGTAGGTCTACATGATTGCTTCCCTTGTAGACAGATCTTTTGGCACTGAATCTCTATTAGTCATTCATTAAAGAAAAAAAATCAACAATTGCTGACAAAGGAAAATTGTCCCACTTTAGCTTCTGTGATTTTTATCTTTGCCTAGCATTGAAATGTTTATATAATGTTATGTTCATATATTCTATTTACCATTGCATAAAGAATTACCAAATGTCAGAACATAATGAAAACATGTTGCATACTTTCTTTAAATTATCTTTTGAATTTATACCAAGTATTTTATATTACAGAAGTTAAACTCAAAATCATGATAAAATCACTTGTTTTCAGGGGACTATCAGATTAATATCTGGTCTCGTTACGCTGTCATTTTGTACAATAACACTTGATGTATAATTACTCTCATATGTAACCCAGAGGTTAGATTCAAGGTAGATGCATTTGGAGATGATATTGACATATGGACTTTCTTTGCATGTTATCTCCAAGGTGATTTAGATTTTACAGTGTATTAGGAACAAATAAAGCCAGCAGTTTGTTGAGATGGATAGAGGATCCCTTGTTTAATGCATGAAACAGGTACAGTAAAACATCAATAATATGACATGACAGAATACATGCACCCTACATGTGATGATATTTTGATAAACCCATATATGGATTAAGTATATCCAGTTTTGTCTTGACCAGATAATAAATAAGTTGACAGAAAGTCAAACTGATAATTTTCTTTTCATAGATAATCATGTCAAACCTGTTATCAAAGACAGGAATTTAGGGGGTAGGTTTCCTAGTATGTAAAACAATTTCACAGTAGTGAATAAAAGGATTGATATTGCAAAATAAGTTGAATGAATATGAATATATGAATGATCACCCCAGAAAAGTAAAAGTATGGGTTTCATGTATAGGCCTCCATCTTAAAATGTTGATAGGAACAAACATTCTGAATTTAAAGTAGACATTATAAATAAAGAAAAACAGTATTGCACACAAGGTGACATAAATAGGAAACACCTTATAGAACAAATAAAAACACTGGATGCATTTTATTAAACCTTTTGGGATTTTGCATTTGGTTATTGAAACCTCTAGAGTAGCAGCTACTTCAAAAGCACTTATAGACTGTATATTCATAAATAACCAGCAAATGTTTCAAATGTTTCTGTAAAAGAAATGGTTTAAGAGGTGATTGTGCAGTGTAAGAAAGTAAATAAGCACTGTTGTATAAAAATATGTCATAATTGCATCAAATATAGGTCTTGTACAGATTTTAGTACTGATTTTAGTAATGTTTTAAGTGTTAGGTCAGATTTATTTATGGAAGTTAACAAACAATACGAAGATATATACTATGATTTGGAGTATGCATTGAATTCAAAATTATTTTGGTTTCCGAATACACGGGATTTAACATGGTAGGCAAAAGAGTTCTTAAGGCTGCTATATTTGTTGTTGCTGATATTTTTATTATTTGTATGTAATCTGTAAGCAAAACATTTTTATTAATCTTGGAAAGCAACCAGTGTAATAGCACTCTTAAGATTGAAACAAAGAAAACCTTAAATCCAGCATCAATCCTCACCTCTATTTTCAAATTGATAGATGTGTGCACAATTCTTTTGGGAATGATCTTAACCCTTGCAATATAATGCAGTAAAATCAATCTGGCATTCTTAAAGATAATTCACATGAAAATGCATTTGCATCTATGATTAACTAATTTTTAAAAGCCTTATATGAAATAAATTAATAGGTACTGTAATGATTGATTTTCAAGATACTTTTGACCTTGTAGATCATGAAATTCTTATTCTGATGTTAAAAATTGATAAACCGATGAGTGTAGAGAAGATGCTCTTAATTGATTAATATTCTATTTTACATTCTGAAGCAATAGATCTCAGTAGATAATATGACATGGACACGTATCAGAAAGTTCAACTGTCAGTTTGTGGAGTTCCATAGGGTCCTATCTTAGGGCTCATGTAATGTTTTTTTTTAAATTCATAAATGATCTACCCAGAAAATTGAGATGCAGATTTGTCAAATGATGTGTATATTGATGAGATTTCCTTGTCTGGTGCTGAAATCGATTAACTTTTAACATGTTAAAATTGTAATCAACAGACTCCATATATGGTGCATGGAAAAAGGTATGACCCTCATTACAGACAAGACAAAATTGATAAACACATGGCATTATATGCGGATTTGATATGCTTTATGTTCTCTATGACAACATCATTTTGAAAAATGATGGTTTGGTAAAAATTCTTGGTATGTTTCATCATATAAACTATATCATAAAGAAAATAAACTCTGACACTAATGATTTTTTTTTAACAAAAGTTATATTCAACCCCACCTGGACTACAGTAATATATTTTGGGATAATGCAGGAAAAAGTATGAAAATTTGTTCTTCATCAGCAAATATATAATGTTTACAATACAGTGATTACAACCATTGTATTACTTAGTGCATAATAGAAAATTCTTAGAAGGTCCAAAATGATGAACAAAAATGATGTCTACAAAATCCACCTGTATTTATTTCAACATTTTTATGCATGTAGAGAGACTATACTGTTACTTCAAAATTTAAGATAATGAATGGGATGAAATTTTTAAGTTCCTCGGTCAAACAAGGAGCAAGTAAAAAATAGCTTTCATTATTCAGGTTTTTTGTTTTAAATAACATTCTTGATGATTAGCTTCATTCTATAATTGGCATTTTACATGGATGAAATCCTGAATAATATGGGGCTACTACTTACATCCCATTTTGTATTATGTAAGTATATAGCATTTGTGTGAATAAATGTTCATGTACTATGTACGTGTGTGTGTGTGTGTGTTTGTGTGTGTGTGTGAACATATTCATTATTAGTTCATAAGCATTATGTAAGAATATAACATTTGTGTGAATAAATGTTTGTGTAGTGTGTGTGTGTGAACATATTCTTTATTAGTTCATAAGTATTATGTAAAAATATAACATTTGTGTGTGTGTGTGTGTGTGTGAGAGAGAGAGAGAGAGAGAGAGAGAGAGAGAGAGAGAGAGTATATTCTTTATTAGTTCGTCCATGTGGCTTATGTGGTGTAGGATTGTCCCAATGCACTTCTTTGAGCCATTTGAGATAACAAGTGGAGACTGGGGTCATGGTGTCAACAGGTGGAGGCTGGGTCATGGTGTTTCAGTGGTTAGCATGCTGCACTGGTAACTGAATGGGTACAGATTCAAATTCTATCATAAAATTAACCTGATTGGTTACAGTAATGTACACTTGCAAAAGGTACTTTGCTCTGATTGACTTGGCAATAAAAGATCTTGTGATGGCTGCTATTGCTTAAAATTGAAAAAATCTAAACTCCACCCAAAAACTGCTGGATAGAATTTGACCAAATTTTACAGAAGAATGCAGACATAATGATCTTTTGAATTTGTTTAAAAAATACCTATCCACCATCAAACATGGCTAGTGTTAAAAAAGAAAAACTATTTAATAGCCTCTTGTCAACAACCACTAAGAAGAGTTTGATCACATTTGGCATCCTGACTTATAAAAGCCTTTCATAAATGATGCTGGTTTGCATTTAAATAATGCAGAAGATCCCCCTAATAAGAAATCTAGAAACAATTAATTTTCCTTAAATGCATGATAAACACCATTGAATACTTTTACAGAAAACAAGTACTGACTCTTGACCAATGGTTCTGTATTTGGCATTTTGGTTGTTATGTTGATTTCAGCCAATTGAGCAATCATGAAACCACTTAGCTCTCTCTCTCTCTCTCTCTCTCTCTCTCTCTCTCTCTCTCTCTCTCTCTCTCTCTCTCTCTCTCTCTCTCTCTCTCTCTCTCTCTCTCTCTCTCTCTCTCTCTCTCTCTCTCTCTCTCTCTCTCTCTCTCTCTCTCTCTCTCTCTCTCTCTCTCTCTCTCTCTCTCTCTCTCTCTCTCTCTCTCTCTCTCTCTCTCTCTCTCTCTCTCTCTCTCTCTCTCTCTCTCTCTCTCTCTCTCTCTCTCTCTCTCTCTCTCTCTCTCTCTCTCTCTCTCTCTCTCTCTCTCTCTCTCTCTCTCTCTCTCTCTCTCTCT
Organism: Potamilus streckersoni; assembly: GCA_016746295.1. Taxonomy (NCBI): domain Eukaryota; kingdom Metazoa; phylum Mollusca; class Bivalvia; order Unionida; family Unionidae; genus Potamilus; species Potamilus streckersoni. The sequence continues at coordinate 2,637,393 of JAEAOA010001901.1, read as the reverse complement.
CTCTCTCTCTCTCTCTCTCAATTTTATTTAAATATTGTTATATGCTAGTCAATAAGATGAGCCCACAACCTAGAAATCTTTGTGGCCAATATTTTAAAGGTCATCGATTAGAAGAACTTATGGGAATGCTTGTATTTCATATCCTTCTAGGAAAAGATTTTGTCACTACTCATCGTAAACTAATTAGAGGAATGCCATGAAATTTTATACATCAGTTCATTCTAAGGTCTAGTTGATCCTAATTTTTCGAAAATGGTGCTGTTCGTAAATTCACTGTGGCCACCACACTGACCACACTGACCACACTGACCACACTGAAAATCTTATCAATATGCCTTCTGAACAGATTGTCATATCAACCAGGGTGTTTAATAAAATACTTCTGGTAATTTCTAGTTGGTCATATATGAACATTGTGACAATTTTACATCCTTAAGAATGTTGAAAATCTTGTTACCATATAACTACTCCTGTGGGTCATAGTGCATTAGCATTTTCACCAAGAGATTTTGTATGATATGGTCCATATTTATACTAGTCTTGTGTCCAGCAATGTCAACACTATGGCCATATTGACATATTATTGTCATTCCTCCAGAATGGATGGTCATATTGACATGGGATATTAATCAAAAGATTTATGTGGTCTATCGAAAATGGTTTTATGTCAAATATAGCTACCATGGCAGCCACCTTCAAAAGCTTGTTAAAGCAGAAGAACCATGACATATGGTTTCAACACTGAGAATGCAGTTACAAAGAGACAGTTTTATCACTTTTCACTGAAAGAATTCTTTGGATGGCCAGTTTGACCTAAATGAAATTGTTATCAATCTATTTCTGATATGGCTACAGATAGTGATAGTGGCCATCTTGACAATATTATGGCTACTACATCCTCAGTGAAAAGTAATTGCCATGGGATTTTCACCAGAATATTTCTTATCATGTCTTGCTTTTGCTCTTGTCTTGCTCTTCATAATGGTGTTGCTCAGACTCCCAAAATGGCTGCTGAAATGGCCATATTGATAATAATGACTTCATAAATCATCATATCACCTTAGGGTTTTCACTGATAGTCAAGAATAAAAATTGTATGTAACTTCAAATATGGCTGAGAAAAGGGCCATTTTGAAATGTTTTTGTGATTACTTCACTAGATGACTGGTCATATAAATATTATGCTTTCACAGAAAAGGTTAGACCTAAAAGTGTCAATCTTACATCTAATATGGCCACAAGGGTAGCCATCTTGAAATTCTTATTACTTCTAGAAACAGAAGGTCATGTGGTTCCATGTGGGTTGATTGTAAATGATGTCCAAAAGAATGAAAATGATCCAGTCAGCAGCAAGTAATTTGAAAATATTGCTGAAGAATAACAGTGATGGTTTTGATGCATGATAGTTAAAAACATGAAAAAGGCTTATCTTGAATTTCCAGAATTTTTTTTGCCCAGTAGAGCATTTGTCTCTTCAGCAGACTTTAGTTCATCAAAAGGGTTTGTGGGGGTTGTCATGGTTGTGGTGGGTGCTTCCAATATTTTATTTAAATTATTGTAGAAGTCCCACCCATGCTTGATTTTTGGTTGGCAATTAGTGAAAGATAGATGTAAAGCTCCGAGCCCCTAATCATCAATGACGACAGTTAAATGATGAAATATACAAAAGGTTGAAATTCAATGAAAAATAGTTTAATAACAATTCAATAGTTAAATAATTCAAATTTTCAATTACACTCTTTCCTTGTATTCTACTCATATGCAATATTCTTCTCTCCTATTTCTCCCAATTGCTTCTCTTCCACTCTGACTTTCTCCAAATTCCTTCACCTCTTCCTTGAATTTTTATACTCCTTCTCCTCCTCCACTTTCTCTCCACCATCTCTTCACCGACTAAACTTCTGTTGACTTTAACTGTTCTGCTAGTCTCAATTCCATCTCCTTCTTGTGGAGACTCAGGACTCAGTTGAAACAGAAGTTCTGACCCCTACAAAACTTCATGTGAAAACACAAGGATGGTACAGTCTTTTCTCTTAGCCCTCTCATCTCACACAACACACAGCATATCATCAGATAATGGCTATTAAATTTCTTCGGTCACGCATTCATTCACATCAAGATACTTGTATATTCTTGCGTGGTAAACAAACATCACAATAAAACACACATTATCAATTACTTCTCATACTTGCATCAATAAATTCCATCACATCAATACATATTCATAATCCTATTACACTAAAGTATATCATAATAATCATATTCCTTTACCATACACTAATACAAAGTACACAAATATTCAAATATCCATGCTCTGATATACTCATACATCCATAGTAACATCACCACTTTCCAAATTCACAATTCAAGCATGTGTAAATTCTAACATAATGCATTAATAAATGCACTGGTCTATTATGAAGTAAACCAATAGTGAATTACAAAATCAATACTGTCCACAAGATAACAAGCTACATAATTTTGCCTTGCATCTAATAATTCTCTATATAGGCTCAAACCCATTTCTCAAATACACATGTAAATTTAACACTACAAAGGTAATTATATATATTAAATGATCCTAGTAATTAAGTATACATACTAGAAATAATTGCAATTATGATGCTGTAATATCCTGCAAAACTCGAACAATTGACTTGCTGACCTTTTTGAAGCTTTGTCTTACCTTAGAATCTACTTCTAAGTTTTACTGTCAAGTTGTAAGAGGCTTCCCTTGGAATAACCCTATTGCTCAGCAATCTGTTGAGGTGAATACTAACCTTTTGCTTGGAAGGTATCAGTCAGGTCATATTCTAATCATACCCTCTATCTCAATTCTGATTGGATGTCGCTAAGAACTGATCCAATTGAACCTAGTGGACAGTGTCCCTCCCACTATCTGTCTATGTGGGGATGGATAAAAATACACCCATTCACCACATGGGCTTCATTTTGATCTTGGGACTAATCTTTAACACCTAGGTGTGATAACTCCAAGCCTTTGTTCAGATGGCATAATCTATCACCTTCACCAATTCAAGTTTTCCAGTTTCTGGCTGGTCATGTGACCTTGCATAAGAGATTACCACTAGCCTGTTGTGATCTTTGGACATAAAACACATGACCGAAGTAATATTCCCAAAACTGTAGATGATAGCTTATAGCTGGGGCTTAGCAAATATGAGTTCTTATGATACCTAGTAGGCCCTATATGAAAATGGTACTAATTTTACATCCAATATGGTGGCCAAAATGACCATATTGAAAATCTTGTTATCACTACTCCATCTGAATGAAAGCAATATTGACATAAAGTTTTTACCAAATGACTTCTAATAATGTCTAGTTGGTCTTTAGTTAAAATGACACTGATGTTACATCCAGTATGGCCACTACAGTGGTCAGTTTGAATCCAGTTTGAAAATTTTTATATTGCTCAAAAATATCAATGTCAGCAATTGGCAGTTAAAACAAAAAAAGTTTATTATAGATTTTTGTATATTCTGTGTTGGGGAACAAGGCATGAGTTCCTTAAATGGACTTTTGTCTTTCTAAAGATAATAATGGTTTTGCTGGATATAGTCATATGGGATGTCTTATAAAGATTCATCCTCTGGTAGTTTGATAAGGAGGGATTATAGTTTGTAATGAGCATAGTTTTTATTTGGAACAGTATCTGTGAATTAACCCCTTACATCATGTTTCAACACACTTGATTGGTATTCAACTTTTAATGAATACAGATAAAACTTGCAGTTGTTTATCTTCATTATCAACACAGTGTTACTAGAACTGTATAAAGGAGTAGAGATATTGCCACTGAATGCCATAAACTACATGTCTGCCATTGTTATAAGTTATTAATAACTAATTAATGATAGCATCTCATTCATTTGCCAGAGGTCAATAACCTGCAGCTCCATTTTGGCAGTTGAATGAGAATCCAGTTGTCTACATGGTCTGATTGATAATAATTAATTTTAGAGTTACACTTGCAGCAAAGCAATGGTGTATAATATTTTCTTGTTAGCACATAGTTAAAGGGGGGTTGATGGTGGTAGTTAAGTATAGCTGGAATTTGAGCAGTTGTACATTTTGGAAGAAAAAAAACATTGCATTTTAAATTATATGCAAACTGTGAGAAGGCAAATGTTCAACATAATCCAAGGGCTTCAATTTGGTGTTATCAATGTTGTTGTTGTTGTTGGGTTTAACGCCATTTTTCAGCACACGATAGGCTATACATGGCGGCCAGTATTAATGGTGGAGGAAGAAACCAGAAAATCACTGGAAAGAACCACCGACCCACGAGAAGCTACTGGCAGGCTTTCTCACATATCCACAGTCGACGAAACTTAGACTCGAACCTATGCAGACAGAGGTGAGATGGCAGTGATCCTTAACGGACAGCGCTTTAGAGGTGTTATCAATGTAAATTAATTGTAACACTACATATATTCAACAATGGTCACTTATGTATAAATTTTCTCAATTCCTTTGTAGTTTTATTAGGTTTTCTTTAAAGTAAAGTAAATGATTTAATAAACTGGTCATCATGTTATTTTAACTGTTCAGTAGGTGTAATGTATTCATAATGGCATATCTAACTTAGTAGGACTGTGCAAGTGCTGGTGCAAAATGGAGGGATATCACTTCTAGACAAGCCCCAGTTCAAAAGCCCCAGTTCCACTAGCTGTCCCAGTTCTCAACATTACTAATTGATGCTGTACTGCAAATAGCACTGTGATTTACACTGGTGATTACCGAATGTTGAAACATTAAAATTTATAATTTTGATCTCTACTAATCATAGTCATAGAGTGGAAGAGATTATGGGATGGATTTTGATGTGTAACAGACAGATGGACATATCAACAGTTTAATGTATGGACATATCAACAGTTTAATGTATGGACATATCAACAGTTTAATGTATGGGCATATCAACAGTTTAATGTATGGGCATATCAACAGTTCAATATATAGGCATATCAACAGTTTAATGTATGAGCATATTAACAGTTCAATGTATGGACATATCAACAGTATAATGTATGGACATATCAACAATATCATGGTATAATTTATGGGCATATCAACAATTTAATGTATGGGCATATCAACAGTTCAATGTATGGACATATCAACAGTAAAATATATGGACATATCAACAGTATAATATATGGACATATCAACAGTATAATGTATGGACATATCAACAGTTTAATGTATGGACATATCAACAGTTTAATGTATGGACATATCAACAGTATAATGTATGGACATATCAACAGTATAATGTATGGGCATATCAACAATTTAATGAATGGGCATATCAACAGTATAATGTATGGACATATCAACAGTTCTATGTATGGACATATCAACAGTATAATGTATGGACATATCAACAATTTAATGAATGGGCATATCAACAGTATAATGTATGGGCATATCAACAGTTTAATGTATGGACATAACAGTGCAATGTATGGGAATATCAACAATTTAATGAATGGGCATATCAACAGTTCAATGCATGGACATATCAACAGTATAATGTATGGACATATCAACAATTTAATGAATGGGCATATCAACAGTATAATGTATGGACATATCAACAGTTTAATGTATGGACATATCAATAGTTCAATGTATGGACATATCAACAGTATAATGTATGGACATATCAACAATTTAATGAATGGGCATATCAACAGTATAATGTATGGGCATATCAACAGTATAATGTATGGACATATCAAAAGTTTAATGTATGGACATAACAGTATAATGTATGGGCATATCAACAATTTAATGAATGGGCATATCAAAAGTTCAATGTATGGACATATCAACAGTATAATGTATGGACATATCAACAATTTAATGAATGGGCATATCAACAGTATAATGTATGGACATATCAAAAGTATAATGTATGGACATATTAACAGTTTAATATATGGACATATCAACAATTCAATGAATGGGCATATCAACAGTATAATGTATGGACATATCAAGAGTATAATTTATGGACATATCAACAGTTTAATGTATGGACATATCAAGAGTATAATGTATGGACATATTAACAGTTTAATGTATGGACATATCAACAATTCAATGAATGGACATAAAACTTTAATGTATGGACATATCAACAGTATAATGTATGGACATAACAGTATAATGTATCGACATATCAAGAGTTTTCACCAGAAGACAAGACTATTTAATAATGTTTTTTTGATTCAGAATGAAAATGGTGCTGTTTAGATATCGAGTGTGGACACCACTGTGGATCTCTTTAAATTCTTGCTATTGCTACTTAGGAATAGATGGTCATATCGACATGAGGTTTTCACTAGAGACTTATTATGATGTCTAGTTAATCCTTAATAAGGCTGGTGCAACCCTCTTTAACATCATGTTATCTCTGTTCCAAAATGGTCAGTCAGATTGACATAGGACTTTCACCAAAAGATCTCTAGTAATGTCTATTTGGTGCTAAATGAAAATGGTGCTGCTTGGACAATCATTTTGACTATTACAGTAGCTATTTTGAATTTCTTGCACCTAACTAGCTTCTTGAATAGAAAGTCATATCATCATGAAGTTTTCGATAAAAGATTTCAAGTAATATCTAGTTGCTCCTATATGACTCGTGCCAATCTGACAACTAATATAGTCACTCAGCAACATGATCCATAAAACCTTGTTATTGCTATTCCTTTTGAACAGGTCAAAGTTCATTTTCACTAGCCAAGGTCTCATTATGTTAACTCTATATAAACCTTAATGGATGGAGCAGATATTTTAGTGCTTTGTTCTAGAGACATCTACATGTATTGGATTTCATGAGTTGCCTCCCTTAACATGTAATGCTAACTAACCAATAGCTTGTGGCAGTGGTCTATTGTATATTGGCTGATAATTGTGGAGGTAATTGACTTCAGAAAGATACTTTATTAGCTGAGCATCAAAATTAAGACTACATACCAGAGAACAACTATTATAAGTATATTTGAGTGAAAGGTATTTGTACAAATATGGATTGGCAGTGAAAAATAGCTTATTTATCAGTTCATGCTGCTTTAGTCTTGATCATGTAGGAACAGTGTTAAACTTTGAACAACTTAATTTTGATTAAATGCACTAACTTGCTGCCACATCCAGTGAAATATACAGACCTAAAGCAAAGAAAAATCTGCTCAATACACCAAGGTGTAGATAGGGTTGTATTAGAACCATGGCTAGTGAAGATGCAAGATGGTCAAAGATATGGCCAAAAAAATTAATTCTGTGACTTGTATCTTTGTCCAAAGTATAACCTTTTTTTTACCAATGTTTTTTTTTTTAAATCTGTAGTAAATTATATAACTTGCATAGATTGCTTGTTCCATGCTAGAGCCACTTCCCATGCCTCCAGATGAAGGTCAAGGCAAGGAAAATGTAATACAGTTATATGTATTCTTGTTCAGAGCATAACTTATGAACCACATGAGGTATTTGAATGAAACTGTTAATAGTTATATGTCCTGACTATATATTGTGTAATTGCCATTGTCATGCTTCAAGATGAATCTTATGGCAAGGGAAATAAATCACTGACCTCTATCAATGATTGGGTATAACTTGATGAAAATGTGAAGTTATGCACACGAAAATTTAACCTTTTTTATTGGAAAGTTTTTTTTATTTAATCATGCTCCCAATTTCAAGATAGGGTAGCAACAATGGATATTGCAGGTCAGTGATGTTTTTCTTTATTGAGGTCATATTAGATCAAAAATGCCAATGGGGTGGGCATTATTATCCAGTCTTTTTAATTAGTTCAAGTTGTTGCTGTTACTCCTCTCAAGCTACTTTGAGGAATGCCATAAAGTTTTACATATTAAGTTATCCCTAGGTTTAATTGGGCCTAAACAAAAACGGCGCCATTCTGAAGTCCAACATGGCCACCATGTCAGTCATCATGAATATCTGGTTTTTGTTACTCCGTGTGAATGAAAAGTCATATTGACATAAGGGTTTCAGTGGAAGACTTCCTATGATGTCTAGTTAGTCTTTATGAATCATGGTACTAATTCAGTTCCCATAGTAAACCTATGCAAACACCATGATATTAAAAATTCAATAACTTAAAATTTTGGAGTGCTCATGACCAAACTTATATTTATCAGTATAGATGAAACCTGGAAGTCAGCTTCTGTGCAGAGGAAAGTATATGAGCCGTGGCATTTTCTGGAGCTGCATATGTTTGAAATATGTGCTTTCAATTCCGTACCAAAAAGTCAGGTGCTAATTTTAATAATAAGTGTTCCAAACTCAAGACTATTAAAGAACTGAAATTCCATTAATAAAATAATGTATATTTTTATTCACTTTCAACTAGGATAAGGTCTCAAAAGATTCTTTTTCTTAAACATAACTTACATTATTAACCAATCCTGGTAAGCCAAACCCGTATATACTCTATTTAAAGTTCACCTATTTCTAGACTGGTTCCCATTTTTCAATACAATTAGTACTGTGTGTCCTATAACCACCCTTGATTTTCTTGACAGCCCTAGGAATAGTAGTTCAATACATCACTAAGCAATGTGCATAGTTCTGCTTGTCAAAGATTACATTAATGAATATTAAATTTTATTGCAAGTTCATTTTCACCTAAAGAGCAATGGTGCATTTCAGGCAACATTTAAATATTTGAGCTTTATTAAAGAAAATAAGAACAAAATACTAAAATCAATCTTTGTATTAAGAGTCATCTTTTTTAATATCACCATTTATCTCTCTTTAATTTAATACTGAAATATATTACCAGCCTTTTTTATGTAACTAATGAGTGAAAGGTCAAGGTGACCATCTATATGTAAATGCATTATTACAAAAAAATATCTGGATCAAAAGTTTTCTTATGACATCTTATGATATCTAGTTTGGTCCTAAATGAAAATGTTGCCAATCTTCTATCTAGTATGGCCATTACTATGGACTTCATGAAAATCCTGTTATACTTGCTTGTTCTTAGTGGATGCTCTTCTAAACATGGGACTGGATCAAAAGTTTTCTTATGATTTTTTGTTGGTCCTCAATAAAAATGGTGCTAATTTTATATCCCATATAAAAGTATCTTGTTATTGTTTGAGAATATCGGAGATGATTTCAGTATTCAGCTCCTAAAATGAAGAAGCAGTCAGATCTTGAATTCCTGGAAATATGTTCAGCCATTAGAGTGCCAGATATGGCACTGTCAAGACCTTAAGTGTTTGAAAATGTACATGTTAACTCAAATGTCCTTCAGTTTTATAAGAAGGTTAAATGTCACTTGCACAATTTTCAGGAACATTTGCAGTCAGGTTGAGTTCTTCACATTTTAGAGGAAGGTTGAATGTCACATTCAGTTTTCTGGAACATTTGCAGTTTGGATGAGTTTTGACATAGATTGAAACATAAACATGCTATATTCTAAGTTTTGCTTAAGTCCAGTCAATGAAAACAGGGTCATAATTGAGCCTTCATTTGTTATTTTTGTTGTTGAAATATACAAAAGAACCTAAGAATTTAATACTGTTTTTTGATAAGAGATGAAAATTAGGTCATTGAAAGTTATCTTGCGTGTTGGGAAAGTCCTAAAAAGTTCTGGCTTTGTATACTGTTATAGCTGTTGGAACACTTTGAGTATAAGTTCCTACAAATATTTTAATGAAGCTGTACTCAGGTCCCCAACTTTTCATACAACAGGCACCAGCTCATTGGTTAAAGGTCAGCAGTAGAACAAATGTTCCTAAGATTGACATGTCCTGTGATGTTTTTAGTATTATTTTTATAAGATCTTTATGAAGCAACATGTAATATTTAATAAGGAATTAACTTCCATGTTCTTTAGTGGGTCTTTTATCTAAGATTTTGTACAGCAAAGATGAGTTTGTGTTGAATATCTTGTGTCTAATTGTCCAGCTTTTTTATCAACAGTGAAAACATATAGTTTGGATTGCAGCAAATTTACTCATCTGTCCAATGAACATTTTGAGTTCCTAGAGAAGATACACACTGTCAGTTGAAGTTTAATGAGAACCCATTGTTATTGTGTATAAAACTGTCAGTTGAAAATAAAAACACATTTTTATCTTGGGTTGTCGTTTAAAATTGAGAAAAAGCTGAATTATGAACTTGAGTAGTATTTTCTTTTTTTTTTTTTCTTTTTCTTCAGTTTTCAATGACTGGTGTAGCCAAGTGGCATAAAAATAAGGAGAACGATGCATCTTCATACAATATACTGTCACACTGCAGACATCATAGCAATATGACTGAAATTTTTGTAGCTACAGAAAAAAATCCAAATCTATCTATCTCTCACACACACACACACACACACACACACACACACACACACACACACACACACACACACACACACAGTGTCTTGTAAAACCTTCAAAACAGAGACATGTGATTTTTACCATTATAATGGGGACTTTGTTTTAACAAATCCTGGGTAATAGTGATCTATTTTACTATGCATTCAATATATACATGTCATTTGTAATAGATTTGTGGTTGAGTTCCATAAAAATCAGAATCTTTACAATCAGAACAGGGACACACACATATACAGTGTTAGAAATTATACAATCAAATAGTGGACGTTCAATAAGTATGTATTTTGATTCTAAATAGAAATCAATTCAATCTAAGTACTGCAGTAATCTCACCTCATACACATAGTTCTCATCCATATTAAATTAAAATCATCATGTAAATTTTTCTTATTATGTTTGTTGTGTATATATATATATATATATATATCTATATATATATATATATATATATATATATATATATATATATATATATATATATATAAGTAAAAATGTACAACCAGGAGTATGAAGAAGTTGAATTGTCAGGGTTGTGTGAAAACACAGAGAATGTGTCACTTTTTCTAAAATGAAACAATCAAAGATCTTTATGCCAATCTTCATTTAAAATAATTTTATTGACAAGACTACGGTTTAGAATTTAAAATGTCCCACAAAAAAGACCACATTTTTAACTTTTGTGTACAAAAATTTGCCACTTTAGTGCAATCCCCTTCATTAATAAACCAATGAATGATAAGATCTCTTCAATATGAAATATACCAAAACTTTATTTATTGTGATGGCATGGTTTAGTTTTAGTGAGCTCAAGTCTGAGCTGCATAAGTGTCCCTGGGCCAAATAGTCCCTATTAAAATCTAATTGTTTAGGATTGGTTGTGTGACTCCATGTGGGGTATTTATGATAGAAACTGGTAAATCATACAGTGGAATGATTGAGAAGGGACTGTCCTATTATCTGGAGACACCTTTTATTCTTTCTATGATGATAAATGTGGTGTAGAGTTTCAGGCAAAACGAGGCTTAAAATCATGATTTGACTGACTTAAAGTATCCTTTGAAAAATAGTTCCTGACATTTATTTGTTTGAGTTGTGACTTTTTTTATGGTAGTTAAGTAATGGTATTACATTATAGAAATGTAATTAGGAGAAACCATGGAGTTGTGATGTAGGCAGACAATTGTGAAGTTGTGATGTAAATGTGTAGTTGTAATATTGGTGGTCATGTATTAATTAAAGGAAAATTGACAGACAGAAGCAACAGAGAGAGAGAGAGAGAGAGAGAGAGAGAGAGAGAGAGAGAGAGAGTATAAAAAAGACTACTGACTAAACTATGAAAGAATGAGAAATGTTTAATAATTTACCTCTGAGTCAAACAAAATTTATCTGATTGTTTTGTTTCAAATTATTTATATTTCATCCAGGATGCACATTTATGATACATGGAGAATCACTAACTATGAGTATGAAAAATTGTTGTTTTTTTCTGCATCATGATTGGTGTCATATATATAAGTGCTTACAAAAGTTCTTTTTATTTCCTATTGGCTCAAGCTTAACTTGTCAGATTTAACTCTAATGTGGTTAATTGGATGAAAGAAATGGTATTAAATTTTGGTTACCATGGAGACTGTTCATTATTATGCTTCTAACCACATTTGAATGAACTAAAATCTATGTTGATATTTTCCAATATATTTCTTATCCAAATATGTATGGCTCAGAATTAAATAGGAGATAAAATATACAAGCACAGATGAATTACTAAAATCATATGCCCTTCATAAAAACCATGCACAGTGTCTACATGAAATCTTTTATTCATTTTTTTTTTGTTATTTCCCAATCTAATTTGGCGAAATGTGTTATGAATGTTGGACTACACATTAATAAACATGTTTATCGATATTACTCTCTGCGTTAAAATAGAAAAATATATCATGTATATTTGTCTATATTTTATAAATGATTTATATCCTGTTAGCACTTCTTGATGCCCTCTTCGGTGAGTAATTCAAAAGCAAAGTCCACAAACTGATAGCAAAACAGTGAATTTTTAACGTGTAAACAGGGACACAGTTTTCTGACTGATGCACACAAGGTTTTAAATCAAATGGGACTGTCATGTGCATTGTTCTGAATAGCCTGATACAAAAAAAGTTCCAACAAAACAGGAACATGCTCAAATACATTTAATTCGAGGATTCTATAATTAAATAAAGCAATGGCATTCCATTTAAGCCAACATTACAAAATGGGAATGTCCCAATTTGAAGGTGTGTCCCCAGTCTTTTGTTGTGCATTCACACTGATGTCCCCATTTCATTGCAAATATGCAATGAAAAAAAACAAGACAAAAGTGTAAGAAAATCATTGTGATTAAACTTATGTAATATCCATCAGTATAGTAATTAGTATATTTTCAAGAATAAATAGTTTCCTAAGCACACTAATGACTACTTGAAAATTTTGTTCTGATATTTCTCTTGAAAACTTTGTTCTGATATTCTCTTGAAACAGTTTTCATTTGATGAGAAATTTTTTTATAATTAAGATGATTGATTAGTAAAAATAAATCATATTCATGGATAGGATGCTAATTCAGATAAACCATGGTTATATCTTAATTCCAAGTTTTTGTCCTAGATGTTCCTTGTTTACATATGCATCTATAAACATCAGCCAGAAAAATAATTCAGTAAAGTCTCATATACCTATAGCTTACCAATTTCAATTTTCATCAACTTTAATCCTAATTTGTTGTAAAATTGGCAGAGTAAAATTATTATTATACATTTGAATGACATTTTGTGTTTTCCTTGACCCATCTGACACTTATGCATTCATTCAAGTTTTAATCAATCTCACTATATAGCAAACTCCTGATTTATGTGTATTCAGCTTACTCAGATCTTGCGTTTACCTGAATTGATATAAAAGCAGATAATTACACACCAAGATATGCATCAATAACATATATAAATGAACATACAGCATAGGTTCCCAAGCAGGAACTGCCATATTTGTATGTTTTCAATTATGATAAAAAGTTACCTCCACATTCATGAATATATTGAAGATTGTATTCATTTTGTATTTTTTGTCTTTTTTCTTATATTGTTACTAAATAGATATGTTTATAATTTTTTGCTGATAACATAATAAAGTACTGGCTAAAAAAATGATTAAATTTTGGCACTAATGGTGTCATTTATGTGAGGTCTATGAAATGCCAACCCTCACTTTTCAAATTTATCCTGTGGGAACATTCACCTTGAGTGACATGAATTTTAGGGTTTTCAGGAATGCATCATAGATGTAAATGGAAGGTTTACTGTACTGTTTATTTGGTATATGATGTCATCGGCAATTATGGATTCCAACTGACATGTTATAGCAAGGTTCCTCTGGGTATCATTGTACACTGTTACCTAGCTGGTGGGTTGGGGGCTTGCCCATACAATGCCATTCCTCATTCTTGCTGTTTATATAACCTCCATACCTTTGATAGTTTTGAAGGTGCATAGCATCAGTTGATCAGCTAAATCTAGACAGCAACCATCACAGTAAAGTTTATTCAGTTGATTACTGAAAAATGACAAATAAAAGGAATAATGAATGCAATTTCATACATAATGAGATCATTGTTGGATCTGTGCTGTAAACATTTGTTCCACAATGTATTTTAGTTATAAAATGGTACTCTGTAATGAAAATTGCTTGGCTTCTGTTGAATCATGGTCCATTTCTTTGAGTATGTAAAGTGCACAAAGTTGTCAAAATAATTTCCAAAATTGATAATCTTTGTTAAAACTGCTAATTTAATGGCATCTCCCTTTAAATGTTTCTCAGTTTTGCAGCCAAACTCTAAAGGATTTATTCTTATGTGTTGTGAGTCGATGCTCATAAAATAAGTAACAGAAAAGAGTGTAAAATTAAAAAATAATTTATCCTTCTAGAACTCAAAACTGAAAATAAAACAAAAAATGTATAGTATTGCAAATTAAATCCCAAAGTAATCCTAGATTTACAGACACAAGGCCTAATAATTTAAAGTTCTGAATAAACTTTAGTAGAAATCCAAATTAAATTCAATACTGAAGTGTTAATGCATCTGTGATGACTTGTATAGTACTGATGTGCCAACAGTCTTTTGTTGAAACACAGTAATATAATTCCCAGTTTGAATTCACTATAAATCTCAGTGAAAGTCTGTTCAAGAATATTACTTTTTTAATGAGCACTTTGTATTTCCAGAGAAACTTCACTGGAACAGTTTGAAGAAATAAATTCAATCCCAAATAAATCCTGAACACAACAATGCAGATTAATTCTGCTAGATCTTAAGCATGAATGAACAATATTTATTCCAGTAACAAGATTATCTTCTGCTTGACTGCAGGTCACAATTAACATTCTCTATAGGAATAAACATTACCTAATGGAAAATAACCATCTAGAAAGTTCCTAATGTTTACCAAAATAAAGCTTAGCTCTAATTAGCAGTCTGTTACTAAAATAATAATATACAACTTAGACAATGTCAGGTACATCAGGTAAATTGTACGGGAATCTATTCTCCAATAACCTAGACCCAGATCCAAATAAACATATTTCTAATAAAAGTTAATAATAATAAGGCCATTAACATAGAGAATATTTTAACTATGTATTAGTTGTTTATGGAATAAAATAAAAAATAAAAATTAGAAATTTAATAATTCCGATCAAGTAGAAGATAAGCCTGGTTTGGACAAGGTTAAATCCAACATACAGTGTTACATTACAGTAGCATAAAATGAAATGAAAATAAATAAGTAAACCTAACTAACCAGCACTGAAATTAAATATACATAACATATAAAGAAAAGTATGGATCTGAAGATGAATCTTTAAAAAAGTTTAAATTTATTGCTATATTACCAGTAGTAGAATTATTGACTTTAAATTGATAAAACAGAGGTATCTGTTGTGAATGTTCATAATGGCATCTGCTTCTGCCAATTATCCATTTCCATTGCATGAAAATATTGTTGCTTGTCCCAAACTAAGGGCACAAAAGCAGTTACAATAGCAATTTTTGTGTATCTTACCTTTGACCCTCTCCCAGAACCCCCATTGAAGAGGTCAAAGTTCATTCCTCTTGCAGATTGTTCTGTTATGGACAATCTGTCTGCAAAGTTTGATGAATTGCTGTCCAGTGGTTTTGATGGAGCTGTAGTTATAGGTCTGAATAGACAGACTGCAGGTATTACCATATCCAGGATGCAAAACTTGCAAGATGTTTGACAGGACATTTAAGTGCATTTTGTTCAGTACAAAAACACAAAAGCTATGTTTCAGATGTACATGTACTATATACAATTGCTTAAAAGTCAAGTCAAACTACAAAAAACAAATATCAATAGCATAATGTGCTGCAGATTAGATTCTGAGCTGTTTGTTTTACTGATTTCTTCATAACAAACTGCACAGACCCAGATCTGCTGGCACATTATGTGATGGCAGATCTGAGATTGTGCAGTTTGCATTTGGATTCAACTTGTGAGCATATATGGTATTAATCATTATATGAACATAGGATAAGAAATGGATAAACATGGTAAATATAAATGAACTATTCTTTCAAATAGCATTTTTAATTGGTTGAATATTAGCAATGATAATATTATAGATTTTGTCAGATAAATTGGGTTAAGTTTTGTTTCATTCCTTGATCCACAGTCCAATCACTAATTTCCGGTTGTAAGCTAACTTCATAGTTGTCTTGTTAGGGGTGTCTCAAGTAAACTGTTTTTTGTTATGACACAAATATAACATTGAAATGTCACATTTAGCTTTTTTTATTTTGTACACAATCATAAATCATGTCCATGTTTTGTTGAAGTTTATTTTGCAATCTGTACAATATGATTTGAAATTCTGGTCAATTATTTACAAGGTTAGGATAATAATAATAATAATAATAATAATAATAATAATAATAATAATAATAATAATAATAATAATAATAATAATAATAATAAATATGACTTGAAAGGTCATGCTTTGGAAGACCACCTGTCAGAACACCACATTTTATATGTACTAATGAACTATTGTACTATAGAACCTGTCTTGAAAGACCACTCCTTCTGCCAAAAATAATGGTCTCTCAAGACAAGTGATCTCTCATAACAGGTCATAATACTATATAATTAATAAATCAGTGCATGGAGTTCCTGTTCTCTCAAAACAGGTGGACTCCCATAGCAGTGGTCTCTCAAGAGAGGTTTCACTGGACAAAATGTTTTAGTCTCTAATGATGGACCACCTGTCCTTAAAGATTACTTACTATTACCAGAAGTGGTAGTGGTAATGTATGTTTCCATGTAATAACAAGAAAAAGCAGAAAAAGACAAATTGGGGTGATAAAATTTGAATCTTCAAATTTAATTCTTATAATCTGAAATATTATGAAGAACATTTTTCAACAAAGAAAATTTTTCGTACTTTGAAATTCAGTAATGCACATTTCAAACATGCATTTTTACCTTTTTAAGAAATTTGGCAATTTTTATGCTTGTTGGCTTACATCATTGTTATATTAGGGACATTTTTTGGTAAAAATACTTAGTTTATCTAGGTTTATAAATCTTTAAAAATGTGCCATGATTTGTGAATTAAATTCAAAAAACATTATATTAATCAGTATTTTATGCAATGTAAAGAAAAAAGAGCTCAGTTCTTGAATTTCTTGATGAATCTCAGCATATTTAGTGAGAAATTATCAGCTTCAATTAAAGATCCCTGCATTTAAAGTCAGGTCTAGAAATTTGCCCTACACTGTCACTATCAATATTTTTACTGTCACTGCAGTGGAAGTAATCGTCTACTAATCTCTTCAAGCTTGAGTGCTCTATTGGGGACATTCAAGTACCCTCCCTGCCAGACAGAATCCCAAATCTGTTCTGCTTTGTTCACCAGTTCTATGTCACCATAGTCTGTGCCCTTTCAACTGTTTATGTCTGTTTAGAATACACCAGTAAATTTACTTCTAGCATTTACCTGTTCACTTTTTTCTCCAAATCAAATCTTTCCTCAACACCTCTCTCTAAATTTACTTTGTTATTGTACCACATTTCAATTGAATGTAATAAATTCAATTTGACATAGCATCAGCGTTACATGACTAGCATTGTGTGAGATAGCAGCTCCACTGTATTGGCTGAATCGCTGGCTTTTATAGAATTGTAATTCATTGAAAATTATGCCATTTGAAAGAGACTTATTGATTTCCGCTGATGATAATTTGGGCTCAGAGAAAGTTGCCGGTCGCTTTTTGATAGCTATTGGATTGAATATCTTGTTGCTAAATTAATGTACTTAAGAGTTAGTTGGACTAAAAATATTTGCATTTATTTGTGACATCCTAGGTGGTGAGCTGCCGGGACAGAGGAGAAAAAGAGGATAATACAGGAGATTAGAAAAACATTTACACACATTTCAACAGAAAGCAAGAGTGAACTACAAAAGTGACCAATTGAGAAGTGCTTTTCTCTGTCGTATTATCAGCTAATCAGGTAGGCAGTGCTTCTTTACATTGACAGTGTGGTAGTTTGATCAGATTTGTGAGCGAGTTAGTGGGGGTGATCATCTAAATTGAGTGGAATGGAATGGTTTGATGGCCTTTGTGTAGACAGCTAGTGGAGATTTAGTAATCTGACTCCAGAAAGGTAGTAATCTGACTACTGAAAGGTGTTTGGGCTCATCATCAACACTGCATTAGTTGGATCTCAGTCAGGTGATAGGATAACCAGCTCCTCTTACCCCAACTTAATTTCTGATCACAGTGATAAACAGCAGCTCAATACTTTTTGCAATGGAATTGAGGACAACCGTCATACTTCTAAGCATGTACTAATGGTAGTTGTCAATCTTTTTATTCTTTGACAAATCATAGGCTCTTCATTCAAGGCACTTTAACTTTTTACAGAAGAGTTGACAACATTGTTTTGATTTGTTTGCAGTATATCAATTACATCCCTGCTGGTGTGGGGAGAATTTTTAATACTGCTTCTTAGGCATGATTGTGTGGGGAGAAGAGGCTATAATGCCACCAGCTCATAACTGACAGAATAAGAAGCAGCCGAAAACTGAAACTGGCTAGTTAATAGCTTGAATAACTTGCACAAAGGATTACAAATTTCCATGCTATGGAGTTTGATTAATCATAAAACCACAGTGACTGCTGTCTAGTGTTGCCTTCTGCTCACAGGTAAAACCTTTTGTATTAGTTGTGTTAAAGCAGACATAAAACTAACAGTTATGTTAAGGAGACAGCAATGTGTACTGTACATAGGTATACAGTTACATTATTGGCATAGTATGGTTGTTTGATATGCTCATTGTTATCCATCTTTTTCCTCTGAGTGATATGTGCATGATGCTTACATGGTAATAGCTGTGGTAGGCACACTTAATTACAGATGTCATTGATACTTGATTTATGTCTGGTTGATGTTAATACAGCTCATTCACATGAAAATGATATACTCTTACCAGTTGGGATTAGTGAAAGAAGAATTATAGCCCTGTAGTCAAATGCCTGTCTCTACAGAATACACACTAGGAAGACTTCATATTTATTAATGATTGTATGATTGTTTTTTTATATAGGTGAAATTGTATATAGTGAAATCTGTCTATAAAGGATACATGGGGACTTAAAATTTTTATTATTTTTGGACAGGTGTCCATTATATAGAGGATCAGTGTACAAGTGAAAAAGTGGTTCTTAATTTGTATTCTTCTTTACATGACATGTACAAGTCTTATTTCCACATGCATTGGTTGGCCAGGTATCACATGTGTTTGGTTATAAATTTTGGATGGCACACAAATTAAAACTAAAACATTTTAGACATGTAGGTGTGAAATTAGGTACCAAAGCATTGTACAAGAGAGCTCAATTTCACTTCTTTTTGATACTTAATTTGATCAGGGAATGGTAAAATGTAGCACACAGACATACATACACACACACACACATACACACACCATGATGAGGACAATTGATACCTATGTCTGCATTTGTTACTGTTTGTTTAATAATAACACATTTTCTTGTTTCTGTTTTTAATGGACATAATATACATCTTGGCTTGTTTCTAATTTTCACAGTGTTTCTCCTCAGGATACCTAGAAACTAACTTTTATGGCATTGTCTCTTGGTTGGCTTCACTCAGTTCTTTTTTAAAATCTTTCTTTTTAAGGTGCTTAGCTTGCTCATGCTTTTACTTTGTGCTATCTTAGTTGTCTCTTATTATCCCCACAATACATCTGCCATAAAGCAGGTTATAGAATGTCATGATGTTGTCCATCTGTCTGTCACCAATCTGGTTTGTGCACAGTAGCTCAAGTTGTCCATACTCTGCAGTTATTAAACTTTGTGGATGTCTTGCAGTTTGGAGTTTGGATCAGAAAAAATCAACGTTTTGATTTCCAGATGCATAGTTCATAGGTCAGGGTCACTGACTAAAATAAAATTGTGGTCAGCACATACACTTAAGTTCAACATTATGTACCTGTTCCATGCTTTGTGTATGGTTACTTGGGGTAAGGAGTAAGCTTATTGACTTTGGAGTGAAAAAGTCAAAGGTGAAAATCACTTGGTCTGACAGAAAAAAAACAGGTTTTCTGGATAGTAATTTAAGTTCCTTGACAAAAGTGTTTTGGAGAGCTTACATTTATTTGGAGGTCAAAATATCAAAGGTCAAGGTAATTGTGATTTAAAGAAATACAGGTTTTGCTCAGTAACCTTTGTTATAGTATTGGTTCCTTGACCAAACTTTGGGAATAGTTTATGCTTAAGCTTGCAAAGTATTGTAGATTCTGGGTCTAAAGGTCAGAGGTCTTGATCATGCTATGACTAATAAGCAAATTATAATTTCTGCACATTCAGTTACTTCAAGACTGATGAACTTGAACAAAGGTCCAAGTCTCTGAGACCTCTTGGTCAGTAATCTTCCATTCCACCATGATATACTAGTGCCTTCACAGAAAACTATATTAACCACAGGATGAGCATATAATGTGCAGTTCATGTTATTCAGGTTGGAAACAGGGTAGGCTACCTTGCTTATGTGTACATATCTCAGTTCATCTATCCATTATCAGTATCATGTATGTTCTACTACCTTGTTGAAGAGACAGGCTTGAAACTTTGGGATAAGGATTGTCTGTGGATTAGCAGAGTGGCTTTAAAAATGGTTGTACAGACAACCCTGAGGGTGGGGCAAAGGGATTGAGAGAGTTTGTTTAAATTATGACATTTTAAGTATTGTAGGTGAAGATCTGAAACTTGGCATGTGTCAATTGTCAAGGCTTTAGCATGTGTAATGGGGTGTTAGATTATGTCTTTATGTATTGCCCCAGGGAAGGGGGATACTGCTTTTGTGCTGTAACTTGGAAACTGCTGATATCCCTGCCTAGTATCTGTATATAGGTTTGATGGTCATGCAAGGATGAAATCAGACATAACATCCAATTGAGACTGTAGGCCATGCCTATAAGAAAGGTGACTTGCCTCTAGGGTTCATTGCACTGCTGAAGCTTGAATGCAACAGAGGTGTATTTATTTTAAAAGATATTAAAGATATTTTTGCAAAACTCTATGCTTATGATTTTACTAATTGTGCTAATACAGTCAGTGTCTGATTTAGGACAAATGAGGCCCTGTCTTATGAAGCCCCTTACTTGGTCCCTGAAGGAGGTAGGCCCAGTAGACCTTCACAGGTAGTCAGGCATATATACCCAGGAAATTTAGGAGTATTTAAAATAGCCACAGAGTTTTTAAAAATTCATCATAATTTTTTTTTGACAAGAAGATGGGCCTCATGGCCAACAGTGGCCCTGTGCTTAAGAACACCTAAGCAAAATGGTAAATCTGGTAAAAGATACAGTAAAGCTACTAGAGAACCCCAAAAATGTCATTGAACATTTCTGTGATAAAACAGGTATGATGGTCAGTCTTGATAAAACTAAAGTCATTATTTTCAGAAATGGGGGATATCTGAAGTAAAAGGAGGCATGTTTTTTTTTCTTCATAGAATGTAATATTGAGTGTGTGCCTTATTACAAGTACATGGGTCCATTTTTCACCCAAAGTTAGTTTGGATGAAAGCTAGGCATATACAGTGAAACCTGTCTTGAAAGACCACTGCTATGTGAGACCACCTGTCTTGAGAGACCATATTCTCAGTGCAAAAACTTAATGATTTTATAGCACTGTGACCTGTTATGAGAGACCACCTGTCTTAAGAGACCTATACTTTTCTGGCAAAAAGGGTGGTCTTTTAAGACAGGTTCTACTGTACTAGTGGCTTAGGCAAAGAAAGCAACTATAATGATTTTGAATTGTTAAAAATGATTTGGCTGTTTTAGTGTGGAGGATGCTTTTTAAATTTTTGTTTCTGTTATAAAATCAATTGCTTGCTATGGTTCAGAAGTTTGGAGGTATGAATATTGTGCAATACAATTTTGCAAATAGTATTTAGGTTTCTTAAATGCAATTGTGTTAAGGGAGTGTGGAAGATACCTACTTTGTACCTCATATTTTCTTCATTGTATTAAATACTGGTTGAAAATTGTAACAATGCCTTCAACTCACTACCGTCACCAATGTTATTAATATTGAAAAAAATTAAATGAAAATAACCATGTTACCTGGGCTGCCAAAGTTAAAGAAATGTTATTTTGTTTCTATTTTGAGTATGTTTGGCTAAATCAAAATGTTGGAGATGATTAAAGATTTTTCTCAGTATTTTTGCAAAGAATTGAGGATTAGACATTCAAAAACTGGCACAGTGATGTTAACCCTTCACATAAATGGTTGTATTAGCATGAAAGAAACTAAATTAGAACTGGGAAAATGACTCTCACCTGGATTATCATATTTTCTTAGGAATTTACTTTTTGAATATGGGCTTAGGGCATACCCTGAAAACAGAAATAGATAGGCATAGCAGGATTGATAATGTTTACTTGGTAGAAAATTAATTCCTTTTTGTTTTTGTTTGTGCAGCTTATGGCCATTTAAGAAAGAAATACTTTAATGAAGTTTATTATCTCTATCTGTAGAAAAATTGTATCCTTCATGAGTCATAGTAATATATCAATTATAAAAAAAATCTTTCTTACTATATCAATTCAGCTTTTCATCTTAGACAATCTTTGATAACTCAAACAAATGGGGAATAATATATTTACAGGTGGTAAAATATTTATAACCATTGATAGGAAATTATACTCATGATGAACACCATATTTAACTTCATAACACCATGACACACATTATATATACTTGCATTTTGTGATATGGGCTGCAACTACCACTATTACTACTATTATTACTATTTCTACTACTACCACTACCACTATTACTATTTCTACTACTACCACTACTACTACTATTACTATTTCTACTACTACCACTACTACTACTACTATTACTATTTCTACCACTACCACTACTACTATTACTATTTCTACTACAACCACTACCACTACTACTATTTCTACTACTACCACTACCACTACTACTACTATTACTATTTCTACCACTACCACTACTACTACTATTTCTACTGCTACCACTACTACTATTACTATGTCTACTACTACCACTACCACTATTATTGCTACTATTTCTACTACTACCACTACCACTATTACTACTACTATTACTATTTCTACTACTACCACTACCTCTATTACTACTACTATTACTATTTCTACTACTACCACTACCACTACTACTACTATTTCTACTACTACCACTGCCACTATTACTACTACTACTATTTCTACTACTACCACTACCACTACTACTATTTCTACTACTATTACTTGTACTGCTACTAATATTATTGCTTCTTCTACTACTACTACTACAACTATTAACTGCTCCGGTGGCCTAGTGGTAAAAGTATCCACCTTGGATGCTGGAGGTCGTGGGTTCTATCCCCAGTGGAGTCATACAAAAGACTTACAAAAATGGTACTAACAGCTGTCTCGCTTGATGCTCAGCATTAAGAGGTTAGAGTTAGGTCTGGTTGGCCTGGTGTCAGGATAATTTGACTGGGTGGGACATCATGCTACATGTATTCGGCATGATGTCTCAGTGCTAGATATCACTATAAACTGCTACACTGCAGACATCGTAGTGATATGACTGAAAAATTGTTAAAGCTATGTTACAAATCATAATCACATCACATCACATTACTACTACTATTACTATACTATTACTAATACAATTAATACTAGTATTACAACTTCTACTACCACTATTATTATTCCTACTATTTTTAGTACTGCTACTACTATTACTACTACTACAACTACCATTACTACTACCACTACTACTACTACTATTACTACCACTATGACTGTTACTTGTTCTGCTACAGTACTATTATTATTACTTTTACTACTATGAATACTTCTACTACTGGTACAACTATTATTACTGTAATTACTACTACACTGAACCTTGTCAATAAAAGAAGGCAACTACATCAGGCAGCCTTGTCAGTGAAATATTTGATAAGATATATTATTTCCCATAGGATATAGTGAGGGAAATTAATATTGCAAATGACATATATTAATTTCTCCAGGTCACTTATTTTCAAGACAAACTTAAAGTAGGAGAATGGGACATATCCAGTAATATAGCCTTGATATTAGTCTATTTGTCTAACATGGATTTCAAACATGCAGCTGTTTGAAATTGATGTTTGACAAATAGAATAATATCAAGGGGTTATTTCTTGCAGTTGTGAAGATGGATATAGCTGTAACATCACTAAATCAAATCCAATCTCTCATCAGTATTTTCCTACCAATATTTGCTATAGCTGTACAGTTCATTTTGGAACTGTTACAGAATCACACAGAACAATGCTGTTAAACCTAATAGCAAACACCATAAAACCTGTCGTGAGAAACAAGTGGTCTTTCAATACAGGTGGTCTCATAACAGATTTGTGCAGGAAGATATTCTTTCAAGTTCAAATTTGAATAGGTATTAGAAGGAGAAATACCCCATAGTAACTGTACATACATATTGTTTTTGATTAAAAGTTTTTGTTAAATATTAAATATTAGAGGCATGATATATAACCCCCAAAATTATATAGCACTAAACCTGGATCATCATAAACATGTACATTTTTATTGAAGTTTCACATGTAGTCAAATTTTCAGTTAATTATAAGGTAACATTTATCCTGTCAGCAAATTTGTATGTAAGGTTTGGTAACACATAATTGATAAATTTATTTACAGCAAAAAGTCCAAGTCATCTGTGAAATAAACGAACAAAATGAAATAGATAAATTTGATAAATAAAAGGATAGCACCTTTGCACAAAGGGGATCTGATGACTGTAACTCTGAACAAAGACCTAATGTGGGTTTTAACAACAGTAACATCAAGAAAAGAGTATAAATACCATCACAATAACTGGAGAATTAAATAAATCAGGAATGCAAATAACTTATGAGAAAAAGAAAAGTCCACATTCACCCCCATTACCTATTATTACTTGTCAGACCTATCATGCTAATGTGAAAGCATGATAAGTAGATCTCATTTTGACCTATGCGGGTTGCACTGACTATGCAAGTCTTCTGACTTTTATGCAGAGTGTGTGTGTGTGTGTGTGTGTGTGTGTGTGTGTGCATGTGTGTGTGTGTGTGTGTGTGTGTGTGCATGTGTGATTTGGATTTTTAAAGTAGCTTTAACAATTTTTCAGACATATCACTACAATGTCTGCATTGTGGCAGTTTATAGGTGTGTAAATCCCTGTAGTGTTTGTCACTACATAGGATAACTATAAATGATTCATTGTGCAGACTTCAAAATTTTGTCAGGACTGCCAAGACACCTATTTTTTCATATAAAATTATGTCCACTTAATTTTGTACCTTCTAACAACTATCGTTACTTCAAGTGACCTTTATGCAAATGTCATTATTATTCATCTTTGTACTTGTTAGAGACAGGACAGTTTAAACATCACTGAAGGTCTTGTTAGAGACAGGACAGTTTAAATATCACTGAAGGCTTTGTTAGAGACAGGACAGTTTAAACATCACTGAAGGCCTTGTTAGAGACAGGACAGTTTAAACATCACTGAAGGCTTTGTTAGAGACAGGACAGTTTAAACATCACTGAAGGCTTTGTTAGAGACAGGACAGTTTGAATATCACTAAAGGCCTTGTTAGAGACAGGACAGTTTAAACATCACTGAAGGCCTTGTTAGAGACAGGACAGTTTAAATATCACTGAAGGCCTTGTTAGAGACAGGACAGTTCAAACATCACTGAAGGCCTTGTTAGAGACAGGACAGTTCAAACATCACTGAAGGCCTTGTTGAATCTTGAAAATCTTTTTTCTGCATCAGCTGTTGGGGAGCATGATGCATCCAATGGCTGTTTTCCTGAAGGTAGATTTTAGTTTCCCATGTCAGTATGGTGTTTTACAGCATGTGCAAAGAATAAAATGCTCTTATGTTACTGTGTATTAACCAGGAGTTGTTAAATTTAGATTGGCTGGACTTTGCTTTCTTCTCATCTGTATCTGGACATTTTGGTTAAAATAAATGAATCTCACCTCCACCTTACTTCCTCAACTAAAAAAATATTAATTTACATTTTATATACATGTATTGAGTAAAATCCTATGAAGGATGAAGAAACAAAACTGAGAAAACCCTTAACTCCAGGTACATGGCCCTATTAAGACTTAAGAAAGACCCAGAAATCCATACTGTCTGCACAGAGTAATTCACCTTTTTAATGCCAAGTTATTGTATATATTTCAAGAACACTTTCTAAGTTAGGGCCAAATCCCAAAGGGCTTGGATAAATTTAAGGTACAAGATGACCTGTCCTTTGTATGCAGAGAAAGTGACCATATATATATTGTCATATATGGTCAAGAAAAGAAAAGAAATCATCTTAAAATTAATGTAGCAACTATGTGTGTTTTTTATGCCTGCTACAATTTATGTACATGTGTGAATTTGCATTCACATGCTGATAAATGTGAACATAAAGCTGAGCAATATCAGGTCTACTTGGGTCTCTTGTTACTGGTTGGAGTTTCTTTAGATAATAAATCTATTAAAAAAGACAATATCACTGCTAAAGCAAGACTCAAGGCCCATTTTCATATGTTTCCAAAATATCCTGACAAAACTTTGATCAGTGAGTATTTAGGTTTGGACTCAATTAGTTCTGTAAATGGATCTGGTCTGAAAGAATATTTTTTATGCCATCTTGGGATCTGTTCAAGGATAAAAGCAGAAAGTTTATGTGAACCTTGTTCTACTTTAAACTTCTTGCAGTAAAAACTATATAGGTGTACTTTTTAAGGACACTTTGGTTCAAGCCATATTTGTAATATGTAAATAGTATTTGTGACCTATGAAGTATATGACTAAATTTAACATGCCAAATTGTATGGTCTGGACAACTTTTGTCAAGCCCAAGCTAGTGGGAAATGGGACCTATCCGTCATTATTCTGGCACCAGCAGTGTTAGTTATTTGTTTAGGTTTTGTTTAAAGGTTTTCAGTAGTTTTTTGATCAGTGCAGGAGCTGGTATCCTTGTTGTTATATGAAGGGGTCATATATTGTTGATTTATCCATTTGTTCCTTGAGTTCTCAAATTTAGTTTACAAAAGTCTTTTCTTTCATAGTGTAGTTATCTCTTGATGTAAACTCTTTTCAATTGATGTCATCATCAGCAATATTTGATACCATTGATGTTTTTTTCTATTGATATTAGTGGGTGTATGACAGTTTAAATAAATTATTAAATACATTAGAAAACCAGTGTTAACAGATTGAATACAAAACAAGTTTCTGTCCATGCATGTATTAGTAGTAATATGTGGGCTGATTTTGTCCCAGTATAATAACTTAATGACATGGCAACTTTTAAAGCACCAGTTGCCAGCTTGGCATCCACACAGGTAAATCTAGGATTATTAAGTCATAACATGTTTTGTTGATGACATTCCTAGAATGGAGACCAATATGTTTTTTTTATATACCAAATTTCCAGTTGTAATATATGGTCTCCTTTGAGCCCCAAAAGGACCATATTTACATTAGACAGTTCCTTATTAAATTGTTCAAAAATTATTTCACTTAGCCCCATTCACACAAAATTATTTACTAATTTGATAAAAATCACTTAGTTTACAGCACAGTTACAACATAATCTAAGCTATAGGTATTAGTCCAGTTGATCTGTGGGACCATATCAGTATGGGGTCACAGAAGCTTGACCTATTACATGCTACTTTGCAGTCACTTGTGCCAGGTAGGTAGACCTGCTATGTTGGTCATAGATAAATTAGATCACTGTGCTAGGTAAGATTGTTCAACATGGTGGAACTTTTTTATTTGCAAATGTGTTTTGTCAGAGTTTACCTTTCTAGAATCCATGATGTATTAGTGTAGTTAAAAGAATATCCTACTTTTTATGTCCCTATTGATTGCAGGAAGGGCATCTTGATTGGATTCTGTCCATCCAGAGAAGCTTGTTAGCAATATTGCATAAAATCTCCTCAAAATAGACAAATTAAATTGGACGAGTATATTTATATACATATGTAGAGTAAATGATTATACTTTCAGGCTATCATGGATATTTTTAAAAAAATTATAAAACATGTTTTACTAGGATGATTTTTTTTACAAAATCTTTTGTCCACATGGTTAACTCATTGACCCCTATTACTGCATTTACAGAGCAGGAGGTGGTAGCCTACTTCTAAGCTCTGTAGCATTAAGGTCATGTGCAACACAATAAAGTGAGTGGTATTATTGAAAGGTAGACAGATGTAGCTTTACGATGATACCAAATAATATGGATGTTCTAGTTGCACTACCAAATACATAGGGAAAGGTCACTTTTTGGACCCGAGTTTTTTCCAGCCAAAATTTGCCTGAAGTCTGGATCTAGTTTTGTGTCTGGATTTTAGACTTTTTTGGCCTCAGATCTAAGACAGACCAGTCTGAATTGCACACAGACATATAAACCTTTGCAAAACGTAGGATAAGATGGGCATTTAGAATGAAGAGTGGTCTCAACACAAAAAAGATGGGTCCGTTAAACAAAAAGAAAAAAGAACTCCAATTTTTACCCTTCTGCTCATGCTCAGGCGAAAGAGCCAATGAAAATTGATGTTTCTAACACAAATAGGCATTAAGTTAACTGAAAATCTCTTCCAAGTGGATGTATTATAATGTATTCAGAAATATCTCCCAAAATCAATTTCCTACTTGCATTTCAGGTGAAAACGCCAAAAACCTCCAGGGGTTAATGGGTTAAGCAAACATTACTTGATGTAATTTGACAGATATTTTCATTTGCAGATATAGATGACCTGATTAGATTTAACTTTCTATTTGTTATATTTATTGCATTTACATTTTTCTTTAATGAAAACCTTGTTAGGAAGATAGAGCCAAGTCACTTGAGATAGATAAATGCAATGTGGTAGTCATGTTTTTAACGAAATGTAAATAAACTGATTAGTTTGTCCTGCCTTTATAACGTTTTTTTAAATTTCTGTGGATTTTTGAGCTTGTGAATTTTGACCTGCAGTGCAGACATATGTTTCACAAACAGAAATCTCTGTTTTTCTTCAAATTTGATGTTGTGTAGTTAACCTATTTAAATTCTATCTTCAACATAAACGATATACTAAAGAGAAACATTAATATATAGTAATAGTTTCTTTTAGTTGCAAATAACCATTTCCTGTTTTTATACTGAAATCAATGTTCATGTTTTGCTTGTCTGGTATGTTATACTTTTGGGTGATGTAAATGTCTACCAGATATCAAACTGATATGGTTCCCTGGTTGTTGATTTTAGGAGTGACTGATGTTTGAGTGAATACAGCAGAGAAACCAGTCTAGAGATATAAGAGTCAGTTTTTTCACCTTATTATGTTTCTCAGATTAGGCATGAAATTGTCTGATTACAAACAGAGGTTGGAATGTTCATGCATCCTACATTACAGTTTGGCCCCATATTTCCACTTACAAGAATGTAATCATATGAAATGACACTGTATAAAGTTATCAGCCAAGTATAATGGCTGTAGACATAATTTTTTACCACACTCATAACATTTCTGAAGGTAGTTATTTCTTTATCAATTATTTTTGAATCATGATATAGTGATAGCAAATGTGCTGCAGCATAATTATGACACTGTTTATTGGAACAATACAATTTTATGCAATTATAAGTGAGGGTAACCAATAACAGTAAAAGTTTGATAATCTGGATGTACAAGAAGAATTGGAGTTTGGCAGATAATTAGAAGTCTGAACAACTGATTTTATGTGCAATAAATTGTGAATTCTGGGGATATTATCAGAGTTCTAGATAAATAGTATATTTGTATGCTTTCCACAAACTAAGCACACATAGGTTTTTAAAAGTCGGAACAACTGATATTTTATGCACAATAAATTGTGAATTATGGGAATATTACTAGAGTTTTAGATAAACAACATATCTGTGTATTTAACACAAACTAAACACACATAGTTCATTGAATATATTAAAATTATGGATCACAGTTTAATTTTAAAGATAGTCCAATTTTGTAAGTATAATATCTCCTCTTCACCCACACCTAGCCTACCAGCTAAAGAACAGTTAACATTGTATTGTCATGCATTTTATTAACAGAAACTGTGATAGAGATAAGTTCTAGACATTTAAATGAATGTTTGCAATAAATAGAACTTAATAATGGTGATAACAGGTATTCAAGTAGAGCTAATGTACCTACAGTGCTGATTATGGATTGCCCACTCAGCAATATGGAAATGGATACGGGGGTGGGCAAAGGATTAAGTGCCCACTATGAAAATTGGATGACATTTTGTTTGGTAGATGTCCACTAAGTTTAGTGAACATCCACTCAATCTAGTGGAACTCTGCCATGGATTGCAGCTACAGAGGGTTTTATAGTACCCCTCATTCATTGTTTTGTATTCACCCTGCAAGTTGACACAATCAACAAACTGATCCAGAAGCAGTGAACCCAACCACTCTATGTGT
This sequence comes from Potamilus streckersoni, assembly GCA_016746295.1. NCBI lineage: Eukaryota > Metazoa > Mollusca > Bivalvia > Unionida > Unionidae > Potamilus > Potamilus streckersoni. The sequence goes on along the minus strand of JAEAOA010001901.1, from coordinate 2,606,855 downwards.
CAGCTTCACCTCTCTACATGCAAAAAAACTATACAGTAGTACCATTGTTTGTAGTATTTACAGTGGCTTAGCTAGAGATACAGGTGAACATCTGCAGTCTAGAAAATTATAAATGGTTTTTAATTTCTTGGATATCCTCCCACCACTATTTATGGTGGAGATTAAATCAGTATAATTGCCCAACTGCAGTGTACATCCTTGTTGATTGGCTGTTGTGCTGGCTATTGTTGTATACACATGCAGAAATTTACATGTGGTAAATTTTATGTTCTATCTCAATAAATGAAATTTGATAACATTGTTGAATTGGTTATTAATTTGTAAGTTCTTGTTAATTTACATACTACTGCTAAGGCTGCCTTTGAGCAAATCATTGGAAGCACAAACACATAATTAAAAATGCAACTTTGTCACAGACACTTAAGACATTCACGTAAGATAGTTATCATGTTATCATTTGTTTTTTAGATTTTATTGAAAAAAGTTTATATCACATAAACAAAGTAATTAAATTTATCGAGTTAAATAAATGTCAGAGATATCATAATTGTTGAAAAGAAGATGAACATTAAGGCTAAATAATTGTGACCAATAGCAATTACAAATAAATGGTTAACTTTTTATAACATGTACATATATAATGAAGTAAGAGTGATATAAAGACATTCATGTCATACTTTTTTCATGTTTATTTGGCAAGAATAATGTAACATTCTGTATTAACAAACTACAGAAAAAATACATGAACTACAGTATCCAAGAAAATGTTCTTCTTTAACTTTATCATTCAACTTGGTAAATGACATTGAGTTTTGAAAGCATGACAATTTCTTTAAGATGCAGAGATCATCTACACTTTATTGAAATGATTTTCATGAACAAGGTTACCTTTATACATCACTTTGTTGTGTGAATCTATGATCAGGCACCAACTATGGAGTGACATTCTTACTTTGAAGTTTGCTATGCTTGTAACAAGAGCAAGACTAAAAGCTGTTCAGCTTCAATATTAATTTTAGCATCAATGTTTTCAAAAGAGACATTAACTTCTGAATGAATGTGTTTCTTGTTGGCATTAAACAAATGAGATATTAAGTGAAAATTGAATTTTGGACTTATAATATTGACTTAGAAATGTTATGATGTTAAGTTGTGATATTTTAAAATAAAATTGGTTTAGAATGGTATATAAAACAAATCATGTAAAGATTTTTCCCAGATTATCTTTCAATAGATAACAGACTAGAAATCTGTATCAGCATAACGTAGTAGTATGTTTAATGGATGGTCTGTTTACACTAAAATGAATGTATTATATGCAAAATTGTGAGAAGGAGAGAGAGTTGTTGTTCTGGGGCTTAACATTATTTTTTAGCACACTAAAGGCTATACATGATGGCCAGTATTGATGGAGGAAGAAACCAGAAATCCGAAGAAAGAACCACCGACCCATGAAAAGCTACTGGCAAGTTTTCTCACCTATCCACATTCACCAAATCTTAGACTTGAACCTCAGAACCCCAAGGTACATTAAATTATTTCCATTTTATTTACTGTTGTGTATTTCTCTTGAGTTTAAATTCACTTTATATTCATTTATATTTATATTTATTTTTATTCATTTTTGGTGTAATTGTATTTTATTTTGAAGGCATGTTTAAATACAATCAAATTAAAATTATTAAATCAGAACAATCTAAATTATAAACAATGTCCCCCCTCAGTGGGCCACGGTAAAATTATCAAACATTGACCTTCCCAGGTGACTAAAAGGTTGGGGACCACTGCTTTAGACCACTCAGCCATTCAGGGCCTGGAGAGAGAGAGTATGCATAATAAGAGAAAAAGTATGACATTTGATTTCCTTCACCTGTAGATTTTTTGCTGACTCAGAAAATTGCTTTGATCTTCATTTTGGAATTTGTAGACTGATACACTGTACAAAGTTTTGATACCACCCATTATTCAGAATAAGTAAGCAAGTAAATCACTGCTTAGTACTGCTTTTATAGTTAAAGAGAATTTATGTAATTGACTAGGGTATTAACCTTCTATTATTGTGCTTTTCTTATTTCTTATGATATCTAGTTTGGTGCTGTAGTCCAGTTTGGTCATAATTGACATAAATGAGCTAAAAGCTTCAGAAATTGAACAGATCCAAAGTTGAATGAGCCAGCATTGCTGCAATCATCAAAATATACACCTTGTCAATATTTGTGACAACCATAATATTAATATGAAAGGTTCACAACAAACACGAAATAATTGGGATTTACAATCTCTAATGCCAAAACCTCTTCCACATCAATATCAGACTGGATAAAAATGTTCTACCAAGGATACTTGTTTAAAGCAATTAAAGATATGAAGCCATATATTAATGGTAAGCAGTGCAATCAGATCTAGATTTTATAGCCATGGAATTCACATGGCTTATGAATTTCAGACAATACAATGCATTGTTGACAGAGATGATGTGTTCCACTTATAGTAATTCATTACAAGTTAAACAAGAAAGAACAAACAAAAAGCAGGTTATAAATAAAATGAAATTCTTCCTATATGAAGCTAAATTTTAACCAATATTCAGAACTTGTTAATTGTGAAGTAAATACTGTCATGTCTACTGCAGATAGATACTATTTCACAACTAAGTTTACAGCCAGTTGTTGATTATTTTTTTCTATCGTTATTTTGTACAGTTCATAGTTTTTCACATTGGTTCTAAACCATGTGTTTGACAAATTTTATTGGCATTTGTCTCCAAACACTGTTAGCGAAATTTCATTGCTACTATACCATATTATTACTAATCTCACTGATATATATATATATATATATATATATATATATATATATATATATATATATATATATATATATATATATATATATATATATATATATACATAAAGTATTATATCACTGTTCATGGAATCTTTTGTAAATGTTTTATTTTGAAAGTTGGGGCATCTTGTACTAAAGTGTGCTAAAAGCAGATTAGTTTCCTAATGAGGTAACTTGTATATAAAAACACAAAATATTAAATATCTATTGATGTGAAACCACAAATAGTAATTCATTCTTGGCTGCCAAGAATAAATAATGAGGTGAAAAAAGTAACAATGATAAAACTAAATTAAGCCCTTTGATTTGATCCCAGTAATCCTACCTTACTATTGCATATGAATATCAGTGTTTTTTAATAGAGTTTTTAAAGTGAGGACCATTGCAAAATGTAACATGTTTGACATTATATTATCACTAATAGATATCTTCATACTCTCATAAGAAAGTGGTAGTTGGATAAAAAAAAATAATTGACAAATAAGGATTTATTATGCATTTATGAAGGTTAAACTACATCAATATCTGGAATGTTTCTTAGGGATTCAGTTCTGATGGGAAAATTATTGTCAACTTAGGACAAGAAATAATGTTCATTTTGTACTACTGTCTTATGGGAAATAAAATGTTGCTCATTATGTTTTGTAATGTATGTCAATATTATGTGTGTTCATTTTTTATGTTTATAGATTGTAAGGGTAATTACTAAACATAGGACTTCAAGATAGTGGGTTTGTATTTCAGGATGAGGTCATTTAATATAAACATGTTATTTTGTATCTTTTGACCATTTGAAGCTGAAGAAGAAATCTTGTAGATGAATTTGATGGAGTATGTTCAGGTCATGTGTTTTCCCCATGGAACTGCTAAAGGAGCTGACCTTCTTGAAAATTAGAATATTTTGGAAATTATTATTTGACCCTCAATCTGATTCTGAAACTGAGTTTTATGTTTTCACGTAAGGGATTTGTTTTCTTCCTGAGAATGGTTATTCCTATCTTAAACAGGAGAATTAAAATTCATTTAGATATATGAAGTTGAGATTTATTTATTTAAATTATTTTTTGGAATTATAAAGTTTTTGTAAAGGTTATATTAAGTAACTGTTTTGGAATTACTGTAAATTCATTTAAAGTCATTTTGGATTATATTATTGTGATATATCTTGACTGTTAGCACATCAATATATTGCACACTATTTGCAGATGATCACTACAGATTGCACTTCATTCTGAACACTACACTATTGGAACTCACTTGGAATATTTGATACTTTAGAATTCATGATGGAACTAGATTGTTTAGGATTGCATTTACCTAAATGTAAGTTATTTTTAATTTTTCAATTTGTATTCTACAGAAATAAATTATTTGTTGAATTTTACAAAACTTATTCACTCTTTTCTATTGTGTAGTTTAAGATCATAGAGTTATAACAGATTTATTGATGCCCAGTTTGAAACAACTCTCATTAAAAAACTAGATGCTTTTATTTGTATATTATATTTTTCATCGTGCACATTCATGTATCAGTATGAAACAAAATCATAATGATCAGAAGGATGTTTCTTTACCTAAATGTCTATTTTCAATGAAAACATAGCATGGAAACTCTATTATGTCATGCTATGACAGTTATGGAGTTAAGGACATCAAACAAATGTAAAAATTGCAAGGTAGGCTATGCACATTGTCAGTGCTCTGAGATTATAAGGGGTGGGTTGTTTTGCATTAAACAGACACATTTCTGTGTTAAGTATTGAAATGTATAATACTTTGACTGGAAAGGAAGGTTGGTTTGAACCTTCATATCCTCTGCCAGCCAAGAACCATGTCAAAATCAGCCACTGGAAGGCATGAGAATTTGTCATCATATGCAAAAAAAGTTGCTCAAGGATTTTTTTTTATCATCCACTAGCAACATTATCTGAGGGCTATCTAGAAAGATGTCTTCTTGAGTGTCCAGTCATTATACTTTTTGTTTCTGGAACATAACTCCAAAATCACTCAAAATATCTCTATGAAACATTGTACACAAAGATTACTGATTCAGATTTGCCTTTTTCAATTCACAAGTTTCAATATTTTTTATTTTTTTTTCCCACTGATATTTCCATTCATTCATCCACTATCAACACTTTTGATTCCATAGAAAAACTCTTGAATCATTTTAGTTATCTCTAAAATCTTTGATTCACTTGTTAGGCTAGTAGTGTATATGTATTTTGCTGTTGTGGTTCATTTGTTTCAGTGTTTTTAATAGTTTTTTTCCATTTATCTATTCATTATCCATCCACCATATACACTCTTCTTTTGGAGCTTTACCCAAAACCATATAAAAATGGTCATTCTTATGTGCCTTTTTCTAGTTACAATTCTCAAGTTGCAGTATATGTTTTTTTTGATCATTTGTTGGTCTATCTGCATGATACACATATTAAGCTAGTGGTATGAAAATGCCCTGTTCTATTCACAGTTCAAATATGTTTCGACATTTATTCCATTTCTCAGTTCATCTGTCCATAATTTATACTTTTGTTTCTGGATGAAAACTTGTGATGCCTATCCCATAATAATTCACTTCACTGTATACTTTGTAAATAACAACAATTTATATCTGAAATTCTTAACAGATTTTTGTGTTTTCTAATATACATTCTGGCTGGTGCTGGACAGGGGATGAATATGACTCCATCTTAAGTTTGGCAAGGAGTAGGGTCAGGATGCAGGTGTTAATAGAGTTGTTTTATTCTCAGTCAATCATGCTTTTGGTTATCTAATATCACCTAAATTCTCTAAGGCATATTTATAAAATAGATCTATCATGATGTAGACATTGTGTCACATAATAAAAGGACTCTCTCTCTCTCAAGACTAAACATTAGGTCCTGTAATAAAATGGACAGTGTCTGACATGACTAGATATTGTGTCAGGTAACAAAAATGGATTTGTCTATCATAACTAGACTTAGTGTCATGTAATAAAAATGGATTCTCACCACTAGACATGTGTTATGTAATAAAATGGGCTCAGTCTTGCATGATTTGACATTGTGTCCTTTTAATAAATGGACTTTGGCTATCATAACTAGATATTGTGTCCTGTAATAAAATGAACAATATCATGACCAGTTTTCACCATTTATGTTGCAAATTGTGTCAATATTTGTATAAGTTATTTGTTAGTGTAGCCAATAATATATTAAAAGTGATGTTAAAAAAATTAAAAACAGACACTCACACTCACACACACAGAGAACTGGCCATCCACCTGAGCGGTCATCTGTTACATTCTTCCCCTGTTAATATCTCCTGAATCATTTGAGATATTTTCATGAAAGGTGGTATGTGTCTGAATCATGAAGTTTGTGTCCCAAATAAGATTTGACTTTCTCAGATTCCTACTTTTAAAATTAACTGTTTTTAAAGATGTCTTTACTTACTCTTGATATATCTTCTTAACAGTTTTGACATCTTTGTGAAGCTTGATACATTCATGTGTCATAATTTAACATGCATCTTGTAAAAATATTTGCTGAGTTTGATCATCATATGAAGTTATACAGTAGAACCTGTCTTGAAAGACCACCCCTTTTGCCAAAAACTAATGGTCTGTCATGACAGGTGGTCTTCATTTACAGGTCATAATACTATATAGTCAGTAAATCTGTGCATGGAGATTCTGGTATCTCAAACCAGGTGGTCTCTCATAGCAGTGGTCTCTCAGGTCAGGTATTATTGTATGGTTGTTTTGTCTCTAGTGGTAATAAAACATATTAACATCTGGTTTTTACCAGACGACTTTTTGGTCCTAAATGGAAATGGTACTGATCTGAAAGTCAATATAGTCACCATGGCAACCATCTTAAAAATATTATTGTTGGTATTTATCCTGAACAGACTGTCATATCAATATGAGGTTTTCATTGAGAAGATTTTTTTTCTTATTTATGGTTGGTCCCAAAAGAAAATGATTTATATCTGATATCTAAGATTGTCTCCATGGCAGCCAACTTGAAAATCTTATCATTGCTACTCCTCCAGAATGGAAAGTCTTATTGACCAGAAAACTTTGTATGGTGTCTAGTTGGTCCTAAATGATAAGGGTGTCTGAAGTCCAGTGCAGCCACTATGTTGACAGTTTTCAATATCTTTTATTGCCATTCCTCCCAAATCGATGATCATATTGACTGGGTTTTCACCAAAAGACTTCTGATAATAAGTCCTATAGGAATTTTGTATGGTGACTAGTTGGTCCTAAATGATAAGGGTGTCTGAAGTCCAGTGCAGCCACTATGTTGACAGTTTTCAATATCTTTTATTGCCATTCCTCCCAAATCGATGATCATATTGACTGGGTTTTCACCAAAAGACTTCTGATAAAAAGTCCTATAGGAATGCGGCCAATATGACATCCAATAGGCTACAATTGACATCTTGAAAATATTGTTATTCCTGAGTAGGAGGTCATAATGGGATGGGTAATCTGTTTGTTGACTTCATCACTCTGTAGTTAACTAAAAGAAATGGTCTTATCCTGGATTCTGGGAATTTCTTTTCAGCCGGTTTAGTAATGGCTATGTAGGGTACCCTTGTTTTTCAGAAAGAATGTCTGTCCAGTTTTACTATTTTACTTTTGACGGTGCCCCCATACAAGATTGGGCTTTCTTGTTCTAAAATAGCCCCTTGATCCTAACATGTTGGTTGAGCCTGTATTTTTCAGGATATCTGTTTTCTGCATTATAATATTGATGAAAGTTTTCAAGTTGTTTAAAACAATTTTAAGCATTTATTGCAAAGTTTTTAGTGCATATTTTTTCTGCTGTAAGTGTAGTCCATGTTTTGTGATTGTATGTTCAATTAGTATGATTTTGTGTTCTGAATGTTTGCCTTTATTTAAAGTAATGGTTTTTGATCACTGTTTGAACAATCACTCAAACAGCCCATGAAATTGAATGCATCTTGAATTAGTCTTGATCACTGAGCTATTTGAGGCATTTAAAAAAAACATCATTAACATCTTGGTGATAAGGTTTCAGCCTGGAATAGTAAGTTTTTGCTTTGTACACAAAATACCCATTCGAATTTCAGAAATTGCAATTAATTCCAATCCATGGAATAAAATACCAAATTTGTTTATCCTTATCTATAGCACAGGTTATAGATCCTGCTGGACTGCATATCAGGTTTTGGGTAGCTTGAAATTGGTTGCATAGTGTGAAGAACAGAATTGGAATTATTTGCTTGATGTTGAACCTACTTTGATTGGATCTTTTTCAGACTGTTAGATGGAGTCACAACAGACATATCTGTTAATGAGAATCAATAATACCTGATTCATATTTCCTTTGCTTCTAATGCTATTGGTATGCCATGTACCTATGCTGTGCAATTAATGCCTCCTATGAAGATTACAGTAGATCTTCACTTGACAAACCACCCCTTCTGCCAACAATGTATGGTTTCTCAATACAGGTGGTTTCTAATAACAGGTCATGCCACTATATAATCAGTAAATCTGTTCATTAAGAATATGGTCTTTAAAGACAGGTCTTACTTAGCAGAAGTCTTTCAAGATAGGTTCTGTATTGTATGAAGTCTCCATTAAGTAAATTCTTTTATTCCCAGTATTCAGTAAAAATTGATTCCTTATCTACCTCACTGCTCTTTGTGTTCTTTGTATATTATGAACAGAAAGTAGTGGTACAGCAAAAAAAAAAAAAAAGAAAGAAAGAAGAAGCAACACAGCAAAGTTAATGACCTAGAATTGTTATGATTGAAAACATTTGTTTTCCTTGGTATCAGGAGGACATCTCCTCCTCCCCGGACATTTCCCCCCATTTAGACATTCTCCTACCCCCCAGACATCAACTTGACTCCTCACCCAAATCAGATAGGACTTCCCCCCCATCTCCCCCCCATTTTTATACAACTTTATTTATACATGTATATAGTAACATTTAGCTTTAATGTTTACTCCCATCCCACATCACCATTAGTGCATATGTATGACTGTTGTCATCTGAAATAAATGCATTATTAAATGTAAAATATCTACTTTCCTGACACCCCCTCCCTCTTTCTCTCTCTCTCTCACACACACACACACACACACACACAAACAATCATGGATTTTAAGGGTAGCTTGACACCACATTTGAACTGTGAACATATATTCACACCCATTTTAAGCATTGTTACATTGTGAGTTATAACAAAAATGGGCATTGTCTATTTGTCAATCAATTTCTAGTGCTTTTACTGCATGTAGAATGGGAGGTTTCTTTGAAGTATGGATAAAGGCTTGAGTGTAACCTTTATTTATAGTGCAGTTTTGGTATAAGTAAGATAAACAACCCTGGATTAGCCATAGGTCAATTAATTGTAGTCCTTTCAGTACAGTACTCTGCCAGAGGTTGACCTAAGTGGATTATGATGTAACAACCAAAGAAGAAGTACAAAGACTATTCTTTGAGAATTGCAAATGTAGTCTGGACTTGGACAATCGTGACATCATAGAATACTTAAAAGCAATTGCTTACAACCTTAACATTTAAACAATACATTTTTAATATGTGAAAATGTTAACTTTGTTTAACACTACTGAGATTTATTTCAAAAAACCTTTTTCTTTTAATATAACTTAATATTTATATAACTCATACCTTCCCTCAATGATATGTGAACAACAGGGTCCAAAAATATTTGCTGCAGCATTAAGGTGAGTTTTATCAAGGGTCCAAACTAATATAATATTTACTTAGTTTTTATATTTTATTGGCAAAATGTCATATTAAATGAATTAAGTGTTAAGATCAGGGGGGGATGTTTGGGAATGGAGATGTCCTAGACTAGTTTTCCTTATTGAAAGTAGGCTACAAACATGTCCAGTTCTTTTAGACAGCTGTTCATAGTGCAAAAACAGCAGTTGTCTATAATTGTGACACAGTAAATTACCAGCTAAAATGGCATTTGATTGAATTTTACAGAGATTGCTACATACTGTTCAGCTTAATAGAACTTAGTAATTCAATAGGAGTAATTCCAAAAAGATGATAAGCTTTTGTGTGTGCCAGATTGGTTGAATTTCCAGAATTAACAATAATGCAATGATGTGAAACTAATTTTATTTATACCCCATTTTATGCTATACTAGCATACTACCTGTTCTTGCCATTTATACAACTATGATTTAATTTTTTTTTTCATTATATGTTCATTACTCAATAAAATTAATTGAACTGGGTTTTTTTTCTGAACAAATTAATGCATAAATCATTTGAATGAAAATATCATACATAAAAGGTCATTTCTAAAATAAGCAGCTTAAACTGTAACATGAATGTTCTCATCCACACAAACTATTATCATCTACATTGACAGTGTTATTATTATTGGGGTTTTTTTTATAATTAATTATCTTTTTCGTCCGGATGTACCAATAATCTTAAAGTAACTTACAGTAGTAACTTCAATCAGTGAGTGCCCAGATTTTCACAAACTAATGGATATGAAAAGTAAAGGTTAAATCAATGTTATGTATGGAATAAAATGCATTTGCTATGCCTAATTTATTGCTGAAATTTTTCATAAATGCATACATTTATTTACATCAGCACTAAATAGACATATACAATATAATAAGTGTCCTTTGTCACTTCCCATTGTTTGTCTCCCATCATGCTTTTGTGAATTCAGTGTGTGCTCCCCCATGCAAAGCTATATAAACAAGAATTCATTGTAAGTCCTATTGGCGTCTACAAAAAGAGTATTAACATTTTAGCAAAGAAGAGTTGACATAAATGTTTCAAACAGTAATGTAAAAAATGGACTTTTTATGCTAAAAGAACAGTTTGAAGTTTTATTCAGTTGTACGATTGATTACTTCGGAAATAGTTTGAATAGATTAGTAACTCTTATAGGTCTTAGAAAATAATTCATTTTAAATACATGCATGTAATTTCCATGATCAAGTTGTTCATAATCATGGCTGACTTAGAAAAGAGGAATCCATTTTTACATGCATATTGGATCATGAACTGCTGTTATCCAAAACTGTAGATTGCCATTGTTTCACTGTATTTCTTTGTGCAACCTTCCCTGGATATGTGAACAACAGGATCCCAAAATATTCCCTGCAGCATTATTGTGAGTTTTGCCAAGGGTCCAAAACTTTTGTTGTTGGGGTTTTTTGTGTTTTGTCACACAGTAGTACATGGCAGCCAGTACAGCTGGTGGAGGAAAAATCTGGAAAAATCACATTTAGAACCACTGACCCATGGCAAGCTAATGGCTAACTTTCTCACATAACCACATTGTCCAAGCTCAAGACTTGGACCCACATGAACAGAGGTGAAATGGCATTGATCAGTAAAGGTAAGCACTTTAAAAACTGACCAGGGGTGGGTGGCAGGTTATGTGATTAAGTTCTGGTAATTATGTTGGGGATAATTGTTAATCACTAGGTTTTTCTAATGAAATTCTTAATGTCTTTTTTTTTTGTTTCAGTCACCTTTGTTTTCAATATATGCAATCTCTGAAAGATCATTTAAAACATTGCTCCAAGTGGTTTTGACACATCACAGTGTACCAGCAAAAACATATTGCATCACTGAATTTTCATGTGAAACCATTCTTTTGTTAATGTAGATTCATAATAAAACAAGATTATATTAAAAAGTGAGACTATTTTTTACAGAAATGATGTCAAAGCTACATTTATTAAACATTGTTATATTATTAAGATAATGATGCTGTAATTTTAACTGCAAGTTGTGTGAAATTCCTACTCCATCCAAGAGCAAATGTTTGGAACTTGCTTCTCCATAATGAACTTCATATTGTTGAAACTAAGCTTTTCATGATTTAACACAAGCAGGCATTCACATTTATGACAGATTGAAAATGAATTATAAGATAAAATTAAACACAAATTTCACTTTACAACACTTATTTATTTCACCAGCAAGCACTACTGCTGTTGTAATTGATAGATATTTCATAGTGTATTGCTATCCCATATGTTTGATAACACGCACCTGAATAACTTATGAACTCACTTTACACTCAATTAAAAGCAGATCTGCTTTGCATTTATTAATTACATCTTTTGTATAAAACTAAATAAGAGAATAGAATAAATATAAAAGACATGATACAAAAGACACTACCTGCATAAGAGCTAGAGGTAATGGTCAATTCATTTCCATTGACCACTCAAATACTGTTATAAATTTTTATTTTTAAGTAACAATTAAAGTACCTTAAATTATCATCGTTATTTACAAGCTGGATCAAAGGTAGCAATGCATCCAAATGAAGGTGTACCTGGTGAATTCTAAGCTTTGTTTGATAGATATTGTTCTTTATAGAGAAGTAAGTTTCAAAGATTTGCTCAGTGTTGAGTAGAAGTTTAACTATTACTTGCAGGGGCCTCAAGTGGCTGAGTGGTCTAAAGTGCTTACTGTTACAGATCACTTCCATCTCACCTCTGTCTGCATTGGTTTGACTCTCAGATTTAGCCAATGTGGGTATGTGAGAAAGCTTGCCAATAGCTTCTCCTGGGTTGGTGGTTCTTTACATCATTTTCACAGGTTTTTCATCCACCATTACTATTGGCCGCCATGTATAACCTATCTTGTGCTGAAAAATGTTGTTAAACCCTACAACAAGAATAACAACTATTACTTGCAATGAAATAATTCCATCAATATTTCACTAATAAAACAATTTTAGTTTCAATGTTGACAGTTGTTTCTTTATAATAAAACAAATGTCTCTACTCTTTTAAGAAAAGGAGTCTTATTTTGTGCAGCAAAAAGCATTGACATGTTTCACAATGTTTTGCAGAACAATAAAGCACACATGTACTTAATGTATTGAAACCTCTTGGATTTGTTTTTGAAGATCCTTCAGGGATTGGTTATCTTGTAAATAAAGGTAATTTTTGATAAGAAAGTTATATCACATTTGTTTATATTAAGAATTAAATGGATTATAATTTTTTATTATAGAAAGACAAAAGAGTTAAAGAAAGAAATACCATCCATTTTATGTGCTGATAAAGTTCACATGTACTTAGATAATTTAGCAAATTTAAAATAGTACAACTGCACACTGAGGTCTCAGCACTACAATAATGTTGTGGTTGTCAAGTCCATCTCCTAGCAAAATGCCAGGTTAATTGATTTTTTTATCCATCTGTCCATCTATTACTCCTGTGTTTCTTCTGCAATACTTAAAATCCATGAGGGAAAAATTGCTGACTTTTTATGCCGTTGTATGACCAGTAGAAGATGTGTGGCATACTAGATTTATTATCATATTTTCGTGGCCATAGATCAACACTTGAGAAGCTTTTTTGTTTCTGCTCCATGTCTTGGAAACCATTTGGTAGATGGATTTCATCACATTTCGTACTATATTGGATCTTGGATAAACTGCATGGTGTGTTGATACAACTTTCATGAGCATTTACATGTGTAAATGTAAATGCATTTTCATATGTACAATCTCACAACATCTCAATAATTTTTTCTTTCTTAGGTCTTTGGCAACAGTTGGGTGTAGATTTCTTGGCACTAACATGAGTAGGGCCAAAGGGTCTGACTTGGTATATACATGACTCCATGGTTATGTTTTTGTATTTGCTCAATACCATATAGTTTCATGCACCCTTTGTACATAAGTTGTGTGTAGAAATTATTAAGTTTGATAAGGGGATGTATCTTAGTAAGTACTATAATCTTATTTCAAAAGTAGGTCAGTGTGACCCATGTTTAATGATTTAATACAGACATTGATTTAGTTTTATGTTTTGAAGTTCATTTCTTTGACATTTTTGGTCATATTAAATTCATAAACTTGGAGTACCACATACATAATAGAACAAAAGAACAAAAGAAGGTCACTGATATATAATGCACATTTTATTAGCTTTGGACGAGTTTATATATTTGGCCAGTTTTGCATGCAGTATGAATACTAATCCTGTATAAAATATAGAGACCTTGGTAATGCATCATGACAAGTAGTACTAAAAATCCATTGTGATATGTACTACTAATACATCATTATGAGTACTAAATGATCATTGTAAGTACTACTAATGCATCATGAGTACTACTCATGCATCATGATGAGTACTACTAATGCATCATGAGTACTACTAATGCATCATGATGAGTACTACTGATGGATCATGAGTACAACACATGCATCATAATGGGTACTACTAATGTATAATGATGAGTCCTGCTAATGCATCATGAGTACTACTAATGCATCATGATCAGTACTACCGTTGTATCATGATTACTACTATTAATGCATCATGATCAGCACTACTAATGCACCATGAGTACTAATAACATTAGGTACAGTGTACTACCAATGAATGTATCATGACAGATAGTACTAATGCATCATGATTAGTATTAATGCATCATGATGAGTAATACTAATGCATCATGATTAGTATTAATGCATCATGATGAGTAATACTAATGCATTATCTTGACTACAGTGTACTACTAATACATCATGATAAGTAGCATTATTGCATCAGGATAGGTGCTACTAATGCATCATCATTACTACATTGTTCTACTAATGCACCACTACAAGTACTAATGCATCATGAAAAGTAGTACTGATGCATTAAGATAAGTAGTAATATTGCATCATGATGAGTACTACTAATGCATCATCATGACTATAGTGTATTTCTAATGCATCATGACAAGTACTACTAATGCATCATGACAAGTAGTACAAAGTCATCAGGATAAGTAGTATTAATGCATATGACAAGTACTACAAATTCATCAAGATAAGTAGTATTAATGCATCACAATAAGTACTACTAAAGCATCATGACAAGTACTACAAATTCATCAGGAAAAGTATTATTAATGCATCATGATGAGTATTACTAATGCATTATCATGATTACAATGTAATAATAATGCTTCATGACAAGTACTAATGCATCATGAAAAGTAGTACTGATGCATTAGGATACGTAGTATTAATGCATCATTATGAGTACTACTAATGCATCATCATGACTATAGTATATTACTAATGCATCATGACAAGTACTACTAATGCATCATGACAAGTACTACAAATTCATCAGGATAGGAAGTATTAATGCATCATGATGAGTACTACTAATGTATCACGATAAGTACTACTAATGCATCATGATCAGTACTACTGTTGTATCATGATTACTACTATTAATGCATCATGATCAGCACTACTAATGCACCATGAGTACTAATAACATTATAATAGGTTCTAATAATGCATCAGGATAGATACTACTAATGCATCATGATAAGTACTACAAATGCATAATCATAAGTACAGTGTACTACCAATGAATGTATCATGACAGATAGTACTAATGCATCATGATAAGTACTACAAATGCATAATCATAAGTACAGTGTACTACCAATGAATGTATCATGACAGATAGTAAAAATGCATCATGATAAGTACTACAAATGCATAATCATAAGTACAGTGTACTACCAATAAATGTACCATGACAGATAGTAAAAATGCATCATGATAAGTACTGCAAATGCATCATGATAGATACTACTAATGCATCATGATATATACTACTAATGCATCATGATAAGTGCCACTAATGCATCATGAGTACTATTAATGCATCATGGTGAGTACTACTAATACATCATTATGAGCACTACTCATGCATCATGATAAGTGCTACTAATGGAGCATGATGAGTACAGTGTACTACTAATGCATCATAATGAGTACTACTAATGTGTCATGACAAGTACACTAATGCATCATGATGAGCACTACTAATGCATCATGATTAATACTATTAATGTATTATGATGAACACTACTAATGCATCATGATAAATACTATTGGTGGCGCTCTACAGTTTCATATTTAGCATAGGGTTAAAATTTTAAAGATAAAGAGTTTCCCCAGGTTGCCTCACTAGTTATACTGGTTATTTAAAAGAGACTTTGCATATCTTAGGTGTTGTTCAAAGAACCTTTAATTCCCTTTATTTTGATGTATGATTGATGGGTGTAATATGGGTTAGAGAATATACAGCTTGGCCTTACTCCAGATGTGCATCTTTCAAAAACGTGCTAGCTCTACTTGCTCATTTTCACTTCTCGAACTTCAGAGGTAAAATGTAAAAAAAAAGAGCCGATAACTTTTTTTACATTTTATGTATTTGGTAATTCAGTCATTGCACTTTTAGAAGCTGGTATTATCTAGTTTGGCAAAATTCATTTTCCATATTTTAATAGCTGCCAAGAATAGTGTACTTTAGACAAATTTAGGTTGATTTTTGGAGCACAAGGGAGCAGTCATTTTAGTTAGCAGTGTCCCAAGATGATTTAAAATTTCCAAAAGTACAATATCCAAAGAAATTTCATCCACATTACATGAAAGTAGTATATAGGTATGCCAACATTCTTTGCACTGTGCATGTTTAAAATGCAAACAACTTCACCTTACAAACATCACTCTCTCAAAAGTACATAACAACTGGTGAGCGCCACCATTAATGTATCATGATGAGTGCTACTAATGCATCATGATAGGTACTAATAACACATAATGATAGATTCTACTAATATATCATGATAGGTTCTTCTAATGCACCATGATGAGTACTAATAATACATTATGATGAGCACTACTAATGTATTATGATATGTACTAATAATGTATCAACATAGGTACTAATACCATCATTATTAGTACTAATGCATCATGATGAGTAATACTAATGCATCATGATAAGTAGTATTAATGTATCATGATGAGTAATACTAATGCATTATCTTGACTACAGTGTACTACTAATACATCATGATAAGTAGCATTATTGCATCAGGATAGGTGCTACTAATGCATTATCATTACTACAGTGTTCTACTAATGCACCATGACAAGTACTAATGCATCATGAAAAGTAGTACTGATGCATTAAGATAAGTAGTATTATTGCATCATGATGAGTACTACTAATGCATCATCATGACTATAGTGTATTTCTAATGCATCATGACAAGTACTACTAATGCATCATGACAAGTAGTACTAATGCATCAGGATAAGTAGTATTAATGCATATGACAAGTACTACAAATTCATCAGGATAAGTAGTATTAATGCATATGACAAGTACTACAAATTCATCATGATAAGTAGTATTAATGCATCATGATGAGTACTACTAATGCATCATCATGATAAGAACTACTAATGCATCATGATAAGTACTACTAAAGCATCATGACAAGTACTACAAATTCATCAGGAAAAGTACTATTAATACATCATGATGAGTATTACTAATGCATTATCATGACTACAATGTAATAATAATGCTTCATGGCAAGTACTAATGCACCATGAAAAGTAGTACTGATGCATTAGGATAAGTAGTATTAATGCATCATGATAAGTACTACTAATGCATCATGATAAGTACTACTAATGCATCATGATAAGTACTACTAATGCATCGTGACAAGTACTACAAATTCATCAGGAAAAGTATTATTAATGCATCATGATGAGTATTACTAATCCATTATCATGACTACAATGTAATAATAATGCTTCATGACAAGTACTAATTCATCATGAAAAGTAGTACTGATGCATTAGGATAAGTAGTATTAATGCATCATGATGAGTACTACTAATGCATCATCATGACTATAGTATATTACTAATGCATCATGACAAGTACTACAAATTTATCAGGATAAGAAGTATTAATGCATCATGATGAGTACTACTAATGCATCATCATGATAAGAACTACTAATGCATCATGATAAGTACTACTAATGCATCATGAGTACTACTAATGCATAATGATGAGTCCTGCTAATGCATCATGATTACTACTATTAATGCATCATGATCAGCACCACTAATGTACCATGAGTACTAATAACATTAAGTACAGTGTACTACCAATTAATGTATCATGACAGATGGTACTAATGCATCATGATAGATACTACTAATGCATCATGATAAGTACTACTAATGCATCATGATAAGTAGTATTAATGCATCATGATGAGTAATATTAATGCATTATCTTGACTACAGTGTACTACTAATACATCAAGATAAGTAGCATTATTGCATCAGGATAGGTGCTACTAATGCATCATCATTACTACAGTGTTCTACTAATACACCATGACAAGTACTAATGCATCATGATAGATACTACTAATACATCATGATAAGTGCCATTAATGCATCATGAGTACTATTAATGCATCATGGTGAGTGCTACTAATATATCATGATGAGCACTACTCATGCATCATGATAAGTGCTACTAATGGAGCATGATGAGTACAGTGTACTACTAATGCATCATAATGAGTACTACTAATGTGTCATGACAAGTACACTAATGCATCATGATGAGCACTACTAATGCATCATGATTAATACTATTAATGTATTATGATGAACACTACTAATGCATCATGATTAATACTATTAATGTATTATGATGAACACTACTAATGCATCATGATAAATACTATTAATGTATCATGATGAGTGCTACTAATGCATCATGATAGGTACTAATAACACATAATGATAGATTCTACTAATATATCATGATAGGTTCTTCTAATGCACCATGATGAGTACTAATAATACATTATGATGAGCACTACTAATGTATTATGATATGTACTAATAATGTATCAACATAGGTACTAATACCATCATTATTAGTACTAATGCATCATGATAAGTAGTATTAATGCATCATGATGAGTAATACTAATGCATTATTTTGACTACAGTGTACTACTAATACATCATGATAAGTAGCATTATTGCATCAGGATAGGTGCTACTAATGCATCATCATTACTACAGTGTTCTACTAATGCACCATGACAAGTACTAATGCATCATGAAAAGTAGTACTGATAGATTAAGATAAGTAGTATTATTGCATCATGATGAGTACTACTAATGCATCATCATGACTATAGTGTATTTCTAATGCATCATGACAAGTACTACTAATGCATCATGACAAGTACTACAAATTCATCAGGATAAGTAGTATTAATGCATATGACAAGTACTACAAATTCATCAGGATAAGTAGTATTAATGCATATGACAAGTACTACAAATTCATCAGGATAAGTAGTATTAATGTCTCATGATGAGTACTACTAATACATCATCATGATAAGAACTACTAATGCATCACTATAAGTACTACTAATGCATATGACAAGTACTACAAATTCATCAGGAAAAGTATTATTAATGCATCATGATGAGTATTATTAATGCATTATCATGACTACAATGAAATAATAATGCTTTATGACAAGTACTAATGCATCATGAAAAGTAGTACTGATGCATTAGGATAAGTAGTATTAATGAATTATGATGAGTACTGCTAATGCATCATCATGACTATAGTATATTACTAATGCATCATGACAAGTACTACTAATGCATCATGACAAGTACTACAAATTCATCAGGATAGGAAGTAATAATGCATCATGATAAGTCCTACTAATGCATCATGATTAGTACTACTAATGCATCATGATAAGTACTACTAATGTATCATGATAAGTACTACTAATGTATCATGACAAGTACTACAAATTCATCAGGATAAGTAATATTAATGCATCATGATGAGTATTATTAATGCATAATCATGACTACAATGTAATAATAATGCATCATGATAAGACCTACTAATGCATCATGCTAAGTACTACTAATCCATCATGATAAGTACTACAAATTCATCAGGATAAGTAATATTAATGCATCATGATGAGTATTATTAATGCATAATCATGACTACAATGTAATAATAATGCATCATGATAAGAACTATTAATGCATCATGATAAGTACTACTAATGTATCATGATAAGTACTAAAATTCATCAGGATAAGTAATATTAATGCATCGTGATGAGTATTATTAATGCATAATCATGACTACAATGTAATAATAATGCATCATAATAAGAACTACTAATGCATCATGATAAGTACTACTAATGCATCATGATAAGTACTACTAATGTATCATGATAAGTACTACTAATGCATCTTGACAAGTACTACAAATTCATCAGGATAAGTAATATTAATGCATCAGGATGAGTACTACTAATGCATCATCATGATAAGTACTACTAATGCATCATGATAAGTACTAATAATGCATGGTAATAAGTAATAATAATGCATCAGGATAAGTACTACTAATGCATCAAGATAAGTAGTATTCATTTCATCATCATGACTATTGTGTACTAATAATGCATCATGATAAGTACTAATAATGCATGGTGATAAGTAATAATAATGCATCAGGATAAATACTACTAATGCATCATGATAAGTAGTATTCATTTCATCATCATGACTATAGTGTACTAATAATGCATCATGATAAGTACTAATAATGCATGGTGATAAGTAATAATAATGCATCAGGATAAATACTACTAATGCATCAAGATAAGTAGTATTCATTTCATCATCATGACTATTGTGTACTAATAATGCATCATGATAAGTACTAATAATGCATGGTGATAAGTAATAATAATGCATCAGGATAAATACTACTAATGCATCATGATAAGTAGTATTCATTTCATCATCATGACTATAGTGTACTAATAATGCATGATGATAAGTGCTAATAATGCATGGTGATAAGTAATAATAATGCATCAGGATAAGAAATTGGTTCTCATGGAATTATGTACAAAGCCATAACATCATAGTCAAATACATATCTTTTTTTTGTTCTGAGTAAATCATTCTCAATATCTATTTTTAATTTTGTTTGTGTCACATTGTTTGATTTTACTAAGCCTGGATGAATAGTATCTTTTCAAGTTTTATCAAAACTGCAAAATAATTTATGGTCCACAACAAGCATAATTGACCATATTATTTTATTGCATCAGCTTTTAAAAACTGTTCTATAAAGTGACACCGAATTAGGGTGTGGCATGGAATCTTTTGAAGTGGAACATTGTTATTTTAATGTCACTTTGAACACATTATTGGCTATATCATGCCAAGAAAATGGGAAGTAAGTGCCAAGGACACACTGAGCAGTTGACCGAAGCTGGCCTGGGCAGGTACTGAACTATTAACCCATGGATTACACACTGGACACTCTGCCAGTTGAGTTTATGTGGCAGCAACCATTTTATCTTGGGTGGGGGATCTGTTAACAATAAAAGCAAATACTGTAATTTGTTTGATGGAATACAAGTATATTTGCTCCTCCTGTCAATCAATATATTCCATATTGTTTAATAAAAATGATGTTTGTCTAAACTCAAGAATGCCAAACTACAAAAATAATTCCAGCTTCAAAGAAAAGTCAGTCCCCCTTCCTCCCTCCCCAAAAAAATGCTTGGCACCTGAAGATAGAAAGGAATTACACATGTGAGCTCAGAGTTGGAGATCTAGTCACTTAACTTTGTTACTGAGCTATTTAAATAAAGTAATTTGTTGATTTTTATGTTGGATGGGTAATCTTTTTGGGCACATAGGGTTTGTAATTTCTTAAGATTCCTGATTGACTACATATTGACTGCTCACAGGAAAGATGTGAAATTTGCCAGGGATTTTAAATTGTTTGATTTTAGCATTCCACTGAGCTTAACCTGCTGTGCTGGTGAATGGAAGACAGCAAAGGACAAAACTGGGCAGGACAGTTTTCAGTGATAGGGGAGGGAACTAGTTGCTTATCAGACACTCTGTTGATTAATGTTCCTTAGTGAAGTGAAATTGTATGTTGTATATCCCCATATACAAGACATAAAATTGATAGCATTGAGTTTTTAATAAAATACATATCACCTGGTTTGCATCAATTAGTTTTCTTCAAACTTTATACAGGGTTAAAGAGGGGGACATCATTTTAATTTTATTGTGAACAAAAGAGCTTTGGGTAATGTAAAGGTGCTGGAATATAATACTAATATAGTATAATATCATGACTTTAAAGTTTGATTATTCTGTGGACATTTATTACAAGAAATTGATACATTAAAATTAATAAAACTTTAGACATGTACAATTTCTCTCAAACCCACATTACTAGGAAATGAAATAGTTATTTTTTAAGAAGGTGGCATCATCAACATCTAATCTTTGGTTTTTTT
The DNA here is from genome assembly GCA_016746295.1 of Potamilus streckersoni. Lineage (NCBI taxonomy): Eukaryota > Metazoa > Mollusca > Bivalvia > Unionida > Unionidae > Potamilus > Potamilus streckersoni. Next base: position 2,584,758 of record JAEAOA010001901.1, on the reverse strand, counting down.
ATCTTCACATATTTTCTAACCTCTATGATAGTGTTACAAGTCTATGTTCTTAAAATAAGTAACAGAAAAGAGTGAAGACAACAAGCTTTATAAATTTCATCGAATAATTTATTTCCCTAGAATATAAAGTGAAAAATGAGAAAAAAGAACTTACTTTATTGCAAATTAAATCCCAAAATAATCCAATTTAGATGCAAGTCATAGTAATAAAAAGTCTTGAATAACACACACCTCAATTCTTAAAGAGATCCAAAATTGAAAGCAATAACATGTATATTATAGCCTGTAAAGTGCTGATGTATCAACAGTCTCTTGTTGAATCACAGAAATAGTATTCCAGGTTTGAAATCAGTATAAAATCCAATGAATGTCTTCATCCAATAATTTTGCCAGAGCACTTTTGTATTTCCAGAGAAAATAATCACTTGAATTCAATAATTTGAAGAAAAATGAAATTCAGCCCAAATTGGTCACAATATAATGCAATTTAGAGTGCTAGATGTTAAAATACAACTGGTAAAATCCTCATAGTCACAAATATACCAGTAGTTCTCTGCTTGATCTCAGGTCACAATTAGCATTTTCTAAAAACTACCATTACCTAATGGGAAATAACCTTCCCTAATGAGCTTGTTTTTTTTTTACAACACAGTAGCCTACAAAATTCACTTGGAATCTCCAAAACTCCTGACCTCCTGACCCTGATCAACATATTGACTCCTTCTGGTTTACCTGATTAATATATATATATATATATATATATATATATATATATATATATATATATATATATATATATATATATATATATATATATATATATATATATATATATTAAGATACCTGACCCCTTTGATAAAATCTATAATATAATTCAATTCCATTTAGATAAGTATATAATTGGATCTCTTCTTAAAAGTGTTGGGAACATACTTTCTCAGTCTGAACATATTATTTTCATGATTTTTACCTTTTATAGAAATTAGCTAGCTTGCATCAGGTATCTGCATAAAAAATTAAAGTTGTCTTCCTTTGGGATATGTTTTACTTTGATGGAGATTAACTAGGTGAAGAAGTCAAATAAATCAACAATTGTGGCAAACTAATGTTAAGCAATGATGAACTTGTGTCTTTGTTAAGGGTAGAAAATCAGATTTATTCTAAGAGTACAAAATTTGCATCCACTCAGCCCAGGGATGAACAAGTACTGGTTAATTTAGCACAGCCAGTTTTTACCTGTACAAGTTAAGAAGATAAGTGCTTGTCCTAAGGCATGCCTATAGGACACACCATACTAATTGTATTGAAAAATGGGAACCAGCCTAGAAATGGGTGAATTTTAAATAGAGCATATACAGGTTTGGCTGACCAGGATTGGTTAATAATGTAAGTTAAGTTTAAGAAAAAGAATCTTTTGAGACCTTATCCTAGTTGAAAGTGAATAAAAATAGAGACAATGTTGTATTGATGGAATTTCAGTTCTTTAACACTCATTACTAAAATTAGCACCTGACTCTTTGGTGCTGAATTGAAAGCACATGTTTAAAAAAAATGCAGCCCCAGAAAATGCCGCAGCTCATATACTTTCCTCTGCACAAATGCTGACTTCCAAGTTTCATCTATACTGATAAATATAAGTTTGGTCATGAGCACTCCAAAATTTTAAGTTATTGAATTTTTAATATTATGGTGTTTGCATAGATTTACTATAGGAACCCCGAGTGGCCGAGTGGTCTAAAGCACTGTCCGTTATGGATCACTGCCATCTCACCTCTGTCTTCTTGTGTTCCAGTCTAGGATTCATCGAATGTGGATATGTGAGAAAGCTTGCCAGTAGCTTCTCGTGGGTCAGTGGTTCTTTCCGGTGATTTCCTGGTTTCTTCCTCCACCATTAATACTGGCCGCCATGAATAGCCTATCATGTGCTAAAAAATGGCGTTAAGCCCAACAACAACAACAACTACTATAGGAACTGAATCAGTACCATGATTCCTAAAGGATTGGTTAAAATCTTGTTCTCCACTGTCTACAGTTACTTAACTTTCTTTGTGGAGGGAGGGTGAGGAATGACAATATTTGAGATTGTAAACCTCAAAATGTCATGGTCATTGTGTCTGAAGAAAAAAAAAATTGGTCCCTACAGTAACTGGAGTTGGAATTTGGATAAGGAAGAAGCATATTGATTTTGAGTTTCTAAAAGTTGAGGTGACTGACCAAAAGAAGTAGAAGGTTTTCTGCACAGTAATGTTAGTTGTTTATCACTACTGGGAGAATTTTGTTTGAAGTCCATGGTAGCTGAAGTTTTATATACAGTGTATGTGTGTGTAAAACACAGTTAATAGCATAGGCCCAGAATTTACCATCACACAATGTATTTCCCATCTCTCTCTCTCTCTCTCTCTCTCTCTCTCTCTCTCTCTCTCTCTCTCTCTCTCTCTCTCTCTTTCTTTATGGATATGTGTGTGTGCATGTGTGTGTGTGCATATATATATATATATATATATATATATATATATATATATATATATATATATATATATATATATACTAACACACACACACACACTCACACACAGAGATGCACACAAATATTTCAGGTATGGCTGCTACATGAGTAGATCTGGTAGTCTTTTTAAAAAATTAAACATTAATTATTTGTTCATAAAGTCAGTAGAGTTGAAGCTTTATTTTCCAAATGCTTATTAATATCTTGCAACATCTGTTCTCTTTCTGAATCGCAAATCAAATAGTTTGCCTCACAGAGACCATTTAATTATGTTTTATTGTTAAAATATAATTATAAAATGCAAGATGATACATTACATGTTACTATACCGGAAAACATTTGATTTTAAATGTCAATCAATAAACAAAGCACTAAAAGTTACAATAATGCAAGCTAAGAAAAATATTTACATGCAGTCATAAAAGAAATGACTTACCTTGAATTTTTAGACATTTACAGTTTACTTGTAGTTCAACTTGAAAAATAAAAAAAAAACACAACTGACATTTTAAGTAAAGAAAAAAGTATTGAGCGCTCTGTAAATGGAAGAATAGTTGAATCTTTATGGTGGCTGATATATGTTTAAATTGAAAATGGATGGTGGTAGTGTTACATGTCTAGACTCGAACATAAGTATCAAAGAAAAGTGCGAAGCCAATAATGTCTGTTAGATTTAACAAAATAATTTATTTCCCAAGAAAACAAGTAAAATATAAAAAAGAACCTACGGTTCATGAATCTAATAAAAAATTAATCCTAGAATTTTAAAATATAAGTCCTATCACTAAAAGTTCTAAATGAATCAAAGTTTTAATCCCAATGGAAGATGATGACGTCCTCTATTAACTGTTTTGTGTTATCGTGTCAACAGTTCCTTGTTGAATCACTAAAATAATATTCTGGCTTCAAAATTCTGAATAATTTCCAATAAATGTCTTTGTCTGAGAATTTTGATGAGCACTAGATATTTCCAGGGAATTTAAATTATTTTATTATTTTAAATAAAAAAAATTCAATTCCAAAGGTATGAAATACAACTGACTAGAAAAACACTATAATACATCACTTTAGCTCCACTTACAACCCAGAACGGACCACATGATAGGGTCACATGATCACTTACTTTTAAGAGTCATAGTAAGATAACATCTTATGCTAATTATCCTGTCCACCATGGACAAGTTTGATTCTACTGAATGAATCTATAAGACAATAAAAATAAAAAAAGTTGTTTACATAATTCTGAAACACAAGCCAAGTATGACCTTGATTATTACCAATGATTTTCACTCTAGGAAAGAAATAAAATGAAGTTGTTTGCCAGTTCTGAATCAAGGTCAAGAACCAGGTCAGCTAAAAATACAATGTAGCAATACTGGTTATTTGCCAGGTCAAAACAGAACAGAACTTAATTTTCCAAAAAGATGTAAAATCCAGTCAATAAAATTATCATTATAATAACATGTAATGAAATAAATATAAAATAATAAATTTAAAACTAACATACAAGTAATTAAATTGCATATACATAACAGTAGGGATGTGTTAGAATTGCATACTTTATGCTGTATATACTTGCTACTTTATCCAATGCAAATGTCACAGACCTAAATCACATATGTTTACAAATATAAGCATATGCAGTCAATTAGGACTGGTCAGTAAAACAACACAAACCCTGATCTTTGGGTACATTATGCAATTGCAGATCAGGGTCATGTTGATTGCAGTTTCACTTGAGGTGTACACAAGTGTATGTAATAACTGGAAAGAGTTTAGTACGATGGAATGCAGCATTCCTTAACTTAAGTTACAGAACATATTGAATTAAATTTCTTTTTTTTTTCTTCTAAATGCTTACAACTTTCATGGGAGTGCAGTGGTCCTTTCACTATAAAGTTTGTTTTCATACTATTGCTACTTTCATAATGCTGGCAATAGTTGTAGAACATAATTATTTTTTGTAATGTTGTTTTGATATTGCTTTGTAGTTTATTTCACTTTATTTTAGTGAGAAAAAGAAAAAGAAAATTCTTGTTTTCCAAGGCTGGGGTACATTTCTGTAGCTTTTTGTGGGTCATTGGTTCTTTCCGAGGATTTCTTGGGTTCTTTCTGCACTGTTTATACTAACTGCCATCTACAGCCTATATTGTGCTGAAAATGGTGTTAAACCCCACAACAACAACAACATTTCTCTTGGTTCATTAATATAATAATTATTTATATAAAGTAGATCATTACTTATCAATGAACAAATATCTTTTACATGCAGATTAGTAAATTATTGGTATACAAAAGTCACCTGTTCATAATGGCCAATTTTTCCTATCCACTTTGGCAAACTTAATTTTCAATGGGTTATTGAAGAATAGATGCTCTTTCATTACTTGTTTTTAGCTCTATTGGTCATTGACCAGGAATGGTCAGTTGTCCATTCTGTTGTCCTTTCTGTTGTCCTTTCTCCATCTGTACCATGAGCAAAAGTTTATAATTGCTGTTTCTACATTGTTTGGATGCTTGCTATAAAACTTTATGCACACATTCATTCCAAAGTGAAAATAGTGCCACTCAGGCATCCAGTATGGCAGCTAAAGTGATCATCTTGAAGATCCTGTCACTATTTCTAAATGGATCCTTATATCAGCATATTGTTTTTTATTGTGTGACTTATTGTAATATCTTGTTGGTTCTAGATGAAAATAGTGCCACACTAACATCCAGAGATATCCAGCAAAGAAACTGTCTTAAATGTCTTATTTATTCCACTCTTGAATGGAAGGTTATATCAACAGGGGATATTCACCAGAAGACTTCTTAGGATGTCTGCTTGGGCCAAAGTGAAAAATGGCAACAGTTTGACCTTAGATATAACTGCCATGATAATGATGGCCGTCATGAAAATATTGTTATTGCTATACTTAGATGGATGCTGATATTGGCATGGAGGTTCCACTGAAAGACTTCATCATGTTTCGTAAATGAAAACTTGCCTATCTGACATCCATTGTCACTACCATAGCAGCCATCTTGAAAATCCTGCTACTCCTAAACAGAAAATCATATTGTCATGGAGTTTTCCCTTGAATACTTTATATGATATCCGGTTGGTCTAACTGAAAATGATTTTACATCCAAGATGGCTGTTTGGATATCCATATTGAAGATCTTATCACTGATTATGAATGGATGGTCAAATTGATTGACATAGGATTTTGACCAAAAAATTATGTCTTTGGTTTTAAATGGAAATGGATGACAATCTGATATTCAGTATGACCAGTTTGAAAATCTTGTTTTTATTTTGGTAGGTAAAAGCAGACATCTTAGATTAATTAAAATTCATTTTGGACAGTATAGCATTTATCCCTTTGAGGGATACTTTTTTTAATTCATACTGTACTTAAGTCCAACAAAAAAAGTGTTTCCAGTCAGCTGACCATCTGTTTCTCATTACCAATCCTATCACTTTTTCTTCCTCATGGTAAGAAAAATGAATCACAAATAATCACATTAAATATACACAGTGTTTAAATAAATATATTAAAAAAATAAATTGCCGACCCTAATTTTAAAACCAGGAAACAAACCCAAGCATATTTTTTTTGGTCTAATAATGTTCTTCTTTGCTGAGAACACTTTTTTGCTTTGCTTCATGTGCTTCTCACAAAGATAAATGCATTCATAGTAAGTATGGACTGTTGACTTTGTTTTAAAAATATTCAGGTGGATGAATTGTTTTTGGCTTGGGCCAAACCGCTACGGAGTCATTCAGCCAAAATGTTGAGGCCACATAAATATGTTTCAGTGAAAATTCAAGAATATATTCATTAACAAGGGTTTTGGAAATTGCTTACAGATTGTCAAGGAATTGCTAATTTTGTAATTTATGTGCAATGTTGATGCACAAGTGATTACATATTCAAGGAATATTCAAATTTGGTGATGTCATCAAAATGCACCCATTTACGAGGGTTTGGAAATTTCTTACAAAATGTCAAGGAATGGCTAGTTTTCTAATTTGTGTGCAGTGTTGATGCATAAGTGATTAAATATGCAAAGAATTTTCAGATATGATGATGTCATCATAATGCATCCATTAATATGCTGTAAACTAAATTAAGTCATGTAATATTTTATTTTTGTTCTTCTGTCTATGAAATATAAATAAAACATTTGTAAGTTTAACATCAATTTAAAAGACTCAAACTCATTATAAGTTATGAGTGAATAAATTCCTATAATGCTTACTACTTTTACTTTTATTTATTTATTTTTTTTTATTATTATTCAGATAACCAAGCAGTAACATGGACAAGTTTTCTAGGCAGCAAACATGCTTCAATGAAGTTTCTAAATTTCCATAAGAAAAATTTGTTTATGCTGTGGGAAGATTGTAAAAAAAATTGTTTCTCTTTCCTTTAAATGGCAGTTGTACAAATTTTTCAGGTTTATTTTTCTTTTATGTCAGCAACAGTAAACCTATGATAGTGACTCATTTGATAACCTTGGATGTCATGTTTTCATAACAAAAACTAGTTCTTTGACTGGTGTAAAAGTATAGCTTCAATATGACCTAATATTGTTCAATACTGGAAGTACTGATATTAACAATGATTAAAATTAAAGGAATGGTTCAAGGTATATCATAAAGCTTGTATTTTTGGGGTAGATTATTTACACTTACTGTCAGTTTTATCTTTTGTGATGGATATCAGCTGTCAGTTTTATTCTTTGTGATGGATATTTCTGCTGCAATATTTTGGTAAATGTGTGTTTAGTAGAACCACAGAATTATTTATGCTATTAAAAAAGTTTGTAGGAAGAAGTGCACTGGGATGGAACACTTTGGCTGTTAAGGGAAGTTGGCTAATAAAAGAGGTAACTACAGTAAAATTGATCAAAACCAGTCACTGTGGGAACCCAGATTTGTGGCCAGTTTATAGCAATAGCCCAAACATAGTAAAATTGCCTTATTGGAAGCAAAATCTAGCAAGTGAATATAGGAAGCCATTTTATATAAAGGCTAATATAGGGTAAGTTTCATTGTAGGTGTTACAAATTTGAAAAACAATTGGCCTTATAAGAGACATGATAGCTTGAGAGAGCTGACAATAATGGAAAGATTAGATCATAATTTTTGTATATTAGACACTATGTAAATTACCATTGGTAAAGAATGGGTTGCTTGGAGCTATTAAGTTTCTTTGGAGAAGGAATGTGCTTCAGAACTTGCTATCTCTCATCTGTACTTTCTTTCCAGTTATCATAGATGGCACTGTACATTAGTAACATAGACATAGTTATTTATTTTAAGTCCAGGTAAAAGACTTTTTCAAAGGAATATCTGTTCTGGAAGGTAAAACAAAGGGAGGTCTATGCTTAAGTACCTACTGTGCTGTTAATGGGAGGCTTAAAAGTAACCTGTGTTACAAGTGATGCCTTTTCATATTGTGTTATATTCCTTACCCTGTGTGGTAAGCAAGGTCATAACATGTCAAAAGTGAGGTCACCTCATGTTGAGTCGTAGGAGGTACAAAAGTGAGATTACCTCATACTGCATCATAGATGAGGTACTCTCATACTGCAGATATCATAAGTATGGTGACCTCATACTGATGTCATACTATGTCATGAGTGATATATTAAACTGATCATACCATGTTTTAAATGAAGTCACCTTATGCTACTCCTACTATGTCATAAATGAGGTCACTCTATTGAAATACTGTGGCATGTTGCTTGCTCTGTACCTTAACTGAGGTAACTTTGTAAGTTCATACCCAGTGATAAGTGATGTCACCCTATACTGAGGCATGTTTCTTATATTGAACAGTGAGGTCAACTTTTGATGAAGTCTTAAAATGTCATAAATGAGGTCAACTCATATATGAAGCGAGGTCACATTATTCCAAAAGAGAATAAATGATATTAAATGATGATGTAAAAATGCTTCTTGATTGGTCTTCAAGAGCCAGGTACAAACTGGAGTAAAATACATTAGGTTGTCATTATAGAACACATTCACACGAGTTTAATGGAATCCATGATGATAGTGGCATTATGAGAGGGTCAGCAGTATAAAGAGAAGGTTGTAATTAGTGTTTTTCCGATTATCGATTATCGATTATAATCGATGATCAGTTGGTTGAATGAACCAAAAAGATAATCGATTGTGAAACTCTATAATCGATTGTGTGAAAAGGGAGACTACTTCTTTTCAGTTGCATGCAAAATGCAAAGATTAGTAAAACTTCTGGGCAAATGGTAAGCTGTATAGGACTTCCAATCTACTACCATTGAACTAAATTATTTATTCCCTTCACTACTTACAAATATAAAACATACTACACAATGTATGTGAAAACTTAATTAAGAACATATAGTCATGATTATATGATTTTGCAATTATATTGTAGAGTTAATAAATTGTTTTAAAACTATGATATTTGTTTCAGTTTAAATGTAAAATCCTTATGTAGTATTTGTAAATAATGACAAACAAGAAAACCATGTCCTTTTCTTTAAATGATAGACACATATGCATAAATTAAAGTGTTCTGATGGATTGAGATTGGGGATTGCAACAGTTTTTCAGTTACATAAAACTGATCAGCCATAAGAAGCTGGTTTCATTAAACAAAGTTGTAGAACAAAAACATATTAGAAGAAAGTGTGATATGTTTATTAGATTAAAGTATAAATTTTATTACAAATGATTACTCCAGTACATTTATTAACATTTTGAACTCTTGAGCAAAGATATAATTGCATAACAAACGAAAAGTAACATAACATTTGTTCTTAATAACTGATTATAATCAATTATCAGTTGGTTAAGTGGAATCAATTATAGATTATGAAATTCTGACCGATTGTGAATGAACATTTGTAATGGCAAGGATAGAAAAGTTTCACAGTAGATGGTCTCTGCATGAGGTGTGGTCCTGTTAATGGTTTAATTCATTTTTTTTATAAATGGCAAAGTATGGCTAGGTCACTCATATTTTGTGGAGAAAGATGTAGATCTGAGATCACTGACTTGCTGACACTTTCTGATTGATTTCCTTGTCTGCTTCTTTGGTTTTATTTTGCAGTGCATGCATTTTTATACAGACAACAAAAGTGTGCTCAATGTTAATTATTATGTATGAAAAAATGGACATGAATTAATCCTGATCTGGGAATTCTTGTCCCTTCCTCCTCCCATCCTAATTCAAGGATAGATCCTGCTTTCCCTCCTCCCTATGTAATATAGAGAGCAACACTTCATACTGTTAGGGTAAAAAGCAATAGTTGTAGTCTCTGATAGATATGTTTCTTCTTTCCAGGAGGCAATGACATGTCTAGTCAGCCTGCCTGTTGGGTGTTGGGATAGTGTTGCAACCTTCCAAGGGAGCACCAGTTTATTGCTGTTAAGGCTGCGTGTTTGACACATTCATTAAATACACCTCTCCATGCATATTCTTGAATGTGCTCCATTTAACCTGAGAGTCTTTTGTGCCTCCTGGCATTACTGTTAGGCAGTTAATGTGTTTCATATGGAACACACTGTGTAAGTGACTGGAACCAGCATCTTGGATGCATCAAGGATTTATTCAACTTTAAGTAAGTAGAAATGCATAGGTGTTACAAGATGCTGCAGATATATAGGAATGCTGTTTATTTATTATATTTTTTTGTTTCCTTGTAAACCTGTATTCTATCAGTAATCAATCTAACTGTAGTTGCTGCTGCAGCAACTGGATTGCTGCATAGAGCAAATTGGTTGTATATCTATGTTGTCACATCATTATAGTTCTTGATAGTTAATACAGATGATATCATGTCTGTAAATCAGTCTGTTGGAAGATTATTTGTAGTTATATTGCTGCTAGCATAAGTAATCAAGGAGATTGGCTAATTGTAAAACTGACTTTGCAAACCTGAGCATTATCATTATAACAGATTTACTTTGAACTTCTGGCCTTTGATATGGATGGTTATTAGCCTTTGATGGTGATGGATCAGTCAGCATGGATCTGGTGTAAACACTTAGGAAATGATAATGTTTACACATTCTGCCAGTTTCTTGCTGTTGATGTGTTAATTATGTGTACTCAATAAGGTTAAGTAAGAAGGCTCAGATTTTATTTCTGTTTCAAATCCTTAAATTAAAAATATCAATGCTGTGATGTTGACACTTTTATCATTGAAGATTACAAATTAAGGTATGCATATGAAATTTTAAATTGAATTATGTTATAAAATAAAGGTTAGTCTTTCAGATGCTGTTAGTTTAAAAAAGACAGTGAAATTTAAATGATTTAGTTGTATCAGCGTGAGACTGTGAAAATACATATTACCAAAACTGATCATCTTTTATATAAAAAAAATGTCCTTCTAAGATCTCCAATTGCTAGAATATAATTTTCCAACAATTATAGTACCTTTTTGGAAAGATTTAAAAAAAATCACTAAAATTTACATTTGCATAAAATGCTCACTATACAATATTATAAAGAACAATAACAAGGTAAGATTAGACATCCAAACTTTTTTTTTAGCTTCACTGGTCATAGACCAGATGAACTAATGAGATGGTCTTTTGTCCATCATTTATTTTCTCTCTATCTAATAGCCTAAGTTTCTTACTGCTTTCCTCCTATACTACAGCATCATCTTGAAAGTTTACACACACATTCTAGTCTGTCATCATTCATTCATCTGTCCATTAGCTCTAGTTTGTTATTGCCAATCCTCATAAACTACTTGGAAGATTCCTTGAAACTTGACACACATATTAATCCCCTGGTCTGGTTGGTCCTAAATAAAAATGGTGATGCTCTGACATCAAAAATGGCCACCATGGTAGAAAATCTTATTGTTACTCCTCTAGAATGGATGGTCATACAAACATGGAGTTTACACGAAAAGACTTTCTGTGATGTGTAGTTGGTTTTAAAAAGAAATCTAACTGATCTGCCTTCCAATGTGGCCCACACAGCAGCCATCTTAAAAATCCTGGAATTACTGCTCCTGAATGGATGGTCATCACATCATGGAATTTTCACTAAAAGACCTCTCATGGTTTATGGTTGATCCTAAATAAAAATGGTGCCATATGATATCTAGTATGGCCTCCACAGTGGCCATCTTGAAAATTTTGTTATTACTAATTCTTCTGAATGGATATTCATATCAATTGGGGTTTTGACTGAAAGACATTTGATGTGTGGTTGGTGCTAAATTAAAATGGGGGCGATCTGAGGTCCATTATGGCACCAGTGCAGCCAATTACAGGTACTCCTCCTGAGCAAAAGTTATATTGACATTGAGTTCTGATCAGAAAATTTGTATTATATATATAGTTGATCCTCAATTTAATTAGTGCCACACAGACATCTAGAATGGCACCATAGTAATAATCTTGAAAATCATGTCACTATTTCTTCTGAGTGAATGGGCACATTGACACAAGGTTTTCATTATAAGACTTATGATATATGGTTGTAAATTTAAATGGTGCCAGTCTGACCTCCAATATAGATACCACTATTATCATCTAGAAAATCTTTTGCTATTTCTCCCAGATGGCTGGTCATACGAACATTGTGCTATCAATGAAACACTTCTTATGATGTCTAGATGGTCCTAAATGGTATTGGTGCAAATCTGACATCCAGTATGGCCACCATGAAATCCGTCTTGAAGATCTTATTATTGCTATTCCTATTAACTCATTAACCCCTAGCGCTGCGTTTATGGGGCAGGAGGTGGTAGTTTACTTCTGAGCTCTGTAGCGTTATGGTCATGTGTGACACAATAAAGTGGGTGGTATTAAAGAAAGGTAGACAGATGTAGCTTTACGATGATACCAAATAATATGGATGTTCTAGTTGCACTACAAAATACAGAGGAAAAAACGTCACTTTCTGGACTTGAGCTTTTTCCAGCTTCACTTCGCCAGATCCGGTTTTATGTCTGGATTTTAGACATTTTGGCCTCAGATTTTAAACAGACCAACTGAATTGCACACAGACATGTGAACCTTTGCAAAAAGTAAGATAAGATGGGCATTTAGAATGAAGAGTGGTCTTGACACGAAAATGATGGGTCCGTTAAGCAAAAAAAAAAAAAACTCCAAATTTTTATCCTTCTGCTCATGCTCAGGCGTGAAAGAGCCAATGAAAATCAACGTTTCTAACACAAATAGGCATTAAGCTAACCGAAAATGTCTTCCAAGTCGATTTATTATAATGTATTCAGAAATATCTCTCAAAATCGATTTCCTACTCGTACTTCAGGCGATCACGACAAAAACCTCCAGGGGTTAATGGGTTAAATATAATGTAATTTTGACTTAGGCCTTTTATTAGAAGAGTCCTTACAGTGTCTGCTTGGGCCTAAATGATAATGATGTAAAGTATTGTATATTTATTCCTCCTGGATGGATGGTCCTATTGACATGGAGTTTTCATCAAAAGACTTGTGGTGCCTAAAAGGTCATTAATAATAAAGGTGCAAATTTGACATTTAATATGGCCACTATTGCTGCCATTTTAAAAATATTGTTATCACTACTTCTCCAAAACGGAAATTCCTATCAACATGGTATTTACACCGGAAGACTTTTATGGTGTCTTGTTGTTTCTAAATGAAAATAATGCAGATTGGACATCCAATATGACCAATGCAGTAGCTATCTTGAAATTTTTGTTATTGCTGCTTCTTAATGGATGTTATGTTGACATAGAGCTATCACCAAAAGTTTTCTAGGTTATCAAGTTCATCCTAAATTAAAATGGTGCCAGTCAAACATCCAAAATGGCTGCCACAATGGCCATCTTGACAATCCTGCTATACTTGCTTCTCCTGAATGGATGGTTATATAAATATGAGATTTTGACAAATAACTTCTTACAATGCCTTGTTGGTCCTTAAAAATGGTGTTGATCTTACATAAAATATGGCTGCCATGATTGCCATCTTAAATGTCTATCACTTGAGAATAATAGAAATAGTTTCTACACTGCATAAGGAGAAGAAATGATCTTACCTTGGTATGTAAGAAATTATTTTTTTTTTCATTCTGCATCAGTCCCTTCAAAGGAGTCTTATTTTATTACTTGTTTCATTATTATTAATAATAATTTGTAATGCTTGTAATAACAGAAGGGATACACATGCTTAATTAGGAAAAAATAAAAATAAAAACAACAGCAAATATAAAAAATCAGGCTCAGAACATGTAAGGATATTTAAAAAAATATAATTTCTTGTTTGCCAGTGTAGCAATGGCAATGGTAAGTGCATAGTTTTTATCTCTGTCAGTTCTTCTGCACATGGTTAGGTTTTGCATTTAGGTCAGTTTTAAGACAGGGTATCTATATTCCATTAACACATTTCTAATTCATTAAAGGATACTGTTTGAAAATGCAAATATCACAAAATGTGATGTGTTACTAGGAGTTTTTTTATAAAAAAATAGATGAGTACATAAAACATACTAAGGAAGTATACAATAGAAATATGATCAACTTTTTCATGAGGTACATTCTCATTCAGCCAGTAAAATGATCTGTTATTTAAGAATGAGGGTCCACTGTGTCAAACTGTGTTGAAGTTCCAGAAGAAAATTCAGTCAAGAGTGTAAAATTGAATTTTTGGGAAATGTGATTATTTAGGGATATTTTTGACTGCACAAGGCAGAAAGTTAATTTTGGTCAATTCCATCAGATACACTAACTGTACTGTTTGGAAAAATAAAAAAAAAGCTGTCAAAACGCTGACAGTTTTGACTGATTCTGGAAGCAGCACGCACAGTGCAAATTGAACTAGAGGAAACTAATTTAAGTCTGATTGATGATGTTATGTAGCAGTGAAGGGATGGCTCAGAGCATTTTGTCATGCAGTCAGAGTACAGTTTACATCTATTGTACTTTGTTGGAGTGGCAATTGTAGATAAATAACAAGTAACAGTCCATTTGAAATGAAACTGAGATACTTAAAAGTCTGTTCTAAAACTGAAAATTTAGCTGGGAAAATTCTCACCATTGTTTGGAAGAAAAGGGGGGAATTTTCTAAATATAGGAAGGAATTTTGGAGGGGAAACAAAATGCCTCCTGGAGTAGACCTTGAACTCTCTCCCCTTTACAGTCAGTTTAATGATTTAAGATTTTTTATTTCCATTAAAAAAACCCAATGAATTTAAACATGTTTAAGAAAAGCATAAAGTTTTTGTTTTAGAGTATGGTAAAAGAATTACTGAAATTTGTTTAGTTCTTTTAAAGTGGGTGGATGATTGAAAAAGACATTTGTAAAACTCGTTTTGCATTTTATGTCTCACCATTTGTGTTATTAATTACTCCCCTTGGTAAATTCCAAAATAAATAATACTTCAGTTTGGGGGGTCTCAGTTTATGCTGCACTACACTAAATATAGATGAGTTGTTGATTTCCACTTAAGCCTCTTGTTAGATTATGAAGTTAGTATCAGTTACAGAGTGATAAATTGATTTGAGTGGAGTAAACCTCTGGTTTCTACTACATTAGCCTGACTGCTTCCTAGGGCATGAATTTCACTGTGGTCATTATAACTGATGCACTGACTGCATAATTGGAGTAACTGCAGAAATTTATCCACTAACTTCGACCTTTAACTGCATGTGATAGCAAACAGCACCTTGTGGGTTGGTCTTGAGGAAAGCAATTGAAGATACAGATTAAGGGTAATTTACATCAATTGGTGTCAGTAGAGGGTTAGCTCAGACCTTGTTTTCAAATATTTATGTTAACAAAGCTGAGCTAGCTAATGCTGGTGTACACATTGTGTCTATCAGGCTCTCAGGGAGCCATCTTACAGGCAAGTGCTTCCAAGTGATAAGATCAGTTTCCTGCAGATAGTTGCAATTGATTGATGAAGTGTGTGAGATGTAACAATAAAAGACCATTGCAGGGGCTTGAGATAGTCTAGTTCAGGGCTGTTTAGAGAAGGATAAATAATTCATGTTAAATATAACTGGGAAAACCAGATTTCTTATGAATCCAATTGTCATGTGAGTGCTACTAGGCCACAGTCTCTTATGCACAGTGTGTTGTGTCAGTAAAACCATGGGAGAAACGTTTTTGGTTTTGAATGAAAGGAATATGTAGAGAACATGGCTTGTCTTTTTCTCTTTGTGTATCATGTTAAAAGATCATAAAACATGTATAACATCTGTTTCATTATCACAGCAAAATGTCTAAATGTTACAGTTAGGTGCTTCTGTTTTTGACATGAAGGAAATTCAAACTAAAAGAATATGCATCAGAGGTGTGTGTGTGTGTGTGTGTGTGTACATGCATGTGTGCATGTGTGTTGCAAGAATTTGTATAATATTTATGATGAAGATTTGTTATATAATGAGATGTATGAATTAATGAAAATTGAGTCAAACATGCAGCATTGAATATATTATATTTATACTAGATACAAATGGACATACTAAAGAAATTGTTTTGAGGAAGTGAACTCTACACATCCCTGTCAAGTGTGTTCACTATAAAATGTAGTTCTGCAGTGATTGTAGCTATTCACAGCCCATTCAGAAATTGACTTTGCTTAGTTTTATTTTGTTTTCATACTGATTAAATGAAAGGCATTTATGATTTAAGCATTAAGTTTGGTTGAAATGAACAAAGTTGAACCATCATATATTTAACTTCTCAAAGAGTAAACACAGTCATTCCAACATTGCTGAAAATATTAGAGTGGGGAATACAGACTAAGCAAAATGAACAACCAACAAGAATTAATTCAGACATTTAAATTAGATTTCAGTTGATTTAAGTCATTATTTTGCTAATCACTGTCAGTATGGGCATGTGAAGAACTTGCCTGTAACTTTCTGCAGGTGTTTTGTACATAGTGGTATTTATTTTCCTAGATTCTTACTATACCAGTTACATTAGCTGCCTGTTCTGTATTGAAAAATGGAATTTAATCCAATCCACAGCAACAACAAACAATATTTACATCTCTTTTTCTCTTTGTTAGCTTGTCACTTTTACCAACATAGGTATAGAAAGATTATTGCATGCCACAGGCAGCAATGTTTGTTTTCACCCATATCTTGCAAAAGTGGGAGAGATAGAGAGAGAAGGTGGGGACTGATAATAAGATTATTTTTATTGTCAATCTTTCTTTTCTTCAGTCAGCTGATTTGCCTGTCAGTTTGCCATCACCGATCTAGTCTGTAATGTGAGAGAGATCTAGTCTGTAATGTGAGAGAGCCGGTAAGTGTGTGTGTGTGTGTGTGATTTGGGATTTTAATGTAATTTTAACAGTTTTTCAGTCATATCACTATGATGTCTGTAATGTGGAAGTTTATTGTGACCTCAAGCATTGGGGCATCATACCACAGAATTGTAGCATGACAGCCCACTCAGTCACATTATCCTGACACCAGGCTGACCAGCCTTAATACTAACCTCCTAATGTTGAATGCCAAGGGAGGCAGCTGCAAGTACCATTTTTTATAAATCTTTAATATTACTAGGCATAAGTTTGAACTGGCAACCTCCCATATCTGAGGTGGACACTATCAATTGTGTGTGTGTGTGAGAGAGAGAGAGAGAGAGAGAGAGAGAGAGAGAGAGAGAGAGAGAGAGAGGGAGAGGGAGAGGGAGAGAGAGAGAGAGAGAGAGAGAGAGAGAGAGAGAGAGAGAGAGAGAGAGAGAGATGGGGAGTGGAGCCTTTGGATATTTTAATATTAAAAAAAAATAGATTTTAGTACCTTTTTACTTAATATGGCCCCAAATAACTGAGTTGTCTGAAGTGCTCACCTTTACCAGTTACTGCCTTTTTACTTCTGTCAGTATGGGTTTAAGTCTCAGGCTTGGCAATGTGGTTCTGTGAGAAACTTTGCCAGGAGTTTCCATGAGTCAGTGGTTCTTACTGGGGTTTCCACTTGTTCTTTACCCAATAGTCATCCTGGCTGACATGCATAGCCTATTGTGTGCTGGAAACAGCATTAAATCCACAACAACAACAACATATATCAAAAAGCAAAAACAAACAGTTATGTGCCACCTAGCCAATGAATTTACAATACAACCCTCTCATCTCAATAGGCTTTAAGGACTTTGTATTATTGGTATCATGTAACACTGTAGAATAATCCCACAGAAATCCTACACACACTGTTATAAAATCTCAGGATGCAATAGGTTACTTATGGTAGTTTGAAGTTCAAGGTTTTCATCCAGGTCATTTTGTTTTTCTCTCACTCTCTTGATTTATGTTCACAGAAAGGGAAAGTGCAAGGCATTTCAACAAAACATGTGAAACAGGTCTAACAATTTGTTAAATTGGAAAAAATTATAAATATTTGCTCTTGTTATTTTCTTATTTCAATATTGATTAATAAATAGAAATTTGTGACTGATCTGGAATGTGTCAGTGCTATCATCTACTTTTGGAGTCATGATTATGTGCAGATTTAAATGCTAGATGATGAATTTGATATACCTATAGTGTGTTTGTGTGTGTGTGTGTGTGTGTGTGTGTCTTTAGATATAGATGCAAAGAAAAATATTTTTCAGACACATAGTATTAAAAGGAAGTTATAATTTGACTAGTACCAGTCACTTTCAGTATTTTCGGGCATTAGGAGATACCAGCCTTTCAAATGATAGCTGGATAGGAGGAGAATCAATAATATAAAAACCTATTGATTTATTTTCTTTACAATCTTTACTTGGAAGTTAATGCATGGTTGTTGTAGCAGTGTTCAACCTTATCTGAGCTGTCAGAGGAACATTGTATGTACCTCAGTCCTCCCATAAATGATCAGTTTATGGGGATTTATTCAATTTGGGGAGAGTGGCAGTCTGGGGTAGAGGAATATTCCTAGGCTCTTTAATGAGCAACACTGTTATAAAATTATTAAAATAATAGTTGACAAGCTACAAAAGCTGAAATACAGTACATGCATCATGGATTATTGATTGCCTGCTCAGCATATTGGATTTGGACACATGGCAAGGGATAAATTGTCCATTATGAATGGTGGATGTCCACTTTATCAGATGAATATCTACTAAGTTGAGTGAATATCTATTCCATCGTATATTTTATTGCAGCTACCTTTACTGTATTTACCCATCATATTGACAAACTAAACAAACAAATGCAGAAACACTGATATAATAAACCTGACCAGGGCAGGTTTCATTTTCACACCTATAGCTGTGCAAACTATACAGTAGCACCATTGTCTGTGGAATTTTTCAGTGGCTTGGCTTGGGATACACACAGATAAATATGTTCTCCCTCCCTTTGTGCAGACATTACACTATTATGAATTTGCTAATAATTATGAATAATTGCATCATCTGTGCTTTCTTTGCTTTTTAATATAGTCCAGTACTCACTTTTTGCCTCAGTATAAAATATTAATAAATGATGTGATGTCTTCTTCAAGAGTAGAAAATTGTTAAAGGTTTTCAGCTAATACTTCATAAACATAACACAATGTTTAGTCCTTTTCATGGTCAAAAGGTGCTGATGTGCCTGTGGTGGCCCATGTTGTGGTGATGTACCAAGAGTCTCATTGGATCACAATAATACAATCCAAGAATAAATCTTGACTCTTGATTTCAGTACATATTCAAGTCTCTATTGCCAATAATGCTATTTTTGAAGAGTACTTTGTATTTCCAAAGAAAAATCACTTGAATTAAATAATTTAAATAATAAAAATTCCAACCCAAAAGAATTTCTGGACACAACAATGATGCAATTAATTTTGCTAAGATCTTAAAGCACAAATGAATAATTTTTCTAGTAATAAGACTATATAATCATCAGCATCATTTCTGGTCACAATTAGCATTTTCTATAATAAAACAAAATATCTAATGTAAAATAACCTTCTAGAATGATCATAATGTTAACTAGATAAAATCTCAGCCATAACTAGAAGGTTTGTTACTAAAATTTTAATATAGAATATATAATATGTCAGGTAGGCCAAGTATATTTATTGGGGGAATTGCGATAACCTAGGCTCAGACCCAAATAAATGTGTTTGCTTTTGTTAATAATTATCCTAATATTAAACCTATACACACTGAGAATATTTTAGGTATGCACTAGTTGTTTACAGATTTTAAAAAAAAAAATTAATCCAGGTCAAGTAGAAAATAAACTTGATTTTGGACATGATCAAATCAAACATATAATGTTACATTATGGTAGCATGCAGTGAATTAAATAATGCAAATTAAATATACAGTAACAGTACTTAAATCATTATTAACCTTGGCCGAAGGCTTATGGTTGATCCTAGCTTGTATGCAACATAAATTCTCATATTGCATTCATCTGAGTGCCATAACTGTATAATGTTTGTTTTAAAATTAGAGACACAGGGTTAGCATTCTGAGTCACTCATCATGTAACTATTTTAACACCAAGAATTGGTAGGCACATCAGCACAGGATGTTGTTGTTGTTGTAAAAAGTACTGTTTAACACTATTTTTCAGCACAAGATAGGCTATACATGGCAGCCAGTATAAATGGTGGGGGAAGAACCTGGGAAAATGATTGCCCTTTTTAAATGTACATTAAAGTGTGTAATGCTTTCACACATTCCCTTAGTTGTATTATCACATGGTATTTTTTAATTATTGCAGTCATATATTTGAGAAAATAGTAATTTTTTTCTTATCTTTATTTTTTAAATAATTTTTGTTCTTGTTTTTTAAACAAAAAATCACTTTTATTGTTTCGGTTTTGTTTTATTTTTTGCGAGTTCATTTTCATTTATTCTCAACAGATATATTTTTATTTGTAATATTTCTCTTCCTTATTGTTCATTAGATGAGTTTCACAATCACCAGTAATTAATACAGATAACACTGGTGGCATTTTCTCATTAATCGAAAGTGAAGCTTACTCTCATCTAGGGTAGTAGTGGACTTCTAGGGATGAGCAGCCAATTTAGATCATATTTGGGACATAACTTACTTTAGAGTGAGGTCTTTCAAAAAGAGTGAATAAATTAAACAATTAAAAAGTTAATATCATTATTTCATTTCTATCCCTCTTTTTTATATATGTAATCCCATTTCCCAGACCAATTGCAATAACTTGAGCAAGTGTCATGTGCATCATCAAAACCAAGCATCATTTTGATTTTATAAAAAATAAATTTTCATTAATTTATCTGATAAAAAATATCAATAATTATACTGTAAATTTTTTCCTAAATATAACTTTCCTCTGATGTTTGACTACTTAGTAATGTGGTTACAGAATGGAAAGAAAAAGAAATCTAAGTTTTGCTAAAAGAAAGTATGCCAAAAACTACAGACTGCAAATGAATTGTATCCTGTATTCCCATTAAAAGAAACAAATTGGGCATTTAAAGGAAATGATTTCAATAAATTCAAACATTGGTAGAAATTGTACACCAAATCTAGACACCCAGTTATTGTCATATTTTCAGGTAATTCATTTATTAATTTTTCATATATTCAATCACAATATTGGAGAAAAATATTAACCAATAGAAACAGCAGAAAATCAGTTGAAAAATTGAAAGCTGATGTGATTTCAGTTGTGAAATTATTTTAGCAGTTTTAAATAATCCATCCTTATGTCTGAAAAAGCTGTTTTGTGGGAAAAAATCTGTTCTTGTTGTTCTAGGTCTGCTTTTTGGGGGATGCACAAGTTGGTATATCAATTAAAAAAAGGATTGGAAATACAATTTTAAGAACAAATAGTGGTTTGACCCAAGAAAAGGTTATAAATAATTTTTGATATGACTTGTGATATTTTGTAATGTCCATTATTTGTAGACACACCTTTCTCCTTGATTGGCTATTGTAAAATGTAATGATATGGATAATTATAAAAAGAGCAAAATATATTGTATTCCATAGTTTACATAAAATCCACAAATACATGTATAACATATAAATGGGGGGGCACAAAACTCACTGTAGATCAAGTTTGTCATGTAATGTGTATTTTTTTAAAAATGAAAACATTCACTGTGATCCAAATAAATCATCATTTTAAGTTGCATGCATGAAATTATGAGAACAATCTATGAGGTGTCCCCATATTCTTTATGTTGCACTGCTTTCAGGCAGTTGCTTATACCTTGCATTGTTCTCTGTGTGCTCCAAGAATACAAGACAACTAATATAGCTGATTATAAATGCTTTTTCTATACATTGATGGTATACTGCCATAAAGAGGAAAACAAATTTTTGGTTACCTAAAATTAGATCTTTTCAAAACGAATAAAATATTGTTCTCTCGTAATCTTGCAGGCAGTAGTAATATGCCACCATCTACAGACCTGCCAATCCTAACAAGACCTCTGTAAGGCAGCTGAATGTTTCCATAAGCTGGCCCCATTTTCAGGAAGGTGTAACAAACTGTCATGTACTGCTATATTCAAGCTGGCAAACATACATTTAAAAGTCCATAAGTATCATTCAAAACTGATGCAGCAAAAGTAATCAATGTTTTCAACTCAGTTGTTTTACTTGAATCTTAATTACCTCCAGCATGGTTTCACAAGCTTCACTTCAAGTCCTATGGATCTCAGTGGATTCTTGATATCTCTCAGTTCGACATAATTCTTCAAAAAATAAATTTCATGCGGGCCATGGCGATGTCAATAATGTTTTCAGCCATGTGACAAACTCAAATCAGTACATGATGTTCATTAAACTTAATTGCTGTCCTTCATGACTTTTTCCCCAGGAATAATAATATTCATTTTTATTCTTCTATATTATTGAAAGTTTTTAAGAGGTTTATTCTCCATTTTTTCCTGTCATAACACTTGCTAGATGCCTACTTGATCATACAGACATTTAGTATCACAAAATACACGCATTTTAAAGCATAAGAGGTACTCGGATAAAATTAGTCTCATTCCATGACCAGTTCCACTGCATTTAATATGAAACATGGATCAAAATCAAGCACTGATAAACCAGTATCTGGATTTTACTGCAAACAATCATATTTGCATTATTTGGTCTTTTTTCCATAGGTCCATATTTTAAGAGTCATTTCTGTAAGGCAAAAATATAAAGGTTGGCAAGTCTGCATTTGTATGGTTTAAGGAAAGTAAAATTAATTTTATTGTGGTAAACCCCTACTCAACATTTATGTGGTAGGTTTACTGGTTTTGGCTTTCATATTTAGGGGTGATCATCAATGGTGTAATTTGCCCGGTATTGAGAAAGGTCAATACAAAGTATGAACTTATGGGTGGAATAAATAAATAATCTTAGCTGATATAAAGAACAGAAAAACTTGAGCCCTCGTTACAAATAAGGACAAAATTTAATCAAATTTCAAAAGCAATAAAATTTTACAAGCAAATGAGATAAACATTACAATTTGAAAGGTGTACTTCTTTTTTTTCTTTTTTAAATTAAGTAATTTCAAAATGTACATAAAATTATAAAATTAGCTAATTGTGTTTATGATTGAATCAAATCATCATTTAACATAGTAAGAAAATCAAATATCACTGCCTTGTAATAATCTAGTGTTTGATTCTGTCCAAAAGGTCCACTAATACTGTTTCTCACGACTCCCTTGTACCAGTAAATCTTTTTTGCTCTACTTTTCTTTTTCCAGATTTCCTGGTATCTCATCTTTTTAGCTTTCCACTCTTTTTGATGTCTCTCTTCCCCAAACTATCTCACCATGTAAGAATATTAACAAAAGTAGCCTAAATCTTCCATCACATTATATGGGAATAAATCATTAGTCTCACCCCTCGAGGTGAGATGTAACTCTGTTGGATTAAAACAGACATCGATGGCTATCTAGACTAATTGGTCATAACAGAACATACACCCTAGTTACACAGATTAATGGTTTGATAATTTCCATTTACACCACACCAAGACATTAATTCCTTACTAGTCTCATTGCATAAGAATGAATGAAATTCCTTACCTTACATTAGTGTTACCAATACACATAAAAAACTCATTCAGATAATTTTCACGGCTTCACATAATATTTACATTCCAAAATTTCATCATTGTATATAAATAAATAATCTCATTGTATGAGCTCATATGCATGAGCTCAACACAGTTATTCTAGATACATAATTTCCTATATAATAATTGAGACTCTAACTTAGCGAGTCATCATTGTACATATAAAGAAAAATCTCATTGTGCAGACTCAGATAATCAACACAATTATACCATATCAAGAAAATTGATCTCCCACTCAAACAAATAGATCTGTGCAAATACACGCAAATACAATCAATAAAATCAAACAAATCATCATAGTATAAACAACTTACATGAGATTTATGCAAATAACTTATGTTTCAGCTTTTGGTATCTGTCAAATCCTTCAGACAAATGTTTCCCCCTTTGGATGCTTGTTAATGAGAAATTTACTCATTAAATTCTCGGAGTCACTCAATGTCTTATATTGTTTTCTCTTGTAGAAAAGTGCAGACTGATTTTCAAATTCCACTACTGCACATTTAAACTGATAGTTTTTCATGTGAAACCATGCCCCCCCCTTCCACAGCTTTAAGAATCACAATTACATAAAATTCCCACCTCACTAGCATCAAAACACTGTAATACATCTGACAACAAATGGCTACCAACAATTTTTTGGTCAATCTGTCAGCTTCCATACAAACCATAACTTGAACTCCAAAATTATGGCTTTTTAAACATAGCCATTCCCCATAAATATAGTTAATTGTACATGTATCTAGCTAAATGTTTCCTACAGCGATTAACAATAACACAACAGATATCAACCTGAAAATTTTTTTACAATTATGCAGTGCTTTTATATTTTCATATAAATTTGGATTAGACAATGATCATATCCTTTGTTAATCAGAATGATACCTAATAACTAAGTCTGTCCGTCATTATTTATATTACCCATTGTACTAAGTCTTTAAATTAGAATGAATGGATCAGTGTTTTTGTATATATACAATTAACAAGGACAATCTTGGATGATGCAAATTCTGAGGTGTAGAAAAGAAAAATCCTGTCTAGAAAAAATACTCATTCTACCAACAAAATATTGATTCACCAGACAATTAAAATTATGACATTATATTACAAAATTGATCTAGGCATGACAGCTTATCTCCCAACACATTGGTTATTCATGTTAGTAACTTTCATTTGTCATGTTCCCTTTAATGTTTTCCTCAGCATCTGCCTAGGACAGCCAGGATCAGCTGTGTTTGTGTCCTTGGGAAAGGGTGCTTAATTCCCATATCCTTAACTTGATATTGCCAGCCTTGTATTAAAAGTCCATTAAATGATAACAACAACAACAACAATTTCCTGCTGATTTATGGGGTATGAATCTGTGTGCTGGACATAAAATGAAAGTGTGCTAGCAACTATTAAATCCTACCACTGAATCAGCCTTGCTTGGTTGTATTGGTGTGGCCCTTGAAAAGCACTTTACTGTAAAAATACCCGTGTTGCATTGCAATAAAATACCAAAGCAAATTAAACCTTAATTTGTTCCTCTTATTTTTTTTCTAGGTTTCCCACACGGATGACCCAGCCCACAGTTGTTGCATAACTTAAAGGTAACATACACACACATACAGTATCTTTGTCTGTCTGTCTGTCTGTCTGTCTGTCTGTCTGTCTGTCTGTCTGTCTGTCTGTCTGTCTCTGTCTCTGTCTCTGTCTCTGTCTCTCTCTCTCTCTCTCTCTCTCTCTCTCTCTCTCTCTCTCTCTCTCTCTCTCTCTCTCTCTCTCTCTCTCTCTCCATCTTTATAGATTGTTTTTACAAAAAATAAAGTTTTATTCCAGATTCATCCTTGACTTATGTATCCAACCAAAACAGCATTCTGTACAAAGTGCCCTTGCAGAACAATTGTTTCAATCAGTTGACCAATCAGAAATTGGAGAGCTTTTCATATGACCAGTTTGGGTTTCAGTATTTTGACTTTCATGATGTCCACATGCCTTAACTTGAAATGAAAATGTGTCTGAAGAGTTTGAATTGGAGGAATTCACATATGATGTGTCTTTCCCCACAGAGGCTGCTCTTCCCAGCTCTCTTCTTAGGTACATGGTTCCCAGCCTTTTTCTTACTGTGACCCACCAAAAGGACCTCTTGACTCTCAGGCTAATGAATGACAAGTGACAGAGATGTTTATTTTTAAAATCCATTTCATTAGCATTCCTTTTAGTTCTCTACTTGATCATATACTTTCCAAAGGGATATGCCAATAGGAATTATACACACTAGATCAATTTTAGTAAGTATATTGAAGGTTTCACTTTTTATCTTGTTTTTACACTTGTATATATCTATTTCACAAAATGAATTAACCTAAACTTTATACTTTATTATTTGGTCCATGTGTGCTGCATTAGTTTCACAATGAATTTATACATTACAGATAAGGGTTTGTGGCAGGTTATTTATGGTCAATTTAACCAGTTTTCTGCTGTTGAAAAGTAATGTTGCATCCATCTAGACAAAAGCATATATGGGCAGTATTTTTAAATTCTTGAGAAAACTTTGAAAAGTTAATTAAAATAACAGTTATATAAAGACATGGATGGAATATGTATTGATAGTTTTATTTGTTTTAGAAGAAAACATTGTTGCCCCATTTTATATACATCCTAATTGCAAATCCAAAAGGTAGTTCTAAAAGAGACTAAAAGTGTTGACCATTATGGCAAGGCATTCCATGAAAACCTAAAGGTCAGCTGAAATGGTTTTAAAATTTTTGAGAGGTTTCAATAAAACTTCAGACTACTATAAAATATCTTACTGTATTTGGATTTATTGATTGTTGTGTCTTCAAACATGCCATTTATTAAGCTCCAGACTTCTTTAACTATTTCAGAAGTCATAAATGCATAAACTTACTGGGTTGTCACTATGTCAGACAGTGCAACCAAGTTTTTTCTTCTTGATGGGGATACATTTTTATCTTTATTGTTGAGGTGCTTAATTAAGGTTCCTTAACCTGCATGGGTTGTTCAGTAGTTTTGCATTGCATGATCATTTCTCTCACAAGATAGGGTGAAGGGAGGTAACACCAGCATAATTGATAAGCATCCAACTTTTGATACTACCAAGTGACTTTAACACAATTGTAAACATCTGTAAAAAAAAAAAAAAAAACAACAAAAAAAACCAGTAAATGTGTTAGTACATAAAATTGTTTATTTAGTTGATGATGGCTTGCCACAGCTGCTATATTTGACCAAAGTTTATTAAATGTCTTGATCAAATTGATGATCGTGTAAATCTATTGTTAGCCTATTAGGCCCAGAAATGGCCAGGACTAACTAACAGTAAAATTTCTTGCTCCAATTTTAAGGAATGCACCAGTTTTGTAGCATACCCTTGCTGGAAGATTTGAAAATGGATACAATTATTGTTGTTCAGAATATTTCCCTTCTTACAACAAATATCAGTTTCATTTAGGAGTAGTTCAAAGTCTGATGCAATACTTCTTGATTACTGTGTATTTTTTATGGTGAACATCTGGCTTGTAGATGATGAGTGAAAACACCAATAAAGTTGATATTTGTTCATCTGTTTCTGCAGTAGGGCACAGCTTAATTTAGTCATGCCTGTTTTCATCCACAGAACTGGAAAATTGGAGTTAAAATCTATAATCCATTAAGCATGCCTCTTTTGTACCAACTTGTCCAGAATCCATCAATTGGACCTCATTTCTGCCAACTTGTCCAGAATCCATCAGTCAGGCCTCATTTCTGCCAGTTTGTCTTCTTTCAGATATTTTTCCACATGCAGTGAATACAAGATTTCAAATACCATGCAGTGTATACAAAGATTTCAAATACCATGCAGTGTATACAAGATTTCAAATACCATGCAGGGTATACAAGAATTCAAATACCAAGCAGTGTATACAAGATTTCAAATACCAAAGATTCAGATCATATAATGCACTAATCATATAAAGGTCTACACTGTTTGCTTAAAATCACATGAAGAAATGAACAAATGTTGATCAGGATCAGAAGGTACATTATGCTTTCACAAATCTAGGTCTTTGTTGTTCACATTTTCGCCCATATTAAACTGTTGTAAATACAGTACAGTAGGTCCTGCCTTTTGATTGGTCAGACTTAGATTTAATTCATTAACATACATTGACTTTAAATTGAAGTGTAGACTAAACTTATGTGGGTGAAGTCCAGATCTAAGCTTATTATGATGATGCAGATGAACCTGACTACAGCAGTCACCCAAAGGAAAAGACATTTGTAAACAGGTGACCTCTGAAGGCAGGTTCAGCTCTGAGACTTGGTTTATGACATTCATGTACTGTGCACTACATAGCATTAACAATATTATTAGTAGTAGTATCATTATTATTATTTTGCATGTATTATTATTATCAGTAGTATTATGCTATCAAAATACATTTACATGTAATTAGTGTAGCAAATTAGCAAAAGAAAAAAAATTACAAAATAAGAAAATAAAAAGTTCAACACAAGATTACTGTATCCTCACTGTCCCCTCATGTACAATATATCATCACTGATTCTCCTATCACTGTCACATGTGTCAAAGTTTTGACCAATTTTTAGCAGTTTCCTTAAATGCAGAAAAATTTTACCAATAATTGGGAAACACAGGACTGACTTTTTGTTTGGCCAGCTGGTGTAATTAGCATGAAAACAGGTGTAGTCAAACAATTGATGGATTAAACAGTTGCTCACACTGACAGAGCTCAAAAGACAGTTGACTTTTATGAGAGACCTTTGATGATTGGCAATGAAAAGAAGCTTTTTATGGCTTGTTTTATATATATATATATATATATATATATATATATATATATATATATATATATATATATATATATATAAAATGCCCTGCTTATAAAACAGAAGAAGTTTAATTTGCATACTTAGGGCAGTCACATCTAATATGGTCCAGTGACTGCCAAAGGCAGGGTGAAATGCAGATTACATGACATTTATATTAGAAATTTCCTAGAAGGAAATTAGAATGTCCTTTAAAGCTAGGTGACCACTGAACTCAGGTGACCATTAGGACAACTTTGACTGTATCAAATAATGAAATTTAATGGCTGTCAGATCTACTGCTGGATGAAGTAGGTTATATATTGTTTTTTGTTTAAATCAGAGGGTTGCAAAATTGGGGACAATTCAATAATTGTTTGATATTAGTTTGTTGTCTGGAAGAAGGCTTTTTGACTACATGTCTTTGTTCAATACATTTACAGATATCCCTTGTTCTACTATGTTTCATTGAAATGTGATTCCAGATGTAACGCAGTAACACTGTTGACCTCATGACCAAAATCAGAAAGCAATATATAACAAGATAGGCTTAAGAAAAATAAGTTGTAGCTTCATGTTATATCTTTCAAAGTTTTATTATTTAACAAACTTTGATGCTTCTCACAATATCATGAAAACTTTTTTCAGTGTAAGATAGTTCTGTTCATACCATGGTTCTTGCTATATAATGGTTCAGTATGTGATGCATTATTGACCCTGGCTATCTTATTACATGTATTAGGTGGAAGAGGTGTATCAACTCTTATCTTGAACATGGTCAGTGCCATAATGCCAATTACGCAAACAACATAGTACATAATGTTTACAGGAGGGAAAATGAAAGTACACTGTTAAATCACTTGCATGTAAAAGTTCTAAGCCTTCTGCATCAGATCATAAGGTGTATGGAAATACCCTAGTGACCAAACATTCAGTTGCAGCTGATTACATTACAATATCTATTTCCATATCTGTGGAGAATTTAGTTCAGTTTTTCCTATTATGAAATAACTTTTGCTGCTTTTCCATTGCAACTGTCAATTATATACTAATTATTCTATTTTATGCATTTCTTGTTCATCCATTCTGGAAAGTCTATTTTAGTATCATTTCAAAGCTAAATAAATTTTCTGTTGAGCTATAAGAATCCTTAGTAAGGCAAATACTTTACCATTTGAGTTTTTTCAAAATTAACACCATTCTTCTGATCTAATATTTTGGCATTACATTTATATGCAACGATAAGCAATTCATTAAACTCGATAAAAACAATTCCTTACATTGTGTTAGTGCCTCATTATACAGATTACATCTGTCAACAGTGACACCAGAAGTTCTCAACTGTTAGTTACCATGCAGTCGCTATTGATCGGTTCATTTACATATGAATAGCAATCCAAGAGACTGTACAAAGTGAGCAGTTCAGTTGCCAATCTGTTTGATATGTCTATGGTAACCGTGAGTAATGTGGGATGATCTGATCTAATGTTGACCAGAAACAGTCAAAAAGATATGGATGATATGAGTGTGGGGTGGGGGTGGGGGGAATCAAGAACACAAACAGTCAATCCAAAATCATGAATCACTTGCCCACTACAATGTAAATCCTCATAAGAAAACATTCTTAGCTAGAGTTACCAGTTTAAATGTTTGTCAAAAATTTTCAAGGATATAATTGTCAGAAACAATAATTCTATGTAAATATTATTAAACTTCTATTGAGATTTGTTATTCCTTTTTTCTCATATTATTAAAGAAAAGATAATTGTTGTCTCCTTAATCTTCCTACATATTTATAAAGAAACATACCAAAGACTTATAAAAATAGTACTAGCAGCTGCCTCATTTGGCATCAGCATTAAGAGGTTAGTGTTAGGACTGGTCAGCCTGATGTCAGGATAATGTGACAGGATGGGACATAATGCTAGATGTCTGCAGAAGCATGGATACAAATGAAGGACAAGAACATAATTTTCAAAGCTTGATTAAATGTCCTAATTTGATAAACATTGAGAAGTTGAATCTTTGATGAAGCTAAGATACTTGTGTCATAATTAATCAGATGATCACTCTTCAGTTTTAAAGAGCTTGAGAATGGACAGGGATCAAAAATTGACTGGTAAGATATACAAGTGAATCACAAGTGCCTGTATCAATTATATTTTTCAGTTTATTAATCACAGTTCTTATTAATTATGAATTGAAGCTCTGTGTCAAAAGATGCTGATATTTAATTATCTGGCTTGCAGTGCCAGAAATAACTGATTGTGATTCATGTGAAATCAATAGCAAAACATTGTCTGCATGGATAATAGGAAGTCAATCTTGCAAAGTGCAGTCAGCATATTTTGTACTGTAATTTTGTACTGTATATCACAAATTATACAAACTGTAACATTTCCAAGTTCTAAAAGACGTTTTATAATTTTAAAAAATTGCTATTCAAAGTCATCGATGTAAAAAATCTCAGAAATATGAAATTTTCATAATTTTTTTAATATTATGTGTTCAATAAAAATCATTTTCCAGTGAAATTTTCAAACAAATTCCCCAAATTTACTAATGAAAATGCATGTAATGAATGAATAGTAAAATTGTTCCAACTTACAAATGGCATTACCTCCCTTGATTAGGTAATTTGTTAGTTTTGTAAACTACATGTAATTTGTTTTTAATTGTGACATCATATTTTTAACGGCATGATTTTAAAAAATGACAGATTTTTTTTGTGATGTGATGTGATGTGGTTAAGAATTTTAACGTAGCTTTAACAATTTATCAGTCATATTACTACGATGTCTGCAGTGTGGCAGTTTATAATTTGGATTTTAATGTAGCTTAGGAATTTTTCAGTCATATTGCTCTGATGTCTGCAGTGGTACAGTTTTATAGTGATGTCTAGCACTGGGGCATCATGCTGAAGACATGTAGCATGATGTCCCACCCAGTCACATGCTGACACCAAGCCGACCAGTCCTAACACTAACCTCCTAATGCTGATCATCAATCTAGGCAGCTGTTAATACCATTTTTGTAAGTCTTTGGTATGACTCAACTGGGGAACGAACCCATGACCTCCCACATCTGAGGTGAACACTCTAACCACTAGGCCACAAGAGCTATTTTTTGTACAGCATACAGTCTCAAGTTGTGATCAAAAGCAGAAGACATATTTTGTTTTTTTTTTTTTTTTTTTCCAGAAAAAGATAGGTACAGAAAATAGGGATCTTCCAAATATAATGGTGAGACAAGGAAATAATGTGAAGATCTTTCCAAGTAGCCCCTACTGATTTATTTTATTTTTTACAAACCTACTGTCAGCAGTCTAATCATAATCAATCCAAATTTTGAATAAATAATTTTGAAATATTCAAGCAGTCCTCTGGAAAAATGAGGAGTAGAAAAAGAAAAGAAGAATATTGAAAAAAAATTCATTTTCATTGGATGCGGAAATTTAAACTCAAAATGTATATGTTCATTTCAACTTTGTTTTATCATAAAGAAATAGGAGCAGCAGGTGTCAAGCATAACATAATGAAATATTATGTTAAAAGATACAGGATTATATTTAAAAGGAGTGGTCATCCTCTTATTACCATTTCTCTAAAGAGTTCTTGATAATTTTAATTTAAAATATGTATCAGATATATTTCTTTTCTCAATGTTGCATATATAATATAAAAATGGAGAAATATGAATCCTGGATCAATGTCTGACTGTAATATAAACATGGATAAATTTAATTAAAAATAACAGTATTCTATAGTCAATGTAGATTTTTGTTTTTGTATACAAATACTTCTGCACATAAAAGGTCTCTCTTCCTTCAAATTCTAATGTCGATGACATACCTTTCAGCAAAAGCTGCAGATACACTTTCTGTTTAACAATTTGTTCCTTTAATCACAGAAGAGCTAGACTTTTTTTGTTTTCTGTAATAAATAGCAATATATCTGATGGAAATTAAATTCTGGTAAATTCTTTTCAATCTCCAGTCAGTTCAGTATTTTTAGAAAGCCACAAAAGATTGTAAAATGTTGGATGTCAGCATCACTCTTAAAATAATTTTTAAATTCATAAAAATCCTTTTTCTTAGTGTGACTTTTTGTCTGCTGACACAATTATTTTCAGACTTGAGATTTTTTTTTTTTTTAGTGTTTGATGGCTAAATGCTGTAAATTCTCTATTCAATAATCTGAATGCTTTTTAGGCTGCAATATTTTGATTGGTTGTAAATCTTCCAGAAGTGCCTCGCGTTGGAAGAGATTTTGCAAGAAAATGCATGATTATTATTTTCAAGTTGTGCTCATTTTTCTTTTTTTTCCTGTTGATGCCCACATTGGTTCTAAATGTAGCATTAGTCATTAAATATTTTTAATTCCACTAGATCACTGGTCATTCCATAACCTATTCAAGTTTCCTATTGCTGTAATCTCAACACCTGTGAGTTTTTCAATTTTCTGATTAACAACTTCATCACACAGATGATGTCTGTACCAATTTTGGTGAGGATCATACTTTTAAGTCTAAAAGGTAGTAAAATATTCACTAGAAATTTTAATAACAACAAAGATCGAGTTTTAATATCATTAATACAGTAGAACCTCTCTTATGAGACCACCCCTTATGCCAAAAAAATAATTGTCTCAAGATGGGTGGTCTATCATGACAGGTCATAACACTATATAACCAATAAATCTGTGCAAGAAGAACCTGGTTTCTGAAGACAGGTAGTCTTTCTTTAAAATGGTCTCACAAGACAGATTTTACTGTACCATACCTGTTGCTATTGCATAGCTGGTACTTTTTCAAGCAGAAAATAACCTGACCATATGACAAACATTTGTCCTCCAAATAGAATGAACCAGAAGATTCCAGAACACTGGATCACCTCTGAGAAACCCAACATATTCTTGCTTATGTGCATTGCTTGATGCCAGATTTGGGAAGAATATTGGATCACCAACCAATCCCTACATATTATCTTTCTAAATCCCTACAGGATATGGGGCCTTATGCTGCAGGGAAGCAATTTGCCTTTTTTCTACAGGCAGCCATGGCCTTTTGGTCCTTGGCTGCATTGGTGGCACTCTTCAGTTTCATATTTAGCATAGGGTTAGAATTTTAATGAAAAAGAATCTCCCCAGGTTTCCTCACTAGTTATACTGGCTATTGAAAAAAAATTGTATATCTTAGGTATTGTTTAAAGAACCTTTAATTCCATTTATTTTGGTATATGATTGATGGTTGTAATATGGGTATATCATAAAATTTGAAGAGCATATTATTAAAAGTGAAAATAAAATTAATTGATTTTGAAATGTTCATTTTATGTTTATAAATTAGTTTTTGGTATTCTGTGCTTGTTAACTTCTATCTCTGCACTTTTCTGTTTTGTGTAGGAGGCCATTATGCACATGCTCCCAGCCATATGGCTGAAAGGTCTGTATGACAGTGTCGCCACACTTTTTCAAAACAAATTGAATAAAAATCTGTTATTTACATTTAAAATGAGATTTAGGTTCTGAGAGATTAGACAGAGAGGTGAGAATATTATTGCATACAAACAATCCAGAACCTTGTCGACAAAATAGTGTTCTATTGGGGGTAGGAAGCAAGCTTTTCCTGTTAAGAGTATATTGCCCAAGAGAATTTGTTGCCTCAAAAGTGTAACTGTTTTAGATATTTTTCATTTTAGACTGCACTACTATTTCTATTCCATTAAGCAAAAACTGAAGATTTATGGGATGATCTGAAACCAGTCTTCCCTTTTATTCTATTGTGCAACTCCTGGGGAAACTCTGGCCCCATCATCTTAGATTAATTCTATGAAATAATATTACATTCTGTGAAAGAATATTTTAAATTTCAAGAAGGTCATATGAATCGATTCCACTAGAAATTTGGGCATTGAAAGAATGTGATCAATTGTTATAGCTCAGACTGAGCTAGACATGTGACTATAATAGAAAGTTAATACACAAAAAAAAATCAGCCTCCACCTTTTTCTTACCAGAAGCAGTTGCAGCTTGATTGAATGACAATCAAATTTACTGACACCAAGTTTTCATCCATAGAGTATGCAGATAAACTGGCATAAATTTTGTGTAGTTAATACTGTAATATTCTGGCAGATATTCTCTTGCCCAGAGTCAGGTCCATCTGCATAAACCCTGATCTGTCCTTTCTGAGTCTATTCAGTTTGATAGGAGTTGTGAGTACAATGAACAACATAGACTATGACCTGCTGGTTCATTATGTGGCACTAGATCAAGGTCTATGTTGTTTGCAGATGGACATGACTTAGAAGGGACTATATACAAATGCTTTTTTTTCATCAGATTTTTTAAGTTTACATACGATTATTTTCCAACAAGTGTTTCTCTTTCATAATATTCTTTTCAAAAATCTTGCTCCTCTATCAGATTAATAGCTTCTGGCATACAGATGGTTAAGGTAGTCAAAAAAAGGGTTAGGGATAAATAATGATGGTGATCACAAAATAAGGAAAAGAGCAATAATTAAGTATATTTAATACATTAAAAAGAAAAAAAATATTTGGTAGCTTTAATATTAATAAATATCATCACCATATATGTCACATATGTGCAAACATGTCATAATCACAACCACACTGACATTAAATAAAAACATTGGACACCTAAAACTATTTACAAGTCCCAATTTATGCTTGTTTTTTACAACATGCTGTCTCAGTAAAGCACATTACTATTAAAGTTATAAACAAATCTAACAGAGCAGAAGCTTTGGATATATACTAAATTGCAGTGAAATACTTAAAATAGTGGCATAAACTAACAAATAGCCCATTTCATGAGATATATTGTAGGCATGAAAATAATAGAGAAGCTCTCTTGTATTATCTCCACAAGTAAACAATTAAACAAAGTTATGATTTCAAGAAACAGAAAGTATGCAACTATAGGAATAACATGAGTGAATGCATCAAACAATGCTACATTTTAAAAGAAAATGTGCAATATCACTATGGAACCTAACAATGCTGGTGTGCCACATTAGAAAAACAGTATCTGGTTTTATGCTAACTGATATTTACTTTCATACACATGGTTCCTTTAGCATAATGAGAATCAATCTCACAATAATTTTTTTTTATATTTTTAACTTCTATGAAAAATAGGAAATAAAAATATAGAAACTAAATGTAAATGATAAAAATGTTTTATAGTTCATAATCAGACTGATGATTAACTGAAGAAAATGAGAAACTATTAGTTGTTAATGTTTTATTTGAAGCTGTTAGTATTGTGTTATTTAACTGGATGTTTTAAATAAATATCAACATGTTCTATGCATACATGTAATGAGTGTGTTATTTTTACATGTACAAATAATGTCAGAATATAATATTCTATCTTTTGAAATTTGGTGATTTTGTAGGATAAAGTTAGGTCATTATTTCCATGCATTGCAAAACTGGCCTATTGAGATTTGCTATAAGATAATGAAATATCTCTTTATTAAACAAAACACTTCCTTGTAAACTCATTCATAAATTTATTATTATATCATTAATATGACATTACATTTTGTCTAGACCTAAATATATCATAGCAGAGTTTAAGTAAACTCAGGAAATGTTTGGATGTAAAATGACATGACTGGGACCTCTAACTCATATTAAATGATGAAAAATAATTGTTCTTTATACAGTTTTAATAATAATAATAATAATGCAGATTAAGGTTTATGCTATGTATATACTGTAAGTAGAATAAACAGTGATAGATCCTGATAAGACAATACTTAGAGTTTGCAGGTATTTACTGATTCTTCTCACAAGTAAATACATTGTGGAATCCTTTATACTCTTGGAATGAAAATACATGTGGATAAAAACAAAAAAACAAACAACAAGTTGAGTCATATAAGATGTTTTGTTTCATAGCAGGATGATATCATCTGATTTTTCATAAAACTGTTTTTCCACATTTAAGGGATCATATCTGCATTTAGGGAAATTGATGGAAGTAGCTATAAAATTTAGGCATCTCTCAGCAGTGTCTTTAAATTCATTGGACAAGCCTTGTAACATGGCAGCCGAGTGTCATTGCTTAGAGCTAACTGAAGACAATGTTCCAGGGAGAAATTATCATGCTGATTATTATAAAGTCATTGTCTTCTACAACTGAAAGAGTGGTTAAAATCTCTCTACAAGTTGAAATAAAAATATACTTATTATTTAGGCTACCATCCTCTAATACATACACAAAAGATCAGATTTTAGAATATAACAGTCAGACATTAGGTATGAGATCACATCTAGCTAATGAATGGTGATGAAATGAATCTTTAGAATTTTTCTAAAGATGGATGAGCAGGCCTGAGTTTATCTAAATATATTTTCTCACGTGCCTCAGTAAATTTAAAAATAAAAACAAATTTTTCATCACCAACTGATAGCAAATTACTTCTGAAATCATTTTGTGGAAATTAAACCTTTTTAAGTATTTGCCTCTGTATTAGATTTATGGTTAGAACATTCAAATATAGAGGAGTCCACAGAAATGAAGAAGGTCATCCTCTGTATTGATATTTCTCACTATCCAATAATGACTTGTATACCTTATAATACATATATTTTGTGGAGTGATTTACCTTATTATGACAGTTTTGATATACATTATTTTTTAATATATGAAAAGTTTTCAATTTTTACCAGTTAGTCAAGTAATTAAAAGGAATGCATGTTAACCTGGATGAACAGAGGATGAAAGAATGATGAAACAAATAATAAATGAATGATGAAACAAATAATAAATAAATGATGAAACAAATAAATGAATGATGAATCAAATAAGAAATGAATGATAAAACAAATAATAAATGAATGATAAAACAAATAATAAATGAATGATGAAACAAATAATAAATGAATGATGAAACAAATAATAAATGTATGATAAAACAAATAATAAATGAATGATAAAACAAATAATAAATAAATGATGAAACAAATAATAACTGAATGATAAAACAAATAATAAATAAATGATGAAACAAATAATAAATGAATGATGAAACAAATAATAAATGAATGTAAGTAGGATTGACAATAAGATGATAATTTACACATTGATGAGAATAACTACAAGAGGATAATACAGGACAATAACATTTTGCACAATGGACAATCTAATAGAAATGAAACAAGGAATAGATATACAGGACACAAATTATAACAGTGAATGGATGAGCCAGGGTTGTATTTACTGTCTTTATTAGACCAAACAATGTAACAACTGTCATCTGTTTTGATCACAAATCTCCTCAAATCAGAGGACCTAAGGACTGCAGCACAAGTTATTTTATTTTATCTACTGAATCTATTTTATATTTTATCTTTGAATGTTTTTTTGTACACATTGATATGAGTAATATTTGGTACACATTGATATGAGTGTTATTGTGTACACAGTGATATGAGTGCTATTTTCTACACATTGATATGAGTGCTGTTTTCTACACATTGATATGAGAGTTATTTTGTAGACATGTATATAAGTAATATCTTCTACACATTGATATGAGTGTTATTGTGTCACATTGATATGAGTGCTATTTTCTAGACATTGATATGAGTGCTATTTTGTACACATTGATATGAGTGTTATTGTGTCACATTGATATGAGTGCTATTTTCTAGACATTGATATGAGTGCTATTTTGTACACATTGATATGAGTGTTATTGTGTACACAGTGATACGAGTGCTATTTTCTAGAAATGCATTCCCAGAATAAATTCTAGTGCATGTATTTCAGTATTTACAATGAAAACTGCCTTTTTAGACTGTAGTCATGTGTTTTTCTTGTGAAAAAAGATAGTATACTTGTGTTTTTGTTTGGAAAATATTTAGATTTTTTTTTTGATATAATTGCTTTGGGACCACATTCCATAAAAAAGAATCAGAGAGATTAAGCAAATAACTATTTAAGTATTTGTTTTTCTAAATCGGGTTTTGCTATGGTCATTTGTAATTGATCTCAATTTACGTCCATGGTTTTGTTCTTCTGACTTAAAGCAAGACATTCAATGCAAATATTGAAGTCAAAGTTCATTTTTTATTTTCAACATTAATATGGATGTTTGGAAGGCTAATCTGTATTGAAATTAAAGCTATTTCAATTTTGAGAATAGAACTCTGGATTGTGCATAAATTAGTAAATTTAGAAAAATTCTTGTTGCCCTATTTCAAATTTGTGGATTATTTCAATCCTTTTTATTCCCAACTTGTGCAGCAGTATACTAGAAGAAGAAGAATGAACAGAATTGTTAAATAATTTCTTCAGATGAAGATAAGAACAACAAAAAAACAACACTGTTCCAAATGATGTAAATGTTCCACCATAAACAATCTCACAGTATACAATCTCTATGCTAATTTACTGCCAAAAATTGCAAAATTCTTGACCAACACAAATACAAATAACTGCATGCATTCAAGAACATTTTCCAATATTTGGGCCACACAGCTTTGGAGATGCATTTCAAATGAATCAAAAAAGCCTCATTCATTTCTGTATTTCAAAACATTTATTTGCTGGATAAAATAATGATTTATATATCTTGTTTAATCCTCCTGCTTCTATGGACAGTCATTGGGGAAGGCAGTATACAGCATGGTGTGTCACTTTTCAAGGCAATATACTACATGGTGTGTTGCTTTGCAAGGCAATATACTTCATAGTGTGTCACTTTGCAAGGCTATACACTGCATAGTATGACACTTTGCAAAACAATATACTGCATAGTGTATCACTTTACAAGCATTATACTCCATTGTGTATTACTTTGCAAGGCATTATACTCCATGGTGTATCAGTGGTCAAGGCAGTATTCTTCCATGGTGTGCAATTAGCGAAGAAAATCTAATCAATGGCATATCATTGGGCAAAACAATATACCGTACTGCTTGGTGCCTCACTGGGCAAGGGAATGTAATCATGGTGTGCTACTGTGTAAGGTAATAAATACACTCATTGGTGTGTCATTAGGCAAGGCAATATGAGTGAGAGAGAGAGAGAGAGAGAGAGAGAGAGAGATGTTACATGCATGAGAATAAAATGCATTTATGAGATATAATGATTTGTGAATTTTATGTGTAGTACAGGGCCTCAAAGGATATATATATATATATATATATATATATATATATATATATATATATATATATATATATATAAGTTATCCTCAATAAAGAATATTATTATTATTATTATTATTATTATTATTATTATTATTATTATTATTATTATTATTATTATTATTATTATTATTATTATTATTATTAATTTGTTTGCATAAAATTTAGGGTAGAAAAATAGGCATAGACCCTGGTTTGTTTTAGCATGATGTGCAAGCATATCTAGATTTATGTAATATATGATTTTACACCAAAAATATGTTCAATTACACCAAGCAGATTCTCTCAAAAGACATTGCTACAAACAGCTGTTCAGTAATTTTCTGAAATTTCCCATTGAAGTTATGTAAGAAAAACTGGAGAGATATTTTAGATGATACAACATTAAGTGTCATGCGAAGTATTAGCAACAAAATTTAATTGAAAAGTATCTTTCTACACCATTGTACAAAAGTTTTCACTTAGTATTTGCTAACATGGGGATATGTTTGGTTTTAAAATGCAGGTTTTAGCAGATTCCATTTTCTAAAAAATGTCAATCACCCAGAAATTCGACTTAGTTTAAAGAAATTGCACAAGATTTTATTGAATCTATTTAATAAATGATAATAATAGGGATAATTGCTTCCATTGGAATTTATATGTATTGATAATGCATTTGTGCAAGAAACCCAAGACAGCTTATTCTTTAAATATTTGATTAGGGCCATCTATGTATTCTTGAAAATAATATGCATCAGGTGATATGTATTTCCAAATCAAAAAGTCATTTCTTCTATGGAAGAGTAAACTTTGTATTTTTAAGTTTAACGGTTACTAGGAAACTACTTTCAGTCAAAATCAAAGGGTAAATTTTCTTTTGTTTATTACATTCATAGTTATATGTTAGGTATCATGTGATGATTGTTTACTGAATGGTCTGTACCTATTTGATATACTGACATTATATTAAGAATATATTGAATAATAATAAAGGATATGGGTACCATATTGGAAAGGAAGAGACTATTAGTGTAAACAAATATTTCATTTTTGTTAGTGATTTTCCTTGCAATGTAGTTCTTTGAGAAGTTCTTGATGTTTGTGGTTAAATTCAGATTATTTATTGGTACTGAAAAGTCTGTGAATCATCTAAATATTAGTTTATCATTGCTTTGTACGACTTAAAAAAATGACATGTTTCCTGTTTCTAGAAAAAGAAAATCCAATCTTTTTCCCAAAATATTCCTCTTATTATTGCTACTTCTACTGAATGGAAATTCTTAAAAGGACTGTTTTAACTAAAAGACATATTACAATGTCTAGCTGGTCCAAAATGTAAATGGTGATTGAACATCTAATAGGGTCACCATAACAACCATCTTGAATATCTTGTAATTACTACTTCTCCTGGACTGGAGGTTATATCACCATGGCATTTTCACTAAATATCTTCAATGACATC
The DNA here is from genome assembly GCA_016746295.1 of Potamilus streckersoni. Taxonomy (NCBI): domain Eukaryota; kingdom Metazoa; phylum Mollusca; class Bivalvia; order Unionida; family Unionidae; genus Potamilus; species Potamilus streckersoni. The sequence goes on along the minus strand of JAEAOA010001901.1, from coordinate 2,543,795 downwards.
TGCTTGGTCTTCAATGAAGTGATGCCAATCTGACTCCCAGTATGGCCACTGTGGCAGCCATCTGAAAAATTTTGTCGATACTCTTGAATAGATAGCCTATTGACATCATACTTTTGACATAAGGCTTCTGTGATGTCTACTTGGCGATAAATAAAAGTAATGCCAATCTGATTTCCAGTATGGCAACTGTGGCAGGTATCTTAAAAAAAATTGTTTTGCTATTCCTCCTTATTGAAAAGTTATAATGACATGGGTTTGTTTTCACTTTAACCTTGTAATATAGCTACCATGACTGCCATCATGAAAACGGTATTCCTAATCTTCCTAATACTGTAATGCTGACTTCCCCTGGAGAAATCTTATAGTGTCTTGTTGGACCACATGAAAATAATGCTTATCTAACATCCAGTATGGTCACTATGGAATGCCAGCTTGATGATCTTGTTTTGTTATTCCTTCTGAATGGATAGTCATATTAACATGGGAGTTTCAACAGAAGACATGTTATAATGTCCAGAGGTGTCAATAGAAGCCAATAACCAACAATTTCTTTGCTGTTTATTTGTTTAAAATTCCTGCCTACAATTCCAAAATTTCATTTTCATATTTCAGTAATTAGCTGTTGTATTCTGACAGAGACTGTTTATCCAATTGTGGATATTATCTTCTCCTATTTGATACATAAGGGACTAAGTCTAAAAGACACTTTTTACCATTTGACATTATTGGAAATGCCTACCTGACAGACAATTTGTTCTCCATCAAAGTGAACCATAAAATATTTAGTGTATTTACTTTTATGCCCAGTTGATCACAGTCAAAAGTCATGTTCCAGCAATGAGAAAAAGACTTCAAATGCTACTATATAAATGGCTAGAGAAATAAAAATGGTTTGTAATAAATTATTACACCATAAATTGTACAGTATGGAGGTGGAATTGGGGTTGCTACTGAGAGTGTTGCCTCTAGACTCCGACCTTCACCAACCCCCATTCTGCACATTTCTTTTCCAGTTTTGCTTGGTTCTTTGTTTTGCATTGAAATCCCAGGATGTGAAATTGATCCTAAATGAAAATGTTGCCTATCATACAACCAATATAGGTGTTGTGGTGGCCATCATGAAAATTATTGTTGTCACACAAGAATATTAGAGACATTTTCAACACTCAGCAATTATAAAGGAGAAACTGCCTTCTCTTGGATTCCTGGAAATTATTATCAGTCCTTTTGAAGGACTCTTTGTTTTGCATCTAATTCAGATTCCCAGACATTGTTGTTTCTACAGTCTTGGAACTTGATGGATGTATTCACATTTAAGGACAATAGTCTCTGTGATGAAATATATGGTTGGGGTTGGGTGCACCCAATATTTTATTTACTATTATAGAAGTCCCACCCAGGCTCTGTTTTGTTAGAAGTTAAATTTAGTGAAAGATAGATGTAAAGCTTCGAGCTCTCACTCAGCAATGCCAATGGTTAGATGATTAAATATTCAAAAAAAGTTGAAATTCAGAATGAATAACAATTTAATAACAATTCAATAATCAAATGACCCAAGTTTCCAATTACACCCTTTAATAAGCTTATTGCATCACTTGATTAGCAGAGCAAGATTGGTTGCCACCTGTGCTTGTATTTCTAGTAAATGCATGACTTTATAGCAAATGTGACACTCTCCATGGACAAAAGTAGGTCACAATGATATATTTTTCACACTAAGTTGGTTATGTTAAGCTTTGCATTTATCCTAGTTTTTTCAACACTGTTGGATGTACTGTCACGGACCAGTGGGTATAATGGTCTTTAAAGGTACTATACACCACAGGCAAATATGTATTACAGTGACCCGTTTTTCATCCTTTTGTGATTATGTAAAGTTTATCTTCTCTTAACATTGCAGCATATAAATTCATGAAACCAGATGGAGGTGTTCATTACTGAAGGTTATAGTTACCATTTGCAAAAGTAAGTCAAAGTGATCTCCTTTTTATGTTCCAGTGATTACATTCAGTTTTCCATTTAGCTTAATTTGCAGTCACAAATCATGGTTTATCCATCTTGGAGGGTACTGCTTACCACGTGTAAAAGTTGGTCTTAGTGACTGCAAAATTTGGGGGTTGTGCCATAGTGGAGCCTTCAAGATATAACATTCTCCTGAAGTCTTGCTTAAAATTTGTTTGAAATATCCTCCATCTGTCCATCATTTGTCTGTTACCATGTCTTCTTCAAAAGTCCCTGGATGGCGCAACTTTTGGGTTTCTCAGGGAGAGGGTCAAAAATCAGATGTACATTTACAAAAAAGTCATAATGACATTTCAAATATTTGCTGACTGAATTGTATATACAGTCATAGGAAAAATCCATCATAGAATGGACCCTGAGTGACCAAGTGGTTTAAAGTGTAGGTCTATACAGATCACTTGCATCTCAACTCTGTCACATGGATTCTCAAGATTAGCAAACATGGGTATGTGAGAAAGTTTGCCATTAGCTTCTCATGGAATGGTGTTTCTTTCTCAGGATTTTCCTGGGTTCTTTCTCTACAAAATATACTTGCTGCAGTTTATAGCCTATCATGTGCTGAAATATGGCACTATGCCAAACAAATAATAACAACATATCATAGAAATCTGCACTTTGTTTACCATAATCTTTAAAGCTTCCATAACAGAATTCTACTTAAAGGTGGTAGAGTAATGAACTTCAGAAATACAGAATAGATATTAGCAAAGCTATCAAAGTCTGTAGTTCTGTAACTGATGGGTAGGACTTAAAATTGTAGGTGTCACATTATGTGTGATCTTCACTTGGTCAAGGAGTTGAAACTTGGGTATCCTCCTGTAGGAAAGAAGGGTAAAACATCAAATTGTTGATCTTGTTGTGTATCAAACTGCAAATGAGAAATCAGGATACCTTGTATATGGATATTTCAAGTTTTATTATATTTGTAGACAAGGCAAACATCAGCACTTAATTGTGCATGTTATTGCCCCATGTTAAATTTTGATACTTTAAAATCCTTTCTTGTTAGATATGCTCCTGAACATTTTTTTAAATAGAATAATTGTATCAACTGAATAAAATGGGCTGCTTGAGGGAAAGATTGAAAATTGTTTTTCTAATATTATTAGATCTAATTCATGTAATTCTAAATGATTGCTTATTGATAACAAACTTTGAAAAGATTTTTATGTACATATACAAAAGCAATTGCAAATCTTAAGCACTCTGAGCCCCACATTTTTTTTCTTTCAGGCTACAGACATTATAATGATTTTATTCTTTGACTATGAAAAATATTTTAATAATGCCAGGTATTTAAAAATTCTTTGTTTAAACATACTTATTCTGTACCAAATTGTCATTCGTGAACCACTGTTACTTGAAGGACTAATCTCGCCATTTTATCAGCTAAACACCCTAAGTGTAACTGTAATCAACATGTACATCATGAATCACAATTGTGATCATATGAAAGTACAAGTAATTTTAAACAAGACCAACTGATACAAATTCAGATTAAACTTTCTGTGCTCAAATCTTTGACAAGACTTCAAAGAAAACACTAGTTTGTTGAATATGTGTGATAAGTCAATATTATTTCAGTATTCAAATAAACCAGTCTTGACTGCTTCTGTTGTGTTGGATTATTCAATAATATTGCTATCAAGTGTTTAAGCTATAGATTAAATTTTCATTCATCTGAATGGGTTTTGTTGGCATTTACTTGCAAGGATATTGCCTTTATCATTATGTGTAGGTAGGACAAAATATTTGCTTTCATTGGCAATTTTTGTTGAGAATGGTTAATTCTTTGCTACTGTTTGTGTAGGGAGAGCACTGAACTCTTGAAAACTTATTTATTGGCCAGGACTATTATATGAATTAATAGATTGCTCTGATTTTAGTTTTTCAGTCATCATAGAGGTCATAATATCATAATTTCATAACTTCAGTTTCTTTAGGGGTGCTTAAGGAGATAGCTGATGAAAATGTGACAGTCATCTGACTGCCTCAACTTGTGTATTGTGTAAACAACCAAACACATGTTGGAATTGATAGACAAACTGGGTCATATCCCATCGCAACCTGTTTCTACCCACTGTGTCACCTTTACAATGACCTGGATATATATACATTCAAATCCTTCTCATAATTACTCTCACTGTTTTTAGTCCTCAGAATGAAAAGGAGAGTTTGTCACCATAAACTTGTGAGAAAAATGCTATAAATTTTTCTGAGCAATTTTTGTATTTTTCTGAAAAAATAGTTTAACCTTTACCTATATTTATACTTTCTCTAGAAAATAAAATGAATCCATTTTCATTAGACCCACCAAAAGTTAGAAACTTTTTAGATGCTGTTAAAGATCATGATCTTTGGCTTTAATAGTCACCAGATCTGTGTAGCTAGATCAGGGTTATCTACAGCTGATGAGCCAGAACTGGCCTGCCAAAGGTTTCTATCTGGCCCATGGATCCTTCACAACTTGTACCTAATTAATGCCTTATTTGTACTAAATTTACATACCTGTATCATGGGTGAGAACAAAATTACAATATGGCCTCCTATACAGAAAGGATGGACATCCCTAGATGAAATAGATATTAATCAAAGAAAGACAGTTTATGGCATGATGAGGATGAATAATTATTAGCAGTGGTCAAAGAAAATGCAGTGAAATTAGCCTTTTTTAATGGCTCTCACCATACTAATGACATCTGTTATGATGGAAACATTAAAAACACCTGAGTTATTAACCCACATAATAACCTTCACATAAAGGATACCTGTCCTTAAAGGACTAAATATGGTGGGGTTTTTCGGTGTTCTTGATGGACAGGTTTAGTTGTTTTTCATCTGAGTTCTTACAGTACATGTTGACATTTTCCCATATAAAATGTGTATGTTTACAGATATAAGGGTGATATGTATCATCAAAGTATATTTGGTGGATATATTTTTTAAAATAAAAGGAATGGAGGGTGTGGGTGTGGGGGCAATGCTGCTGTTACAGGTTATTCATTAAGACTAAGGATAGGACTTAAATGACTAATATCCTCCTTCAATGTCTGTATCTTGTTACAATGCAATTTACATTTTCTGAATGAAGACCAGTGTGTGAAATATGAGAAATCAATAAGACAATTCCCTGGGCTTTTTAGAGGGATAAATACCATATTAATATCTGAGTAGGAATGAAAAGGATAATGGGTGAATAAATCACATAAAAAAACAGTGTTACTTGCTGATGATGGTAATGAGATGGTACCATAGTTATCTGCATATGGATATTTGAATTAGCAAATGAAGTGAAAGCGCTGTAGAAAGTGAAGGGATGACTTAATTTGACTGGAAAGACATTAGGTTTGGTTTGCTTTGATTTTGTGTTTAATGCCATTTTTCAGAACATGATAGGCTATATACATGACAGCTAGTATATTTGGTGGAGGAAGAAACTGAAAAGAACCATTAACCCACAGGAAGTTACTGACATTCTTTCTCACATATCTATGCTGACTGTGATGAGACTTGAACCAATGTAGACAGAGGTGACATGTCAATGATTTGTAAAGGTGAACACCTTAGACCACTCAACCAGCCAAGGCCCCTTGAGACATTTGGCTTAAAACCATTCAGTGAATTCAGCCTGTAAAGAACACTATAGGGGCCATAGGGTAGTATTATTTTTAGTGATGTTATGTAAGTTAAATTAAGAAAAATTATCCATATAAGTAGCAGTTTGTGAGTAGGTATTCTTGTTATAACAACACAAGCCTTTCCTAGCCCAATGTGTCAAAAGATAACAATTTTTGGCTCCTAAAATCACCAACATGGTTGTTTAGAAGAAGAAAAAAAAAACACTTGTCACTAATCTTGGCAACAAAGAAACTTAACTTGAGAGGGAGGGAGAGGTGCCAAGCTTTCTTTATACCACCAAAAATACATTCCTTTACTGCCACAAGATACAGTCCTTTACCACCACAAGATACATTTCTATACCACCACAAAATACATTCCTTTAACACCACAAGATACAGTCCTTTACCACCACAATATACATTCCTTTACCAACACAAAATACATTCCTTTACCACCACAAAATACATTTCTATAACACCACAAAATACAGCATTATGCCATTACAAGATACATTTCTATACCACCACAAAATATAGTCCTATACTACCACAAAATACATTCATTTACTGCCACAAGATACAGTAATTTACCACCACAAAATGCATTCCTTTTCTGCCACATGACACAGTCCTTTATTACCACAAAATTCATTCCTATACCACCACAAAATTAAGCATTATGCCACCGCAAGATACATTTCTATACCACCACAAAATACAGTCATATACCACCACAAGATACAGTCCTTTACCATCACAAAATACAGTCCTATACCACCACAAGATACAGCCATGACCTGTAGTCTGTATAAAGAGTAAACAGTCCTGCTTGCTGCCTATATACAACTACCCTCTGGGCAATTTTGATTTCATTGAGGCAATTAAAAGGTAAGGCAGTCAGAGATAAACATCCACTATTTAATAGAATTCTTTTTTGGGTGACAATAGTTACAATGATGTTGTGTGAAGTCATTAGAGGACTGCTGTAATGGTTTCTTTCAGACTCATCTGTATTGGTAAAGTATACTAAGTGAAACAATTCAATTTATTTTAAGTTAGGTATCTTAGAGATGTTTGCTGAAGAACAAGTTGTTATGTATAATTGTTTTGAATGAAAATGCTTTAGCTATCTTTATTGAAGAGTGGTGGCAAATTTATAGCAATTTTAATTAATTTTTCAAATTCAGTTATAATCCTATAAAAGGATGAGCCTAACAAAGCTAACTTTATGAACTCCTGGTTGATGAACTTTGACTTTTTGAAGGAGAGCAGCAAGGGAGAACACTATTCTTTGCACATAATGCAGATACCCTATTGACATCAGTCACTATGGAGTATACAACATTTGTTGACATAGAAACACCATCCATTATCAGGATGTTGCACAATACAGAGCTCAGTCCCAAAATTATCTGGGCCAAAATGTATGACTATCATCTACAATCAGGAAAAACCAAGATCTGATAATCTAACTAGGGTGGCCATTGTATGTTTGGAATTCCCTTACAAATGCAGAGCGATCATTTTAATATCAGTAATAGATTGCTGGTTGATATTACATAGATGTTATTCCAGGATGGAATTACCCTCATCCATATACTGTACTGTCTGTGGGGGCCCAGAAGGTTAAGGGGTCTAAGTGCTCACCATTTTTGATCATTCTTACCTCTGTCAGTGTGAGTTTAAATCTTGGGCTCAGATAACATGGGTATGTGAGAAAGCTTGACAGTAGTTTCTCATGGGTCAGTGGTTCTTCCCAAGGTTTTGTAGGGTTTTTCCTCCACCAGTTATACTGGCTGCCATGTATAGCCTACCTTGTGCTGAAAAATGGCATTAGACCCTACAACAACAGCAGTAGCAACAACAACAGCTGTACGTTCTGTATATGCATTTAATACAGTAACCTAAAATGGTGTGATTAGAGGTCGCACACTACTCATATCTGTTGTATGTATATAATACACTGTTTGAAGTGTGTATTCTAATGTTTGTAATTAGTATTGCATTTTAAATGGTTGTGATATAGGTTTCACACTAGTCATCACTGTTTTTTTTATACATTGAAGTAGTATGTGACATAACTACTCTTGCTTCTTTATGCCTTGCATTGTTTGCTTCCTTGTTTGCGGACTTACTGGAAATGTCAAAACAAAGTGTAGGCAAATGGAGGCACAAGAAGTCCCCATGGAATTTCCCCACCTTATGCCTTGTTTTTGCATGAATTGCAGAGAGAGAGAGAGAGACAGACAGACAGAGAGAGACAGAGAGAGAGACAGATTGAGAGAGAGAGAGAGAGAAAGAGAGAAAGAGAGACAGACAGAGAGAGAGACAGAGATGAATGTCAGTTTTGCTTCCTCAGGCCAGACAAGGTATGGCACCTTACAAGTGCCATTAAAAAATAAAGAGAGAACGAAAGGACCTTCCTTCTTCTCTTTCTGGTTCTCATGTTCCTTTGCTGGTGTGTCAGAAGAGAATATCTGGCCCTTCTCATTTGTGTTCAGTCTTTTCAAATGGATATAAACCTCAAGGACTAGCAAGGTCCAGGGCCTGTCCATAGGAGGGACCAGAGTGGAGTGTTGTGATAGGAGAAGCAGCACTCTCTTCAAGTCTGTATGGCAGAGTGTGAGGCAAGTCCTCTCACAAGGAGCAATTTTCTATACAAACCCAAAGGGAGGAGAGCGAGATGTAACCTCATCACATAGAGAAGATCAGCAACTTCACCAGGTTCTTAGCTTGGTACTTAGCTATCATTTTTCAGCTGCTGTCTTCACCCTCCTGAGGAAGGAAACACTGTCTAACACAGGCTTTTGTCTACTAACTCCTTTATCCAATGTCTGGTTGAGAATAATAGAGGTTGGTGGGGGAAGGATTGCTACCAAAGGAAGATCCTGGTGCCTGTTCTCGGACTATCTTCCTCTGACAAGGTGAATTGCTTACATTTAAAGGAAGAAGGGCACAGTTGAGAGGGTTTGAAGTATTCACTAGTATTTTGATGACTGTTTTGTTCAAAAGGACATCTAAAGACTCCTCCTCATTCATCGTTGAAGGATGTTAATGCAGGGCATGTTTTGGTGATCATATGACCTTTTCTTCTTACCTTTTTTTCTTAGATGCATCTAAACTTAGACATATATTTTTTAGAGCTTATAACTGGCTGAAATTGCAAGATTCTGTCTCATGGCAGTTGATGTTCCTACATTGAGGTTGTGTATTCCAGTTCTTCTACTGCACTGGCAAATTAAGTTATGCAGTACCAAAGGGTAAATATATTACTGGTATTATATATAGTTTGGGGGTGGTAAATTAATTTTGGGTGGTAATGTTAATTTCAATAATAATAATAATAATAATAATAATAATAATAATAATAATAATAATAATAATAATAATAATAAAAATAATAATAATAATGTATTTATTGATAATGACTCTTTAGTCAAGGACCATTCTCCCCTGAGGCGCTCTCAAGGAGAGTATAACAATGCACATTATTTGAGAATAGCAATAATAATAATAAAAAACACACCAATAATAAAATGTGATTCTTACCAGTCTGTATTATCAGGTTTTAGACCTCCCACTGGGGTCCTGGGTGATCAAGTTCTCTAAGGTGCTTGACTTTACCAAATAATTATATTTTTCATTTGTCCACAAGGGTTCAAGTTTTGGGTTTTAGTCAATGTAGCTATGTGAGAAAGTTTGTCAATAGTTTCATATGGATTGGTGGTTCTTATATGGTTTTAGACCTTTCCCAAAAAAGTATAATACAATTTTCTAATCAGGCTCTGATAATCATTGCTTCAGTCATTTTATTTATTGAGACTAATTTGTAAGCAGCCATTTATATGTTGACACCCTTAGAGTCAGGATTCAATCCTCCATTTTAGAGTACTCCAACAACTGAGCAATGTATTGTGTGCTGTCCTCTTTTTGCCTTTCTCAGCTTGAACTCCTGTCATTTAAATTGTGCATATTATCAGGTCCACAATATAGCAACATAATTACTTTGGGGTCACACAATATCATATTTGAAGAAAGTGTGTGTGTGTGTGTGTGTATGTGTGTGTATGTGTGTGTGTGATTTGGATTTTAATATCAGCAAAGGAATTTTTCAGTCATATTGCTCTGATGTCTGCAGTGTTACAGTTTTATAGTGATGTCTAGCAATGGGGCATCATGCTGCAGACATGTAGCATTATGTCCCACCCAGTCACATTATCCTGACACAAGGCTGACCAATCCTAACACTTACCTCTTAATTCCAAGCACCAAGCAAGGCAGCTGCTAGTGCCATTTTTATGTCTTTGATATGATTTGGCCAGGGTTCAAACCTGCAACCTCCGCAACTAAAGCAGACACTCTAACCACTTTGATTATCAGAGCATTGCCTAAGAAAAATAGTCAATGCAAATAAATACTAAGTAAGACCTACAGATAGTGTTAAGAGATTTTATATCTGCTTTATTTTCTAAAATGTCAACTTTTTTTGGTTTAATCACATAAAAAGTTCATAATATTTTTTTATATAATTGAATCATAGAAGTAAAATATTCATTTTTTTTCCAATAAATATTTCATTAAGTACCCAAGCATAAAATATTTTTACCTCAAATTCCATTTATGTGAGATTTGTATCATAAAATTAAGTGCATTTGAAAGTGTAATGTTTTGCTATGCTGCTAAACTTGATAGCCCAACAAAACATTATTTCACAGGATGCTGAGTGAGGTCATTCCAAGTTAATTTATCAGTTTCTTGAATGTTTTGAAAAAAGTTTTAATATTTAATCAACATGGAAATTAGGCCACAAGTTTAATATTATTTCAAACAGAATTTTGAAAAATATCTTTCAAAAGCATTAAATATCCAGAAACCGCTCTATACTTCTCATTTTTTTCAGTGCCAGGTTGAAAACTTGTCTGCTGAGGGAACTTGAACAGCCTGATTATAAACATCCTGGAGCCATAATGAACAAAATAGTCATTAAAAGTTTGTTATACCCACTTATAATCATTTTAAGGTATATTTAAACAAATCCTAAAATAAATTGCCTATGATAAAGACCCAGAAATTAGATTACAGAAAATATGACAATTTTAAATGGATAGTATGGTTGCCTTAAAGAGGGATGAATTCATGATTAATAATTCTTAACATATTTTCTTCAGCTTTGATCTGAATAAACTGAATTCCCTGGTTTGTTATATTATAGTTCACATGAACAGTATCTGAGGTGAATGAATAATGTTGTTGGTTTTATGGTTTAATCTCTTTTAACACATTATTGATCATGCCATGCTGAAGAAATGGCAGCTAAGTAAGTGCCTGGCTCTAGGCAAGGATAGAAGCAAATCTTGCAAACCTTTAAAAAAAATCTGAAACTTTCTTGACCTTAGAAACCCTAAAAAGATAAAGAAACATAATTTTAAAAATAAGAATTTGATTAAATGATGAATAGAAATGATTTTTTTCATTAGGCCTGATGATCAAGAAAATCTATTATTTTTTTAAACTTTTAGCAAATTTGCTTCTTACCATGGAGATAATCTTGCAACTGCTGTTTGTCTTGAACCTTGACAAAATGCTTAAAACCTTGAAGGGACAAAAAACTATTTGTAAATAAAAAAACTCAAAATTTAATTTCACTTATAACTCTGCCTAGGGCATGTTGAGACAACATATCTGAATGAGTACTGAACCACAACACTTAGATTACTAGTCCAACACTAGGAGCTACTGCAGTTTATCAGCATTAATGAAGTGTTAGCTTGCTTGAATCATAGTTAAAAAATATTTTGGTCAATATCCACATTTTCTCATCAATCAGAACACCATGCCCACTTATAGTTAAAAAAAAATGCACAGACCAGATAATGTTTGCAGCACAAGCACCCATATAAGAATAATAATAATAATAATAATAATAATAATAATAATAATAATAATAATAATAATAATAATAATAATAATAATAATAATAAAATTCTTTAATTTATAAGGGTATCTCAGTTTGAATACAAATGTATATAGGCTATTGAGATCCTTAGCTTTCTAACAATCCACATGCATGTATCTTGCTGTGTCAGAAAAATTAAGTCCTACTATTTAATAAAGCAAAAATTAAGTGTGATGTCTTTATATTACTTTAAAGGTACCTTTCATGTTTAAATAAAGCATAAATTTTCATGTATGAAGACAAAACAGTTGACAAAAATTGGGAATATAGCAAAAATATAATTACAGTACCTGAAAACAATCAATGTTTGAGATTGTTTTTCTTAAAACATTTGAACAGAAATGATGCTTTTGACTGATATGGACACTGAATTCTGTATCTTTGCTCCAGAATGTTTAAAACTACAATTAAGTTGATCATTGTTGGTTTTTATAAGTTTTAATTGGTCATTTGTGATGGGTTTTATAAGTATGAACCACTCATCATTTTCATCAAAAAGTTCCACCATGTATTCTGACATATTGCTGTTTAAACATTTTGAGACAAGTAGTACATTTTGAATCTATATTCTGCCTTTTATTTCAACCCATTTCATTTAAAAGAATTTAAAACTAGTTGGCATGCTAAATGGAACATCCAGTATTTAGGTAAGCTGTTCTCTTTAGAACCTTCATTTATTCTGTCTAGCAGACTCTTTGCATAGTTTTCCCATGTTGTCAAACAGTAAACAATAACATGCAAAGTGTAAGCATTATAATATACAGTATGCTAGGTTGAAATTTCTCAATTTTGCTTAGCAAATTTATCCTACTTGCTTTAGAGCCACAAACATAGTCATTATGTTTATGCCATTTTAAATCATAATTCTTGCTCCTAATTGTCTTTCGTCTTTAAAATTTTCAGTGACTTGACTATTTATTGCCAGATTTACAAGTTTCTAAAAAGTGGAACACTTATTAGATGAGCCTGTTGTCATATATTTTGTTTTTGTTTGCTTTACAAGCATTTTATTTGTTTTGACTACATCTCAATATTAGAGACTGGCAGAGGTTCTATAGCAATAACAACACTACTTAAGCTGATACAGAAGTATCATCTGCAAAAAAGCTTGTATTTGGGTTCTCTTTTCATAGAATAAGGCCATTTATGAAGGTAAGAAAGAGCGATGGGCCTAAAATAGACTCCTGTGGAACAAGGTGCTTAATGAATATTGAGTTAAAGTGTACATTTTCCATGCCAACTCATTGTATTCTGTCACATAGATAGGATGAGAAGTAGATTATTGCATCATTGTAAAGTTTATAGTAATTTTAATGCAGATAAATCATCACAATTGACTGAATCAAAAGTTACCTGAAGTTTATAAATTATAACCTATTAAATTCCCCATGTCCAGCAATTAAAAGTTCCCCCTGTCTGTGTCCAGCAACTAATAGTTCCCCCATTCTATGTCCAGCAATTATTAGTTCATGGTTTTAGTTAAATCAGCTTTTTATTAATGATCCTTGTGAAAAAATGATTATTATTCTTTGTGAAAGAGTTAGAACATATTGAAATATTCATATTTGTGATTAGCAGTCAGTTTCTTGAACATTTTAAATAATGTAGGAATAATAGAAATGTGCCTTTGGTTTCCTTGGACCAACCTAGAGCCATTTTTGTGTACTGGGGTTACTTTTGCTTGTTTCATTTTAGCAGCAAAAACAACAAAATGGATACTATTATTAATTAGGTAAGTTGTAGATTAAGATATTACAGGTGAAAACATTCTTAGGGTTTTTGAACATATTTGTTTCAATGGATTTTTAAAGGTGTAGTGTACAGCATACTCATTTAGCTGTGTCTTAATAGTAGTGTAGCTAAGTAGGCACATGGGTTTTCAGGGAAGGACCCTGTTTTGCTAGATATTGCCAGGACATACTTTGGCACTCACAATAACCTGATTGTAATAATTTTTCATAGCTTTGTTTCACCATTTTTAAAACAAAATAGTTTTGCCAGTCATATTTATGTTGAATTTATCTCTTTTATGCCTTGATTCTTCTGGAAATCTCAAGCTTATGGTCAGCATATTTGGTTTTTATTATAATCCATCCTGTTTTTACAAAATTTAATATTTAATAAGGATATATCTGACTGAAAATAAGCACACACTGTTTTTTCAATGTATTTATTGGCTGATCCCCTGGTTTAATAAATACTTTAAATTTCTCCTAATTTGACTGCCAGCAGCCAAATGAGTTAAATAGTTGGTCTTGAAGGAACATTTCCAATACCAATGGGTTCAAACACACATGACAGTGAAATTATATTTCTCCAAGTTTCAGAACAACAAAAGCAGCAACCAGTCTTAGTTCTCATAGACACAATTCCTATGTTTTTTTTAAAAGAAGAGCTTAACAGTTGTGAAGAAAAATTGTTGTAGTCAGCATGGTGTTAATGGCATTTTCTGTATTTAAATTACAGTTTTATTGGCAACTCGTAAGCAAGATATTCATTACTTATCATTGATGTCCATGTTCAGCAATTTTATTGTGCAGCTTTGTAATTGAATATGAAATATTTCAAGCTACACAGGAATTCTTCATGTAGTGGTCTCATTTATGTTATTAAATGTAATTGTTGTCAGCTTGTAGAACATGGAATGTTACATTGGTTTCTTGAGTTTCTGCTGAGATGGATAGATGTTATTTTTCTTAATCTTTATATGTGTATAGAATGACGCTGTCAACAAAAGTTCAGTACACTTAATGACATGTCACCGAGGCAGATTTTAGGGAATGCTGTTAGATATTACTTTGTCAGAGTTTTGATTAAAATGAAATAAGATAGTTTTGAATGTGTTAAATCTTGATAATATAGAGGATACTTACTTATACTGAGTGAATAATGAATTGTTAATTGAGTGAGTAAAAGACTGAATATTTTCATGAGAGGCAAAGGCACAAGTACAAATGTTTGACCTACAAGATGAAATATATCCATTGTTAACTTGTAACAGGCAGATAGTATGTACAAACTTGTTGACTAGCACTATCTACAACAGGCTGAAGTAGCCAATTTATTTTGGCATTCCATATGATAATGTTGGCTGTTTACCATTTATATTCTGCTGTTTTGTGTATATTTGCAGCACATAAACAAAAAATATGGAAGGAAATATGTTTGTATATTGAATCTGGTACTCCAGTGTTGCTAGGGGTCATGTAACTAACATATCAATGGACTAAGCAAGTGACAAAAGGGCAGATCAAACATTTTTTGTTCATAATATTCTCTGTGTCATTTGACTACAGTGAAAAAGTAATTTCTGATAATTTAATCAAAATTATTCTAATTCATGGACTTGAACAAAATAAATTACATTTACTAGCTAAAGCTTATAAAGCACTCAGATCTGTATTCCATATGTGTAAGTGTTACACAATAAGGCATCACATGTATGCCATAAAGAGCACAGAGGCCGTTGGTAAAATAATAATAATAATAATAATAATAATAATAATAATAATAATAATAATAATAATAATAATAATAATAATAATAATGGCTCTATTTAAAAAGACACTCACTTTGGTCAACTAACCAATCTTCCAACAATCCCTCTACACTTACAAGTATATGATTTACAGTTTGTACAAGATGAAGCATCTATGGACAAATAGCATTTGTCTGTCATACCATATTTAATGTAAACATTTCAACATACACAATATAATAGATCTACTGCTACAATAAATTATGCACACAAGGCTTTAAAGATGAGTACATACAGGATTCATACAAAGATTCATAGTGAATCTGTATTAAAAACTATAGGTAAGTACCTGAAATAAAAATGTTTTAAAAAGAAGTAGTAATGACTTTTCATAAAATCTTACAAATGTCGAATAGGAAACTTTTTAAAGGCATCCATGATTAATCCGACTTTATATAGGGAGGTATGGAATTCCAGTTTGGCTCCTGAAAAAGCAATGGATCCATGTTAGGCAGGCAGTTCAACATTTCAGTGGAGAAGCAAGTATATGGGACATCCAGATGGTATGGTTATACCAAGTTGTCCTCATGTTGTTATCCAGACTACCTGTAGGGAGTACAGTTGTTAGCCAACACACATAGAACTCTCAAAAAGCATAGCAATTCCTCATTTTCTAAGCTGAGTTGGCAAATACGAAACTCTAATTAATGCCAGAAGTTGTAATGGGTCAATATATTGTTTTATGGGTTTAACAGTAAGGCCAGTATATTTAGTGGTGGAATAGCCCTGAAGCCTGGAAGAATAACTCAAAGCTACTGACAGGCTTTCTCACACACACACATCTTAGTAGGGCAGACCCTCAAAATCACATGGATAGAGGTGAGATATCAGTGATCTGTAATGTAAAGGGCATCAAACAAAGGATCTTTTAGTTCAGTCATGATGCCATAGGCTTTCATAATTTGAAATCACTGTCCACCTTGCTCTCCACCCCATAAATTTCATATGATGCCATAGGCATTCATAACTGAAATTACTGCCCTTGTTAGATTTCATATAATGACAATAGACTATCATAATTTAAATTACTGTCCCACCTTCCTTTCATTATAAATTAATGTGAAAAACTAATTATATACAAATAGAATTCAGATATCCCATGTCTTCTTAAAGAATTTTTTTATAAGTTTAAAATCAACCTATATGCAAGATAAATTTCTTACGCCTATTTTATAATATGTAACACAATTGCTTTTTATGTAAATATTAATGCAAAATGAAGGATGATCCAATGGATGTCAAACACCTGTTTTCTCATAGTAGGTAGATTGGATAGAAACTCCAGCCTTTTTCTGTCATACCATATTTAATGTAATACATGAATTGTGGATCAATTTATGCAAGTTTAAAAACAATGTACACAGACATAGTAGTCATTAAGTCCCTGTTATGTAGGGTTCCTGGGTAGCCAAGCAGTCCAAGGGACCTATCTTAGTAGATCATTCATATCACACCTGGGTTAGAGTCTTAGCTCCACCAACATGGGTATGTGAGAAGCTTGTCAGTAATTTTCAGTGGGTCAGTGGTTCTTCCTAGGGTTTTCCTCCACCAAATATACTGTCCACCAAACCCTAACATGTATATATACATGCTTGCAAAGTTAGCTCCCATAGTTTATGTTGGGAGCTTTTGCAGTGACAAGAAGAAATACATTCCTCGTTCCAAAATGGTTGTGCTGAATAAAACACTTGCATGATCATTTTTAAGACTGGTTTAATTAACACAATTAATTGTAACAAAGACACCATTCATGCATGGTATTAAGGTGCAAGATGACCATGCTGTTCCGGCAGGTTTTAACTGTCTCATTTTTATCATGATTGCATTTTGTAATCTACTTTTGTGTGAAGCTGAAGCATACTTTGACAGTCAATTGAAATTCAGTTTGAATGATTGCATTATTTGACAGTAGCTTCTAGAAATAATTTCTCTAAATCAGCATTGCAACAGAACTTTCAAATTATTTATTCATTTTGTTTTGGTTAAAGTTTCCTCCATTGTCTGTAACACTGTGCTTAACTGGGCAGGTTTACCATCCCTCAGACAGATGCACTTGAATAGGTCTATCAACAATTGCCTATCTTTCTAACAGATGTATCATAATATTTATGTTCAGCAGGAATGTGTTTCCATCTTTCTTTCTATTTCTTATTTGTACAGTTGGTGCTGCTGCTGCAGGTTTAGAGAGCAAAAGTTTTCTCTGAGATCTCTTTCAGCTGTCATTCCAAGGCAGAAACTACCATAGTAATCGGTTTGTTGGTTACCAGATGAAGTGAAAGTTTGAACTTTACTGTAGCATATATTTACATTTGAAAAGTTGAAAATATCTAAGTAGCACCAAACTGATTGTCAAAATTGTTTTATTTCAGTTGTGGAATTGTTACATGTGCCATCTTACAGATCCTGTTGGCTTCATCCAAGCAGGATTAACACATTAACCCCTGGAAGCTTTTGTTGTTTTTGCCTGAAATGCAACTAAGAAACCCATTTGGTGGGCAATTTCTGAATACATCCTAATACATCCACTTCCAAGACATTTTCAGTTAACCTAATGCCTAGTTGTGTTAGAAACATCGTTTTGCATCCGCTGTTTTGCCTGAGCATAAGCAGAAGGGTAAAAGACTTTTTTTTTTCTTTTTGCTTAATGGACCCATCATTTTCATGTCAAGACCACTCTTTTTTCTAAATGCCCATCTTTACCTACATTTTGCAAAGGTTCACCTGTCTGTCTTAGATCTGAAGCCAAAAAGTCTTAAATCCAGACACAAAATCGGATTCCAATTTTAAGCGAATTATGGCTGGAAAAAACTTGGGTTCAAAAAATGACGTTTTTTTCCACTGTATTTTGTAGTGCAACTAGAGCATCCATATTATTTAGTATCATCGTAAAGCTTCATCTGTCTACCTTTCTATAATACCACCCACTTTATTGTGTTGCACATGACCTTGATGCTACAGAGCTCAGCAGGCTACCACCTCCTGCTGGGTAAATGCATGGGGCACCAGAGGTTAGTAAGTTAACAGTTGGAAGGCCTCAAGGTAGATTAGTTCCTAGCTAATTGAGTTACCCTCTTTAAATGATAATAATAATAACAATAATAATAATAATAATAATAATAATAATAATAATAATAATAATAATAATAATAATAATAATAATAATAATAATAATATGTATCCACTTACAGATCCTGTTGACTTCAACCAAGCATGATTAACATTCTATTTGTATTATAGTTACACCTTGTTTACCAGTCTGATTAAAATGAGTTGAAGACATTGTGTGTATTCCTTGTTTTCATAATGTGAAAGCTGTATTCTTGTTGGTGAATCAAGTAGTCAATGAAAGATGCCTTGTATTGGTGTCACTCATATTTCCATCATGTTCCAGATCTCAAATGTAATCAGATTGGAAAATTGACAAGCTAGCTTCCTATCCATATATAAAATATGGCCATGATGGAAAGTTAAATGGACGGGGAGGTCTGTCAGAAAAAAAACAGACAGACTTTCATATAGAAAAGATAAGCAGTCATGTTAAGTTAGGATTTACTTAACAAATGGACCAATATATATATATATATATATATATATATATATATATATATATATATATATATATATATATATATATATATATATATATATATATATATATTAACTGACATGGTTGTTCACAACAAAATATAGGCACTGTAATTAAATTGATCATATGAAATATAAATGTGCATGTTTTAAGGCCTACATTTTGGTCAAGGAAAATCTCTTGCAAGCTTTATAAGAATGTGCTGGTAGATTAGGGTCTATTTTGTTTGTTTTACGCATTAGTCCTAACAATCTGCATAGACCAGGATCCACTAAGGCATTATAGGGTAGCAGATTTGGACCTGTACAGTTTGCAGGAGATCTGACATTTTCATTTATTGTCTGGTCTTTTTTATTCTCTTGTATCCATTTACTTTTAACTTTTGTCATATTCCAGCTAGTTTTGATGATAAAATACACTTTTGCATTTTTTAAATTTTTTGAGTAACAAAAAATTATAAATGTCATGCTGAATTGTGAGAACATGAAATTCATCATATGTTAACATAAAACTACGGTTAGAGATGTATTTGGATACATTTTGTATCTGGACTTGCATGAAATGTATCACATACCCATTTAACCTTATGTTATTGATCCAGCATTTGGTACAGATCTTGTATCAATATTTCCATATCTCAGACTGATTGGGACTGTTTAACTGTTTTCTTTCATGTCTCTATATGAATATTCGTCTGCATGCTAAATTGAAGAGTTATAAATCCCAATTCATTTTCAACTTCATTCACATTGGAAAGCTAAAACTGTTTACAATGCATCAGAGAAAGCATACAAATTGTGTTCTGTGTTTTGTCCTTTTAATAGTAGCTTGGTATGTGAGACTCGAAGCCAAACATGTATAATGGCTTGAATCCTATCATTGGATCATCCTGGGTCAGTTGCCATAGCTACAAATTTACTCCAATTGTCCTGGCACTACTACTTTATTCCAATTGTCCTGGCACTACTACTTTACTCCAATTGTCCTGGCACTATTACTGTACTCCAATTGCCCTGGCACTATTACTGTACTCCAATTGCCTTGGCACTACTACTTTACTCCAATTGTCCTGGCACTATTACTTTACTCCAATTTTCTGGCACTATTACTTTACTCCAATTTTCTGGCACTATTACTTTACTCCAATTGCCCTGGCACTATTACTGTACTCCAATTGCCCTGGCACTACTACTTTACTCCAAATGTCCAGGCACTACTACTTTACTCCAAATGTCCATGCACTACTACTTTACTCCAATTGTCCTGGCACTACTACTTTACTCCAGTTGCCCTGGCACTATTACTTTACTCCAATTGCCCTGGCACTATTACTTTACTCCAATTGCCCTGGCACTACTACTTTACTCCAATTTTCTGGCACTATTACTGTACTCCAATTGCCTTGGCACTACTACTTTACTCAAATTGTCCTGGCACTATTACTTTACTCCAATTTTCTGGCACTATTACTTTACTCCAATTTTCTGGCACTATTACTTTACTCCAATTGCCCTGGCACTATTACTGTACTCCAATTGCCCTGGCACTACTACTTTACTCCAAATGTCCAGGCACTACTACTTTACTCCAAATGTCCATGTACTACTACTTTACTCCAATTGTCCTGGCACTACTACTTTACTCCAGTTGCCCTGGCACTATTACTTTACTCCAATTGCCCTGGCACTATTACTTTACTCCAATTGCCCTGGCACTACTACTTTACTCCAATTTTCTGGCACTATTACTGTACTCCAATTGCCTTGGCACTATTACTTTACTCCAATTTTCTGGCACTATTACTTTACTCCAATTGCCATGGCACTATTACTTTACTCCAATTGCCCTGGCACTACTACTTTACTCCAATTGTCCTGGCACTACTACTTTACTCCAATTGTCCTGGCACTACTACTTTACTCCAATTGTCCTGGCACTACTACTTTACTCCAGTTGCCCTGGCACTATTACTTTACTCCAATTGTCCTGGCACTATTACTTTACTCCAATTGCCCTGGCACTACTTTACTCCAATTGCCCAGGCACTACTACTTTACTCCAATTGCCCTGGCACTATTACTTTACTCCAATTGCCCTGGCTCTATTAATTGACTCCAGTTGCCCTAGCACTACTACTGTACTCCAATTCCCAATGGCACTAAATGACCTAATTATGTTATGGTGCCATAAAACACCAAACTAACCCAATGGGAGTAGAGGAAAAAAGGTCTTGTTTGATATAGCTTATGAATTTATAACAATGTGGACATATTGCTATGCCATATTGGACTCCTTAGCACTGACTTGGAACAAAATGCATAAGTAGTGTAATGTACACATAGTACTGTGACGTTGGTGATGATAAGCATCCCCAAGGGGTAAGTTTGTACCTATTATATTAACTACAGGTGCCATACTCTAAAGTGCAGGATCATATTATCCAAAAGGCACAGAAGGCACAATGCCTAGGGCCTATGAAAACACCAGGTTACTGAATAGCACATAAAAGAAGAGGCAGGTAATGCCAGTTGTTTTATTAAAGAAGTTCCTAGGACCTACAAGGACCTTGTTACAGCCATGCTATAATGTCTTAAGCCATGAGCTATTTTTGATAACATCACTCAAAATTTACTTTAGGGTAGAACATCCAAGATTAATCTTACTGTTATTTGCTGTATTTATTTTTTACTCACTTCCATAGGCTTTTTGTGTCATGTGTATCACTTTTCCTTTGGCAGAGGTGTTCATATTAAAGATTTTGTTGAAGTTTCATTGAAAAGGTTTGTAAGGCAGGTAGGGGCTTAATTTATAAATCATGGGACTGATGGGATGAACACTTGTCATTACTGATGTTTAAAACTAAAATTTAAGTTTCTAATTTTAGGAGAGAAAAATCATATTGGAGCCTCAAGTCTATACCATTGCTTTGTTTTTCATCTGCAGAGCATTTTCATCAATTAAGAAAGCAAAGAAGACATTTAATTGTATTGAATTGTAGCACTTGTTCAGCCTGTAATTAGGCTGTTGTATACTCTTGCAGGAATATCTACAGACATTGGATATGAATGGCATTTAAATCTGGTCTGCAGTGCAGATTGAGGCATGCCAAGCAATACTAGCATGCCTGTTAAAACAAACTTGTACTTTCATGTTCACTTAGCAAGTCTGCTTTTGTTGGAACAACTGAAGGCTGACAGACTGTAGTACCACTTGAAAGACATGTTTATTTCTTCTCTCAGTAACTCTTTATCAATTCTCAATTCATAAAACATAGCTCTGTCATCTCCCAATGTTGCAGTGTGTGTGTGATCTGTCATGTTAGCATAGGATTGTTCATCTGCCTTTGATATGTCATCTCATTACAAGATGATCACTGCACTGAGTATGTGATAAGTAATTTAAAGCACAACACCAGATGGTGCTATGTCTGTCATTCAGGGGGAATGCTACATATAGGTATGATCTATTAATTTGTTACCAGATCCTTGAGTGTCTAATCTGTCATGTGGTTAGGGGTTACTATTAAATGCAATCATTGTTTTAACCAGTAAACTGTGATGTCAGGATACTGCTTAAGATTATATATATATATATATATATATATATATATATATATATATATATATATATATATATATATATATATATATATATGGTGAATGGTGAATACAATTTAGCAGATTACATGTATATACCTTTATGTTCAGTGCTCCCAGTCTCATATAATTGCCTTTGGCTATTTTCCTTTTTGCATTGTATAATTATTGTAATTACATTTGGACTTGTTTTAACCTCATTCATTGACGTTACCTGTTTATCCAAAATAGCATGGACTATATTATTGTTCCCTCTAATTTCTGTTGAGTTTGCCTTAGCAGAAGATTGACCTAGTGATCCTTTTTGTGTCTGTATGTCCATCTATACCATGCATTAATCTTAACATTAAAAGTTATTTTATATTCCCTTTATTTCAGTTCATTTTTGTCTCATCCAGTTTTGATTCAGAATATTGATTCATTACATACTTATCTTTTTATTTAAGTAAATAAATTCCTCCATTATTGAAGCTCATCGAAACAGAGAAGATTTTTCAAAATAAAGATCTAAATAAATAGAGAATAGGGTTTCATACGACAGGTGGTCTTTCATAACAGTTGTCTCTCAAGACAGGTGTTCCTTCATAGCAGTTGTTTCTCATTACAGTTGGTCTTTCATAGTAGTTATCTTTCAAGACAGGAGGTCTTTCATAGCAGTTTTCTCTCAAGACAGGATGTCTTTCATAGCAGTTGTCTCTCAAGACAGGAAGTCTTTCATAGCAGTTTTCTCTCAAGACAGGATGTCTTTCATAGCAATTGTCTCTCAAGACAGGAGGTCTTTCATAGTAGTTGTCTTGCAAGACAGGAGGTCTTTCATAGTAGTTATCTTTCAAGACAGGAGGTCTTTCATAGCAGTTTTCTATCAAGACAGGAGGTCTTTCATAGTAGTTATCTTTCAAGACAGGAGGTCTTTCATAGCAGTTTTCTATCAAGACAGGAGGTCTTTCATAGCAGTTGTCTATCAAGACAGGAGGTCTTTCATAGCAGTTGTCTCTCAAGACAGGAGGTCTTTCATAGTAGTTGTCTTGCAAGACAGGAGGTCTTTCATAGTAGTTATCTTTCAAGACAGGAGGTCTTTCATAGCAGTTTTCTATCAAGACAGGAGGTCTTTCATAGCAGTTGTCTATCAAGACAGGAGGTCTTTCATAGTAGTTGTCTATCAAGACAGGAGGTCTTTCATAGCAGTTGTCTATCAAGACAGGAGGTCTTTCATAGCAGTTGTCTATCAAGACAGGAGGTCTTTCATAGCAGTTGTCTATCAAGACAGGAGGTCTTTCATAGCAGTTGTCTATCAAGACAGGAGGTCTTTCATAGCAGTTGTCTCTCAAGACAGGAGGTCTTTCATAGTAGTTGTCTTGCAAGACAGGAGGTCTTTCATAGTAGCTGTCTCACAAGACAGGAGGTCTTTGATAGCAGTTGTCTCTCAAGACCAGTGGTGGTCTTTCTACCAATTACCAATTGTCTCTCAAGACAGGTGGCCTTTCATAGAGTGATCTCAAGTCATGTTATACTATATTAATCAGTTGATCAGTGTATGATGTTTCAATCAGACAGCACTGAAATGAACTTAGATTATCCATGTGCTACAGTCAAGACAATATCAATCTTTGTTTACATTTTTTTAGCATTTTTGTCTTGCAAATTTACATGAATGGTGAAAATATTTTTAAAAAAACGTGGAGGCAGTTTATGTTCCATCAAAAAATGTTAAAAATAATTGTTTGCAAACTGAGAAATTAGTGTGTCATATATGGACAAGTGCATGAAAACTCTGCATGTTTAGTAGTTGCATTTAAATTTCAATAAATAAATTTTTGTAAGAAACATTGCTGAGAAAGGTTTTTGTTATTTTGATATCTTTTTAAATGGAGTGCTGATGGAAAGAAAATCATTCTCAAAGCTTAAAGTGGAATATCCACTCAAAGCAAGCCTGGTTTGATCCAAGCTCTCAAGACAAGAACTGTTTCTTAAAAACATTTTGGTATGCACTAGTATGATTAGAACCATGAGTTTTGGAAAGGTAAATTAAGTATGGTGAGGCACATGTAATTTATAAATAATTTTTTGTTACTTCAGTTAAGGTGAAACTGGAATTGACATAAAGGTTTTTTTTCCAAATCTGTAATTTAAATAAATGACACGTTTATTAGTATCATAACAAGATTAAAAAAACAGAAATAACTCAAAAATTTAATTATATAAATTTTAAGTCACAGACACATATATGTTTTGAAAGTCTTATTGAAGTCAGAGCAGCTTTCTTCAACTACACATGACATTTTTTTCATCATAAAATGTTCACTCTTGTTTTATTGATAGTTGATTTTATGGCACACCAACACTATTAAGGCTATATAGTGCCACAACAAGATAATATGATAAAGGTTTCTCTATGAAAAGTGGTTTATTGCCAATGATTCATAGTCTTAAAGCATAATTGTCATCACACATTACATCCACAAACTTGTGGTCATCTGTACTATGTCATACAGGACGCCTACCAAACTTGTGGTCATCTGTACTATGTCATTCAGGATGCCTACCAAACTTGTGGTCATTTGTACTATGTCATTCAGGATGCCTACCAAACTTGTGGTCATCTGTACTATGTCATACAGGATGCCTACCAAACTTGTGGTCATCTGTACTATGTCATTCAGGACGCCTACCAAACTTGTGGTCATCTGTACTATGTCATACAGGACGCCTACATTTCTTCAGACCAATGCAGGACAATGTCATCTTGATTTGCATATATAATCCTCTGTTATCTTTTTTTCTTAAGAATCAGACCGTAATCTGTATTTGCGTATAGAACTCTTTTCCTTTTCTTAAGAATCTAACTGTAATCTGGATTTGTATATGGAACTTTATTCCCTTTTTTTAAATCAAACTGTAATCTGGATTTGCATGTAGAATCCTCTATTCCCAATCTTTCAAATTGGAATGCAATCTGGATCTGCATGTAGAATCCTCAATTTGTTTTCTTCTTAAAGAGCCAAATATTCTAATCTGTATTTGCATATAAAATAATGTTTATTGTCAGTGGAATCCTTTATGAGAATTTTGTGCACCTAAAAAACACAAATAGCATGAAAAATTCTAGATAATACTGTATGTTTGCTTGTATGTACAGGGTTTAATGGTACATCAGCACACTTATGGCAGCATTGTGCAAAGTAAGTTTAGGTATCCTAAAAGAATGGCATCCAACACAAAAGATAAAGGCAAGAAGGGTTTTGATCTAAACTGCACCTTTAAAAAAAATCTAGAAATCAGGGGTGGCCATTCACCCCCTCCAGTCTCTCCAAACCCCCAGTGGAGTTTGATTCACTTTGTTAAAAACAAAAAAAAACATAACTCCCTTCACACCTTACTTCAAATTCCTGCATGTAGTTTTAGAGTTATGAGCTTCCCTTGGTAGTAACACATGGTCTTAATATGAAGGAAGGGTATTATCAATATTGTAGCATCTATAAAAGCAGGTCCATGCAATGTTTTAAGAACATTCCTTGCTTGCACAAGCATAAGATTGATTGCATATTTCAACCCTTTTAAAGTGAAGAGTCAAACTTTTGCATAAAAGATTTGATTAAATATGAACTTATCATCTGCTCTCAACAACTTGTCAAAACCATCAATTTTATACCCCATCTACCTGAATAAAAAGGTGTATAGGCATGCAATTTGAATTTCAACTTCACCATTAAAATATACCAGTAAATTATAAATAGAAAATTACTCAATAGAACTATTATGAATGGTGCACAGTATGTAAAGTAATAAAAACTCATTTTTGCTGGTTGTCAGTCAATTTTCCAATCACTCAAATTTGAGTCAATTATCATAACTGCAGACAGGAAATAAAAGTTAATTTTTCTCACATAAAATGGTCGAAAGAGAATATTTCCTTTGGTTACTATTTATCTAACATTATTGCAAATGATAAACGTTATTCTGAATACAAAGATACCTCTTAATAAATACATTACTTAAACTAATAAAATAGTAAATTTACAGAACTCTGGATTAATTTTAGAGGAATGTTACTAGCTGAATCTAGTACAGAATTACATTCTGTGCACAAATTTTCAACAACCAGTTTTTTGCAATGTGGGCATTTATAATAATTTCCTGTATTATTTCTATTAATATTTTAAAATTCTATCCCTACCCTCAAATTGTAAATATTTTCCAATGATAAATCCAGGAATCACCTAAAATCTTTTGTGAAGGGTAGGAATAGGCCCTAATTGTATAACGGCTCTGATATTGTTAATGAAGAGACAGTAAAAGAGTTTGTAAAGATATTCTTATAACTTTTGAAGCATGAAACCAGCTCAAGCTCAAGTGGGTAAATGTCCACAAAATTTTTTAAACAAAAATTTAACTTTGAGATAATTTTGGGAGCTCAAAACTTGATACCATCAAAAGCTGCAAAGTATAGAAAATCAAAGAGTCAGGAATTTTTAACAATTTAAATTTACAAACATTTCTCGATATATTTTGTATTGAAATACTTTGCACAATTTAAAAGAATTTTGGTGTGCAATCAGCATATACTGTCTGCTTTAATCTGAACCAATTAATAGTTTCTTAATCATGATTGTTTTAAAAAAATCAGAATACATTTTATTTTCCCATACACTAGAAATGTGTTCAGAGAACAAAGATAAACTTTCATCCATATGTTAATGAAGTGACCTGTGATACAAAGTGGTTGTCTTGCAGTGACAGAAAAAAGATGGAAAAATAGATGAGGTCCATGCTACGTGCAATTTCCTGTTTAGTTGAAACACCAAAAAAGTGAAATTAAAATAAAAACCTATACTGGCCTCAGTTTTATGGTCTGGGTGTATCACAACCTTCTCTTAGCTAGCTTTTATAGATTGCAATTCATTTTGGATGTAAACTCTAAAAATATTTGGAAATAATACAAAAGAAGCTGTTATAAATACATTCCCATGTTCATGTTAAAATAAATTTCCATGTTCATGTCATAAATACAGTTCCATCATCATGTTATTAATACAGTTCATCTTCATGTTAAAATAAATTTCCATGTTCATGTCATAAATACAGTTCCATCATCATGTTATTAATACAGTTCATCTTCATGTTATAAATAAAGTTCCATATTCATGTCATAAATACAGTTCCATATTCATGTTATTTATACAGTTCATCTTCATGTTATAAATACAGTTCCATCTTCATGTTATTAATACAGTTCCATCATCATGTCCTAAATACAGTTCCATCTTCATGTTATAAATTTAGTTCCATCTTCATGTCATAAATACAGTTCCATCTTCATGTTATAAATATAGTTCCAACTTCATGTCATAAATACAATTCCATCTTCATGTTATAAATATAGTTCCATCTTCATGTCATAAATACAGTTCCATCTTCATGTCATAAATACAGTTCCATCTTCATGTTATAAGTACAGTTCCATCTTCATGTCATAAATACAATTCCATCTTCATGTCATAAATATAGTTCCATCTTCATGTTATTAATTCAGTTCATTTTCATGGTATAAATACAGTTCCATTCCCATGTTTTAAGTACAGTTCCATCTTCATGTCATAAATACAGTTCCATCATCATGTCATAAATACAGTTCCATTTTCATGTTATTGATACAGTTCCATCTTCATGTCATAAATACAGTTCCATCTTCATGTTATTAATACAGTTCCATCTTCATGTTATTAATACAGTTCCATATTCATGTTATAAATACAGTTCCATCTTCATGTTATTGATACAGTTCCATCATCATGTCATAAATACAGTTCCATCTTCATGTTATTGATACAGTTCCATCTTCATGTCATAAATATAGTTCCATCTTCATGATATTAATACAGTTCCATCTTCATGTTATTAATACAGTTCCATCTTCATGTTATAAATACAGTTCCATCTTCATGTTATTGATACAGTTCCATTATCATGTCATAAATACAGTTCCATCTTCATGTCATAAATACAGTTCCATCTTCATGTTATTAATACAGTTCCATCTTCATGTCATAAATACAGTTCCATCTTCATGTTATCAATACAGTTCCATCTTCATTTTTTATTCCAAGGCAGGGACAAAATCTTAATTGATATGGTGGATGAATATATCTCAGTCTGATGGCCATATTGTATCCCTGTCAAACAGTCTTTCAGAAGTCTCAGAACAAAATATGTAATAAATATGTAGTCATGTAAATAAATATGTTTGTTTAGAAAAAATTTTAAAAGGCAGTAAGTAGTATGAACAAAACTAGCATGATAAAGCAATGCTTTGAGAATAAAAATGATATAAGACTTCTAAAAAAAAAATTTTTAATCTTAAAATATTTTACAAAATTTTCATGGACCTTGAAAATATTTTCAGGAAATCACTACTAAATACACTCTCTTATCAGTAGACTAAAACTGCAAACAGCAGACTCAGACCTGACATCACATTATGCACTAGAAGATCTTGGTCTATGCAGTTTATTTGGAGCAAGCTGGCACATTATGTGATGGTAGATCAGTGTATATGTTTTTGGAAGCTGGATGTGACCTACAAGTGTGTATATACGGTATCTCATCAAAGGTGTGTTTTTTCCCTCCAAACAACTATCTACAACATATTTGTCTCTTGCTAATGAGTAAGAAAGCAGATAGGCAGGCCTCCATTGTCAGAAACATTTTAGCAAGTGCTTGTTGAGAAGGACTTAGGCAGAAATTGGTAAGCAGCAGACAGACTTAGAACCCCCTATCAATACTGTTAAGCAGGCATGTAATTTGAGTGCTGCAAGGTATCTGGGCTGATCATAGATACTGTGGGCCAATTTTAGCTGGTTGTAATAGACACTGGTGTATTTAGTTTGACTTGTTACAACTATTCCACACAGACTATTGTGTGTAAACAATTGTTATGACTACCATAACCAGTCAATCAGCCAGTAAACAACATCATTCAAAATGATTAAATACACAAAATGATACAATGGAACATAGACAGAAAATAGTGAAATAAATAGCATAATGAAATATAAAAAAAATTAAAATTTGCTCAACAAGTACACCCTGCTCTCTCCTATATCCAACCCTTACCATGATGGTGAAGATTAAACCTATAGTCAATAAAGGTTTATAACTTCTAAAACAAGTTTTAAAACAATGATTATTAACATGGATGTCTATATGAACTAAGTTTCACAGCAACCCAAAGAAAACTGCAATAGTAGCTGCATTAACAATATTGTATCAAATTATCTCCAGCAGGTAGCAGAATGGGAGATAACTCTTGCAGAAATTGATGGCTTACAGTGATCTCTCACTATGTGCATCTTCAGATGCTAACTATAATAAGGTAAAAAGTTTCACAGTGATTCACAAACAAGACATCAACGTGGGCATGATATTGCAGCAGGAAAGTGGCCTTTTATAAGGGGTGGCCTTTCTAGAGGGGGAGTATACAGATTTTAATTCAGTTCAAAATGCTCAGCAATTCTTTTCTTTCTGGCAAAGTTTCTCATTCCAAAGTTTTTAAATTTTGTTTTACAATAGGCAAAAATTTAGATATGTTCAAGGTTTTTCCAGAACATTTTTCACATAGAATTTTTATCAATGGCTACATGAGCACAGTATATCAGTGTAACTGTTTATCCAAAAAGTACATTTCCATTTGAATTTGAAACTGGCTCCCATCAGGTTCTGAACAGTTTTTAGTTTAGTTCTGGTTGACTTGTTGTGTTTTCCTTTAAAAACTGAAAATATCTTAATACATGCATGTAAATCTGAAACTATTAAGTGGATACTTCTGTATTATCATAATTCATCTTTTTAAATAACACCAAAAATGAAATCAGAATATGATTTTTAAAGCTTATATGTTTTAGCAAACAAAACATTGATTAGTATTTCAGGAAATAAATAAAGACACTGAACCTTTCTGAAATGTTAATTTTCCTTCCTTTGCATCTGCATATTGCATTGACCTATAGAAAAATTGGGAGGCTGTTGGCCAGCTCCCATGGAAATTGATCACTTATAGTAGGTTCTGTGTCAATCAAGGACACCAAAAAAAGAACAGTTTCCAGGTGAAAAGACAATAGTAGAATCAGAACTTGTTTGGTACAGTAACTATGAACTGAAATAACTTGAAAAAAATAGTGTTTTGATGTGGCTTAAAATTGGTAAGCTTTCTTTTTTTTTCAAATGAAATTGAAAACAATTTCATGATATTTGACTCACCTGGTTGTGATACCAAGTGAGTTTATGATATTAGCCCAAGTCTTGCATGCTTTGCCCATCATGTGCCATGCTATGCACATTATCTCATCCATGAAATTTGTTTTTTGTTTTCAGCTTATTTGCTTATACCAAAGGTTAATGACAATGCATTAAAAGTTTGCACTGAGGATACTGATCTCCATTCCAACATAACCATTGTTGATACAACTATAAAGCCTTTTAACAACTTCCTGTTATAAAAAAGCCTATCAGACTTGGACCATATTATAAAGTATGTATTCCAACATAAATACTTTTCATTCTGATATTTCCACCAGAAGAGATGCAACAAACACAAAATAATGCATAATAAATTTAAAGTTACCAAACTCTTGGGTTAGTTTGTACATGGGTGATGAAAAATCCTTAATTTCAGCATTGAATATCAAAGGATTAGGTCACTGTGGCTGAAAGAAGAAACTTGTTTCCTTACAACCACTGAGTTCTCCACCTTCTAACTGTCATCAAACTGGTTAATTAAAATACCTGTCAAGTTTTGGATCACAATGGGTTGAGGTTCAAAGTCACTGTGATTAGGAAAATAAATGGTCTCTGCACAATAACATTAGTTCTGTATCACAGACCTCAACCAAAACTTTGCATATGGCTTGCACTTAGGCAAGGATCAAATATTGATATGGAATTAAAGTTTAAAGATTAAGATAATTCTCTTGGACTGATATAATAATAAAAACTAACTCAAAAATACACAATAAGATTAGTTCAACATAATATACCACAAGGAACTTTTATGGTTAGTTCACACTAGTAGGGAGGAAACCTGATTATTTTGGTGTCCCAATGTCAAGGTCACAGTGACTTAAAGGTGAAAGATGGTTTCTGCACAAAAAAATTAGTTCTATATCACAGATTAAGACCAAACTTTATGGATGTTTTGTACTTGGGGAGAGGGAAAGAAGTTTATCAGCCTGGGAATAAAAAGGTCAGAGGCCAAAAACAAAAAAGATTTAAAATGACTTGACAGAACTTTGCTAAATTTGTCAGAAAGCATCCTGATTTAAAAACCTTTCGGTTTGTTATAGATGATTCTAATCTGCCATTTGATATAGTTGAAGATATTAAAATCTGATAAACCTTCATAAAACAAGTCAACAGAAACTTAAGAAAGAAACTTATCATACATGTGCAGATTTATTAGTAATTTGCCATCACATTTGGCTGTTAGACAGAATCCATCTTGGGAAGTCTTGCTTACCCTGTAGG
Source organism: Potamilus streckersoni (assembly GCA_016746295.1). NCBI lineage: Eukaryota > Metazoa > Mollusca > Bivalvia > Unionida > Unionidae > Potamilus > Potamilus streckersoni. Next base: position 2,511,961 of record JAEAOA010001901.1, on the reverse strand, counting down.
CCATTATGCAAATGAGCAAGGAGGTGGCCTGAAACATTTTAGAAAGCACTGTTCAATGGGGTTGCAATTCTATAAAAATCTACAGTGCATATGATGCAAATAAACTGTCACGATTTTATTTTACTTTTTCTGGTTTTGTTTGAAGTGTAAGAAACTTAAAGATGCACTTGAGCTAAACCTCCTACCATTGTGCATTTGGATTGAACTAATAGTGCACTAGAATTTCATGATTTTATAATGTTCTCATTTCCAGTCATAGTGCACTCCCAAGCATGAACGTGGTGCATTGGAAGTACACATTGTATTAGGTTTTGCCAGGCACATTGCTGTGAGAGAGACGTATTTGCTCAGTTGGTACAGCATCCAAAGGTGGCTGGGTGTGTGTGTGTGTGTGTGTGTGTGTGTGAGTGACTGTGTGTGTGCACTTTATTCCCATTTCAATGGCAAAACATAGTGTGGTGTTTATAGACAGTTCAAATATGTTTTTGCATGACAGGGTTTTGAATGTGGAAACCCAAGGTTGAGGTGACAAGAAAACATTGAGAAAATCTGCAGCTGCAACTGTGTGGTCACTTGTTCTTGTAAGTGACAAAAGAAATAAAGGTACAGATTGATGTTGTAGATTTTTGTATAATGTGTTATGTTCATTCCAGCGGAATAAAAGATCTTTCATATTGAGGCATAGGAGATGTGAAGTTACTTAGGCATTTTATCAGTGATTATGGACCTACTAGTCATCATCTCTGCATGAAATAACTTGTATTACTGCTAGTTTTATGTAACTGTAACTAATTTTTTTTCCTCATAAGTCTCAGGAAAGTGACCCTAAGAGTAAATAAACCTGTTATTCCTGTTATAGAACTTACACTAGCATAATAAATAAGTGAATCAGCACTATCAATGCTTCTCAGCAATATTAGAAGGCATATTAGAAAATAAACTTTAATCTCATGATGCCTTAAGTAGCAAGCTGTTTTTGAAAGTCATTCCAAAGGTATGTAATTTTTACTCATGTTGGACATATTGTGTTGTAGCATTGTTAATGTGTCTGTCTGTTAACATTTTGCTTGTCCAGGCCATAAATTTTAATTGTGAGATCTTAATAAAATTTTGCTAAGGTATATAGTTTGGCGATGTTGTGTTTCATACCAAAGTCATTCTACCATGCATCAAGGTCAAGGTCATGGAAAAGGAAAATGTAATTCACTGACCTGTATTCTTGTCTGGAGTATCATGTTGGAACCAATGAAAATATTTTATTGATAATTTAACCAATCAAACTCTATGTATAAGAAGCTTAGTTGTGAGCCTAAGGAAGCCTTTCTTCCTCAAGGCCAAAGCTCATGTCAATGGAGAATATAATTCTTTAATTTTTATCCTTGTCTGGAGTATAAGGCTTGAACCCTTGAAGATATTCTGATAAAACTTTAACCAGTTATATGTCATCTATTCAGTTTGTCATGTGCCATAGCTTTACCACCTACATCAAGGTTAAAAGCACAACAAAGAAAATCATACATCAGTGACTGCTGTCCATTTACAGGTACAGTTTTTGAGCCAATGATGATATTTGAATTAAATTTTATTTATCCTGTTATATATTTTCAGTTGTCAGTGCCTTGTATATTTAATCTTATTCCGTACTTGAAGGTCAAGATCATAATGAGGATAATTAAAGTTATTGGCCAGTTTGCATGTCCATAGTGTCTTATCTTAGTCCCTGTTAATATGTTGATGAAAGTTTACCCAGGTCCATACCTCATCATACTTTAGTCAAGTTCCTAGCTCAAAAGTCAAGGTCATTAATAGGGAAATAGTCATGAGATGATAGTATCATGCAATTTTTGCAGTACTCTTGTGCACTTATTCTTATAGTTATCTCCTTTGTATACAAATTTGTATATCCCTCTCCATTTAGGTAGAGGACATAATGTAAAAAAATGATTTCATGAGATATCATTAAACCATTCATTTGAAATAAACTAGAAAAATGGTAATATCATTGATATATAATAAATGGGTCAATGCAACATTCAGTCAGGGGCAAATCCAATATATTTAAGGGAAAGGTATTTTTTAAAAGTGTAGATAGCTTTGCTTAAATTGACAAATTTCTATATTTTTCAGTATCGAAAATAAACAAATCACATTTTATAAGTGTGTTGAAATACCCCTGAATCCCCCAACCCCCATTTCCTTTTTCAAAATCACCATATAATATTAAGGTAATATTAAGGTAGGGATTTTTTTCTTCCTTTTAGTGAGTATGTTTGGTATTTTGATTCACTGATTATCCTTTTTTCCTATTTAGCCCCCTGCTTATAACCCCTGGGTAGCAAATGAGGCACTCTCTTCATCCTCACCCCTGTTTGTCAGATAACAACCAACAAGGCACCTGCAGATAAAGACTTGCTTAGTTCTCAAGTACAGGGGTGCCAGGTTGAACCAAACACAACAGGGTGGAGATGAAAATTTGGAACATTTCAGTCATATGCTTCGAAGATAAAACCTTTCAAAGCCCAGATAATTGACATTGAAAGCTAGAAGATCTCTTTACCATGGTTGAACTGTAGCACACTTTATTGTGCATTCTTTAACAGGGGTTTAACCCATTATAGAAAATGAATGAGCTCTTCCATTCATCTCTACCTATTGTAGACTGCCTTTTCAGAGATATAGTTGCAAAACATTGGTGATCACTTCACCTGATAAGCCACACATGTTAGTTGCAATACAGTAACACAATTGCTCAGCAGCAGATTACAGGTATTTACACTTAATGGATCTGGTAGTTAGGAGAGTGATCTATTATGGAGCAGACGACTTGCTGACTTGGCCAAGGGATGTAACTCTGATAGACTTAAGCAGTATGTGCTCTGAGAAATCTTTCAGCAAGAAGCAATGGCTCTAAATTGGATTCATAGCAGGTGATGTGACTGATGATGTGATTTTTTTCTGATATTCAAGAATGAAAATGAGTAGTAGATCTGATGTACAATCATTCAAGAGGAATGTATATGCCATTGGAAAGGGAGATAACTAATTTAGTCTTTTGTATGAGATTATTTTGCACAGTGAATTTGATTTGTACATGTACAAACATTTTAAGAGTTATGTTTTTAAAGAAAAGTAGTTTCCATTTCTTGCATCTTGTTTGTTAATGTTTTTTTTTGTGCTGAATACACTCATTGTCAACTAGATCACAATGAGGAAATAATCAGTTTTCTTGTCCATTTTTATTTAGTTTGATCTGCAGACAACTCATTTAATTTATAAGATAGTTGCAAAAGAGGTCTTGGATTGTCATTTTGGGGGAAAAAAAATAGACCAATTCTTTTTTCAGTATTAAATTTCTAAAATTGGAAGCAGGTTATTTTGACGATTTTGGACCCCTTTCCCTCATAAAGAAGTTCCTGTCCTAAATGCAATGATATTTTTTAATTAAATCTTTTTAATACAACATGCTTGTCATAATGAAGACCTTCTATGGACCTCCAACAAGATCCTTTTGGCTTACAACAAGTTCATTATAATAAAAACCTCTTTATTATAAATGATTTTCATAAAACAGCATGCAATCGGCTGCATGCAGTGTACATCCATATCCATGATATAATATTCAGGAAGATCAGGATTGGTGCTGTATGCTCAACTTTTAAATTGATGTGAACATTGGAGACACTGATATTTTGGTGCATTAGTCAGTGGCAGATCTGGGTCTATATTTTTCAAAATTTTTTACACTTTATACATTGATATATGGTACATGATGGACCAAACTCGTAACCTGTTTTGTCTTTCAGTAGCTCAGTATATACCAGAGCAAGACATATTGGTTTTATTGGATTTTGTTTCCAGTTTACAGCACAGCTACACTTTGAAGGTTATATGTTAAGACTATTGCCCCAAAACACATTGTAGCTAATCAAATGGTGGGAATTGAACTCCCACCATACAGGTAATGAATCCAACACCATAACACTTGGCTTTCTCAGAGTGAGGTGTATTGTCACAATATCTTCTTCTGTTGATCTTAGAAAGGCATCCTTTGCATCAGATAAAGGGATTTTATTTGTGGATTCAGACATGTGACACTATTAAGTACCTTTAAAAAGAGATTATTGTGATTTGTAAAGTTATGTTATTAACAGAATTCTTTTGGATGAATGTGATTTATACATCCAGTTACCACTTTTTATTGTATGCACCAAAAAGATTTTACTTTTTCTCCATCACTTAGGTGGAAAAGTTTAAAATAAGAAAATTTTGCCAGAGTTTATAAATGAATAGTGTATTTACCCATTTATAATGGGTGTAGACAGCATAGATTCATATATACCATTGAATAATACATGAACAGAAAAGTACTGTTTTCTTGAAGCCATGAGTAGAATGAATGGCCAAAATCCTCAAAAGCCAGCATGTTTCGCAAGAAATCTTGATCTACATTTTAGTGTGTGTTATACACTAATGCTAATATAGTACATTTCAGTATGTTATACACTAAGGCTAATATAGCACATTTCAGTGTGTGTTATACACTAAGGCTAATATAGTACATTTCAGTGTGTGTTATACACTAAGGCTAATATAGTACATTTCAGTATGTTATACACTAAGGCTAATATAGTACATTTCAGTGTGTGTTATACACTAAGGCTAATATAGTACATTTCAGTGTGTGTTATACACTAAGGCTAATATAGTACATTTCAGTGTGTGTTATACACTAAGGCTAATATAGTACATTTCAGTGTGTGTTGTACACTAAGGCTAATATAGTACATTTCAGTGTGTGTTATACACTAAGGCTAATATAGTACATTTCAGTGTGTGTTATACACTAAGGCTAATATAGTACATTTCAGTGTGTGTTATACACTAAGGCTAATATAGTACATTTCAGTGTGTGTTATGCACTAAGGCTAATATAGAACATTTCAGTGTGTGTTATACATTAAGGCTAATACAGTACATTTCAGTGTGTTATACATTAAGGCTAATACAGTACATTTCAGTGTGTGTTATACATTAAGGCTAATACAGTACATTTCAGAAAGTCAAGAAAAATATCATGGAGTATAAATGTATTCATAAAGAATTTGAACATGACCTAATATCATCTATTTCAATGACATAAAATATCATCATTAGCGTCCTGGAACAACTTTCAGTCACTTCCTTGATCAGTTCATATTTTTTTTCTTAAATTTTAAACAAATACTTGTTTAAAAATATACTCCAGTAATGAGTGTAATGATTACAACAATGATATGAGGACACATTTGTTTTAACACATATTGTGCTGTTAACTGGCTGGTTAATCTGTTTATGCTGGTAGGCTTAGTGTGATGTTATTTATGGAAACTAATAGAAAGCTATACAAATCTCTTATTGGAATTGATGTGTTTCTTCATTAGGATTGACTCTACAATTTGCCTAAATACTTTACACATACAACTTGTATAAGCTCAGTATTTTAAGTGGATAGTCAAGTGTCTATATGCTGTCAGCTTAATAAAGACAATTTTTAACAAAATACATATACATTGACAAATTTAATTGATGTACAAAGTTTATACTCACACTGACATTTTCATTTGTATGAACCTTGAATCATTCTACGCCATCTATTATTGAGAATTTAGTTTTTACGTGAATTCAAAAGAAAAGATACACAGTAATTTAAATCTTGTAATGTTTACTCAATCTGATTTCAAAACATTGAGGGTAGAATGATATTACTTGTTCAATACTGGACTGGTACCGGGTCATCTCTTGTTTCTTGGTAACAAGTCTACCCTTTTGAGAGAGAGATGTGTTGCACAGTAATAGATTTACTTAACTTTTGAAAACTAGTGAAATGCAAGCTTATCTTTATCAACAAGAAGCTCTAAGTCGGAAGCTTTTTCTTTGTCCAGAAGAGACCACATGCAAAGATAGGACCTATTTGAAGAGATAAATGTTAAAATAAACTGTATAGACTCATACTACAGGGCAAAGTCAAAAGGTGAGGATCATTAATTTTGTCCTCAAGTAGTTTGTCAGTTTACAAAATGACTTTAGGATGAACTCAGCTCACCTTAAGTTTTAATTCTTCAAGGAGATATCCCTAATTGTAAAATTGTAAAGTAGGTTTGCATACCTGTGCTACAAGACCAATAGAGAAATAATAGTGATCAGTTTAGATAATTTAAAACTTATGACAAAATGACCTGAAAATTTGGCAAAAATAGATGTTATTAACATTTGTCTTCAGTGAGTGAGATTCATGGACATTGTTGTATGATGCAAAAATATGGTGCTTAATAATTTCTATTGCTAAGATTGAAAATGATGAATGGCCAATCTTGCAACAGAAAAGGGTGCAAAAATATAAAATTTTTGGCAGAAGACATTTTCAAAAAAGTCACCTGTCTTTCTTTATCATAATCTAAAAATTGTATTAATGATTACAAATTTTTACTGAAATGTGGTCTTCACGACATTGTTTAAAATGCAGGAAATATCATTGTTTCTCATATTAATTGAAGAAGGCTAGTAATTGGTAAAACAGGGTCTTAAAATTTAGGAAATTTAAGTTCTGGAATTTGCATTTTTTTAAACAGATTTTCCAAAGAAATGTGGATATCATTGGCCAAAAAGATATGTTTTGATGCTGTTTTAATTACACTTTATTCTGGTTGATTAATTTACAAGAATAGATTTAGTATATGTAATTCATCAATTGAGAAGAACAACTGAATTGATAAGGTGTAATGGGGCCACTGATAGAAATCCACATTACTGGACACTCCCTTGCACATGTGCTGATCAAAATGTTAAGGAGTCAGACAGCTGATTAACCAGACTGGCCATTATAAATCTGATCAGTGGCCAATCTGATTAAAATCAGATCTCCACTGTTATACATGGAGCTCTGACAGTGACCACTTAGGGTTCATGTTCTGGTAACTTATGTTATTACCATAAACACTAAGTTTCTCAGTTAGTCAGATGTAGTTTTATATCTTTGCATTTGGAGACTTAGCAGCTGGATGAAGAGCATGAATGTGTATGTGTACCAACAATTTGATTCCTTTTCAGATGTTTGAAAGCTGCATTTAGTTGGCTATTTCAAAGGTCAGCAGAACATGACCCCTAAGCATTATCATCAGATCATCAGTAGGACAGTGAAGATATGATTTTTATTGTATTGGATTAGTGGTCACCCTGTTTTCCATTATTCTTCTTTGTCATAATAGGATGGTTACAATTGTCTCAAATTAGGACTGGCAGAATTTCTACAAAATTTGATGTAATGGGACTATCCTTATTACATTTTTTGAACAGGCACATTAAAACTTACTTGTAACCTGCTCAATTAGAGCTGCTTGGAGTATATAAAAAGCTAGGGGATAAAAAGGAGTTGAATGAATTTGTTTGTTTTGTTGTCAATCATAAAAAATTTTGTGAGACAGGTCTCATTTTATCAGCAGCTATGGTAGCAACAACATAAATAGTGTTAAAGTCTTTGTGAGTCAGATACAGGGGAAAGATATACCAAGACATGGATGCAATTGAAACCCTGGGTTCTACAAGACAGCTGTATAAAATTACATGGGGGGTGGAGCCTATATAAATGTTCACTTAATAATCAGCTGTTAATATGGATATTCAGGAATGAAGTTTGGATAAATGAGGTTCTCAGTGAAAACATGAGTGTCAGATAGAGCTGGTTCACCTAGATACATAGCATATTTGCTAGCACTTTTGATTGGTTTGGTTTAGTGGGTGATCAATTACATATACTAAATATATTCTTGTAAATTATTCAAACTGAATAAAGTGTAATTAAAACAGCATCAAAACATATCATTTTGGCCAATGATATCCATGGAAAATCTGTGTTTAAAAGAAATGCAAATTCCAGAACTTAAATTTTTAGTGCAGGGCAGTTAGAATCAAGTGCCATGTCCATGGTCACTCTATGGCAGTTGACCTGGTTTGATCTGTTGGCAGGATTTGAACCTTACACTTTTAATAATGACATTTTTGACAGAGAAATCAGGTGAAGTTGAGGGGGGAACAATGGTTGACTGTTCTGGCACTACAGAAAGAAAATGAATGAAAATATATTTATTAGTCAAAGGTGATGTCTGTTTTGTTTTTCTGTTGAGTCATTGAAAATTTGAACTGTCATGTTGTAAACTCTTACATTTCCATTATTTGGTTGGGTTCATGAACTGTGAAAAGTCATATACATCATAAAAACTAATGGTCATGGGATTCACTAGTGAAATAATTATCTCAAAAATTTTAATGTGGTGAAAAGCCTGATGGGATACATTTAGAAATAAATCATTTTTCCGGATATTGCTGATGCCATCCTGGTGATCATAGACATGGGTGTTAAAATCCAAACTGTCCAGGAGAAATTTTGCTCATTGGCAAGTATATCATGCACATATCATTTTCTATTTCTGATTGTGTTAATTATTTTAAGGAGTATTTTTTTCTTGAAAATTTTCAATTTATTTATTTAAAACAATAACAAAAAAAACAATCATTGAAATTTATATACAATTAAAAAAGGAAGATCCTAGAAAAGGAAACAGATCTGTTATGTCTTTTCTTCACTGACTGCTTTTTTGCTTAGTAATTCTTGTCTAAGCATAACATATTCTACAAAATGTTATTGACCCACCAATTTACTTCAAGTTAAAGTAACAGTGGGACACTTAAAGCAGATGATCAATAAAAGTGAAATCTGGCTTACAAATTCAGCTTATAGATTGTCACACAGGTAGCGTGTGCACAGATCAAATCCCTATTGTGATCAGAGAAATATTTAGTATAGGGATATTTAGTTCTTAATAAAAATCAGTGTCATTGCTGTGAATGTACATAGGTCAGGTTGCAACACTATAAAAAATGTAGCTGAAATTCTATTTACAGGAGGTGTGTTTGTTATAAACTAGCTATGAAAATTTCCAATTTATTTGCAATTGACCAATATATAGGTATATCCTCATCTCTCTGCAAATTGTTTCCAATCCTGAAACTCACGTTCTTGGCAAAGATAATGAGAATTTTAAGTGTCTAGTACTTTAAAATCTGATTTTAGTACTCTGTTCTTAAAAATAATTTCAGAGCTTGCTCAGTTTTTTGCCCTTAACTCCCTTTCTTACAGAACTCAATTAAGTTAAATCTACTTGACCAATAAAATTATTTTCTTGAGTTGAAGATGGTGTTTGCAAAATCTTTGCATTATTAACTACCAATTTGCAAGCTGTTTGCTGCATGGCAGGGGTATTTGCTCTGCTGTATTGCAGGCATGTTTGCAATTTGTTTGCTACATGGCATGGGTGTTTGGATACTGTTTGCTGTGTGGCATGGGTATTTGCAATCTGTTTGCTGCATGGCAGATTGTTTTCAATCTATTTGCTGAATGGCAGGGTTGTTTGCAATCTGCTGCATGGCAGTGGTGTTTGCAGTCTCTTTGCTGCATGGCATGGGTATTTGCCATCTGTTTGTTGCATGGCAAGGATATTTGCAATCTGCTGCATGGCAGGGTATTTGCAATCTGTTTGCTGCATGGTAGGGGTGTTTGCAATCTGTTTGCTGTATGGCAGTAGTGTTTGCAATCTGTTTGCTGCATGGCATTGGTGTTTGCAATCTGTTTGCTGCATGGCATGGGTATTTGCCATCTGTTTGTTGCATGGCAAGGATATTTGCAATATGCTGCATGGCATTGGTGTTTGCAATCTGTTTGCTGCATGGCAGGAGTATTTGCAATCTGTTTGCTGCATGGCAGGAGTATTTGCAATCTGTTTGCAACTAGTGCAAAGAATTTGCAAATATTGTGCAAATTCTAATATGAAAATAATTTTATATATTATGCAGCTGGATTGCAAAGAGTAAAATATATATTGGGTGTAATCTGTATTGATATAAATTAGTTTTCCATTTATATTAACTTTATTTGGGGCTAAAGACACTGCATAATGTCATTTGCTGTATCAGCATTCATATTTGTGTGACTCTTTGAGTTCATGGAATTATTTATATGCATTTGTGCATCACATTTTTACTGAAACCCAAACAATATTGACTTGACAGATCGACAAGCTAACTTTATTTTGTCATTTATGTGGATACCACAATGTAACTGTTGATACTACTAGTGAGCCTCATTCCACACTTAATATCCTCCCAATTTCATATTTTTAGGAAAGTGGGTGAGATTTGGACAGAGCATATTGTCATAATTATTTATTTGCTTCTGTTTCACTTTCCCTCCTCCTCGTCAACAAAATCCAGGACATGAAAGTGTTAGGTCTGTGCTGGCCACACCTCCTTCCTTATATGCTTAATATTCCATGAAGAATTTGCATGTTGACATAGTTGATTGATTGACTGCATATTCTGCTGTTGTTAGAGTTAGAAATTTAAATTAACTAACAAGGAAGATGAAATTAAAGTCCTTGTGGGACAAAGGTTCACACAAAGGCCTTTCTGCAAATTTGAACAAAAAACTGATTTCAATTTTGTGCATATTAGAGTTGTTAAGAACAGTGACAAGAAAATATATTTTTCTTGACTTGTATTGTGAACCTTTCCATGACCCAGCATCCTCTACAGATTTGTGTCATGGTTTGGTTCCTGGTAATTAAGCTGTTATTTTACTAATAAAATTACTTTACACAGGTATCTTTAAAATAGCCAGTATTTATGATTCAAACAGACAGTTTGGTTTAGGGAAGTTTGACTCTTTTTTTTTACCAGTTAAATGTGTCCTTTGATTGCTTGATCTCTTGTAGAAACTATGCTAATGTGAACTTACCTTTCAGGACTGTTGTTTATCATAAAGTCCTAGAAAAATGCTCAGGTTTTGACTACTTTGAGTTGCTTGAAAGTCCATTACGTATGCCATCGAGTCATATCAAGAAGTTGAAGTTCTATTTTGAGTTGTTTGAAAGTCTATCAAGTTTACAATAAAGTCCAATCAAGATTTTCATTTTTTAGCTATTCTGAGATACTTAAAAGTCCAATAAGTTTAAAATTGTGCTTGAACTTTAGATTACTGAAGTTATTAGAATTTTTGACACCAAGTAGTATACTTTGCATGGATAGAGACTCTGAACTCTCAAGCATTTTACAAACTTAAACTACAACTCAAAGTGAGAAAGTTATCATCTCAAAATTTTACTCAGCATATATCATAGAACTTTGAAAACTAGAAAGTTGAGGATACTAACCTTTTCTTAGAATTTTTGACAACCTGTCTTGAGTTTTTGAGTGCCCCAGACAAGAGACTATATGCCACAATTGTCCCAGTAGTGATGCAGAGTAGTTTAGCAATTGATATAGTATGTATCAAAAGTTTAATTGTATTTTAGAATGATTAATTTCAAAATTATTGCTACTTTGATATCTCTCTGTGTGCTCTATTTTGCATTACATGGATTTACTCCAAAATACCATAGCAGAGATGGAGATTTTGTGTTGGAATTCCAATTGTATCCTAAAAGATGTTAAGAAGACAGGAACTGACCCAAGTTAAATTTTATCTATCTATGAGTTTGAAGCACACTGTTAAAGTGCTTCTCTCTTATCATTGAAAAGTTACATAAGAGTCTCGTATCTTTTATTTAGTGAGTTTTACCCATCCTTGGAGCCCCAAGTGGAGCATGCGAACGTGATCCTGGGCCACTGTGATGCCATGGGTCCCGAGTTGGGACCCAACCCCCAAGCCCCTGTCACCTTGACTGACATGGAGAGGCATGTTCAGCAGACTAATGACAGGCTACATTGTATTAAACAGGTAATACAGATGCATTCAAACTTTGTTACATTGATATATGGTGATTTTGGTACAAAATAAAATTTAAAAATATAAAAATTTTGGCCAGAAGGATAAATGTTTTGTGCCCACATTTGCAATACACTTATACCAGGGACTAAACAGCACAGGGATTGGAAACTCATTTATGGTGCAAGCTATCCCCTGTTGATATGCAAATGAGATTCCCAGTGGTCAGTTGAGCAGGAAGACCGAAGGCAAAGCAGGGGTGAAATTTACCTTTTGTTATGAACCTAGCTAGAACACCAGAATGGCTGTTAGTCCAGGTGAGCTTATGGTGATTTTGTTCTTTGTCCATCATGCCTGTTTGCAATTGTTATTTACAGCTTCTAAAACAGCTGCACAGCCAATAATCCAGGAACTTATAATGAGAATTTGGCAACAACACCTTTATCAATGATTCAGTGAATGAAAATCCAGTATGGCCACAATTTCTACAAATAGAACTTTTAAACAACTTCATCACAACAAAAAAAAGACTCAGCAGAATTCAATCAAAATTGACGTGAGCATCCATGTATGAAGGTCTTTAATATTTGTTCAAAAGAAGTCAGTTCATCATCCAATATGGCCACTCTTACTAAAAAATATTTTAAACTGCTTTCAAGAATTATTCTGATATGCTGCTCAAGAGAATTGAACAGAAAGCATGCTGAATTAATAGACTTTGAAATTTATACAGCTCAAGCCAATCTGGCATCAGGTATGGCCAGAAAGTGCTGAGAAGAATTTGGATTATATTTGATAAAAAGAGTTCTGGTTTTAAAGGCTTTCAGATTTGTAAAGATGATACTGATTTACTGTCAAATTTGGGTACCAATGATAAAAGTAGAAAATCATTTAAATGGCTTATTAAAAGCTACCCAACAAAATTTGGCTAAATTTGCCAGACCTCATCCAGATATGAAAAGCTTTTAAAATAATACAGATGATTCAAATCTGATGTCAAGTATGGTTATTGTTACTAAAAATAAAGAAGTCTAAATTTTAAAAATAATGCTTGCTAGAATTTGACTGGCTGCCATGTATAGCCTATCGTGTGCTGAAAAATGGTGTTAAGCCCCACAACAACAACAACAACAACTAGAATTTGACCAATTTTCAGATAAGTAAATGAAGGAAATTTTTTTAAGTTCAAATTAGTAGCAGTGCATTTTATCATTTTAACTAGGTGTATATAATTGTAAACTCATATCTTTGCATCTAATTTTTTGCTAATATTTTGCTTCATTTTCCAAATAAATTATTTCAGTCTCAAGCATCTTTTGGCATAAAAGGAATGCCTATATTTCCTATGCAAATTATATTGCATGAATGACAGGCTCTTTCAACAAATTCACCTTGTGGTCTTTGTACTGTGGATCTCATTTGCATGACAGTAGTGTGTGAGTAATATTTTTTGTGGGCTAAATATGGAATTTCTAACACACACAAACCCACCCCATATGTTGGTTTATGTATTTTATAAAGGTTACCAATATCTGAAATATTTTTTCAAAATTTACCCATTATTAATTTTATTTACATTTTACATAATTTTAAAATCTTTACATTTTATGTTTCATATTGTAGTACTTCATGCTTGCAATTTTTTAGGAAGGATTTATCATTGTAAAGCTTATATGAAAAATTATTTTCACTTCTTTTGAACTTTAAAACAGCACCTTGTTTCCATCATTGTGCTGATGTGCTGTTAAATGCTAATACATACATACCCTTTATATGTTAGTTGGGAGCCAGGGTAGTTCAGTTGGTAGAATGTTGGACTTATCCAAAGGTGACACTGATATAATACCTGCCCCAGCCAGCTGTAGGTTGGCTGGGTCAGTGTATCATTGCAAAGGCACTTTACTCCCATTTCATCACCATGTATAGACATTACTGTGTTTAAAGTGCCATTAAAACTATCCAACTAACCAACTAACCTTATTGTCATCTTTTACATGCAATAAGTCTTGTTTGAAAAACAAATTTTCTTTTGATATGCTTTTGCTCATTTTGTCTATTAATTCAGTGTATTTCTACCCCAGGTTTGGAGGAAGTAATAACCTCTAACCTTTAAAAGTTTTTGTTGTGACTAGCTGATTGACAATAGTTCAGTGCCAGGGCATACATACAAAACACTGAAGTAGAATGCGGATGTATGTATTGCACAGGTATCTGGGTTTCCTTAAGGTGTGGTTGTTTTACAGAAATGAATACAACTGGACATTGTTGGCAACTTTCATCTAACAAAGGATGGTAGATTACTAGAGGAAAATATTGTGTCCATTTGTCAGAAGTTTTGAAAAATAATACATAGTATCGGTAATGCTAAATTTGAAAAGAAGCTATTTTTATAGCAAAGTTTTTCCAGGAATTAGTATCATTATTCATTTTATATTCCCTTCATTTTTCTTCATTTTGTATGATATCCAGTACATTGGTTATAAGTTTAGGTGCACCATGATTAACTTGAGTAATGCAAAAAGTCAGCATAGAATATGTTGCATTTTTTGAAAATAGTTGCACGTCATCAAAAAGACTTAAATTTTTAGTGTAGGTAACTTTTCTGAAATTGGCAGAATCAAAGATCTTTGCTTTGCCATCTTATGTCAATGCCAAAAAGCTGGAGTTGATAAGCATATTTATTTTTGTTTAGGTTTTATTTTTTGTTCAGTGAAGTAACATTCTTCACAGGTTAGCAAATATTTTAATATCAGGGACTAAAGTTGGATATGACAACAAATAATGGACCCAGTTAGGTTTGCAATGCTTGTCAAAACATGTTGATGTGCAGATGAATAATAATAAAAGAGTTTAGCCTTATAGATGATATTTAGCAAAGAATCATTGTCGGTGTATTTGGAGCAGGAATAAGAAATAAATTTATACATCTGATTTTGTCTGGATCTTTTGCCCGTTCCCAATTTAATAAGTAATACTTCTGACTTACCTGTCCACGGTACCTGCTGTACATGCTGAATACACATTAGCTGTTAGAAGTAAAGGATATTTCCATTATTGAAAATAGAGAAGAAATTTGCTAACTTTTAACATTAGGCCTTATTGGCCAAAATGTACTTCAATGACCAAATATTTAAGAAAAGCTTTCTTCAGATTTCATATTAGCATACTGAACACAGTGAAAAACATCTCCGTCTAGCTAAAAGTTGAATTTGTGTATGTCTGAATGCGCTATAGTAACATCCTCTTATATGATTAATGTTTAAGATTATGGAGTTATTGTGCAAGAAATACTCCTTTTAACATGAGTTAGATTTGAAGTTCCAATTGTACTAGGTGCAATATTAGGAATTACTTATAGTATTTGCTTTATTCTGTATTGATTTGCCATTAACTCCTCAAAAAATGAACAATATTGATATAAGTTGACAAAAAGCTTAATTACACCTGATGAGTCCAGAGCAACAAAGCAAACACAACGAGGAAAGAGGTTAAAGTCATAGGGATCGACCTGGCTAAATAATATTTCTTATAAAATATTTCATCAGTTTTTCCTTCATTGTTATGTGTCAGCATTCATCAATAACAAACATGATAAAATCATGTACATGTATGTAGATAGCACAAGTATTAAATGAAATACCTGCATCGCATTAACACACCAATTATTACATTTTTTTTCTTTTCTGTCATAAATATGATATACTTGTATAGATTATGTGCCCCTGAGGACCTCATGGAAGATTAGTCAGTATTTGACTAAATGAATTTTGACCATTGAGAATCAAGAATGATTATTATATCAATATTCTCTGTATAGCATCTCTTTACCTTGTCAACAGCGACCAAAACAAGCAATTCCATAATGTAACACAGCTAAGCTTGAGGGAAACACAAATTGACAAGGTCTGAGAAGCTTAACTAAGATATAGAAAACGAATAGTTTTGATAATGCCATGCCTATTTCTTTGTTCTAGTTCAAATTCTGACATGTGCTTGCTTGAAATTAAAGCCACTTCTGGAAATTTTGTTCAGTTCAAAAAAAGATATTTTTGGGCAAATGAGTATGTGTGGGGCTTGTAGCATAGAGTGAAACCATTATCACTTTTTATGTATATCTTTGGACACATTTACAAACAACAAATTCACAAAGTTGTTTATGGTCAAAATAATTTTTTCACACCTGATTTTTTGTACATTTGTTTTCAAAGAATTTTATTTCTGTATTCATGTCTTTTCAGACAGTTTTAGTTCTACACTAATAAAACAAGAGAGATGGACAATACTATTCTCAGAAATGATATAATTGTTTTCTTATCTTTGGAAAATCAGCATCAAGTTACATGTCTGATTCAAATTATAGAAAAATGGATGAATTTTGTTTCACTGATTGTTTTTTGATCTAATTAATAAAAGTTTTTGAAACTATATAACTTTAATATTTACAGACAAGTCTAAGTTATGGACTACTTAAACTAAGACACACGTTCATTGGTTCTCTTAGCAATATTTAGGTCAGACCTTCTGCTCTCTACCTACTATAGACTACCTTAACTATATGTAAAAGTAAAATAAAGCAGATAAAATCATGAAATCACATATTTTGTTTTACTTTTATTTAATGGCAAACCACATGACCAATGTGAATTTTGTCTGGTCCTAGATTGAGTTTTGTTGGTCCAAAATGAAAAGGGTACCAATCTGACATTCACTGCAACTAATTTGAAAATCTTCATATTGCAAAAGAATATAAGTGATGGTTATAATGCGCAGAAGTTAAAAGGTGTAAATGGTTTTATCACAATTCCTGGAAATTCAATTTGGCCAGTAGAATGTCAGTCCCTCACAGACACATTCATCCAAAAGTCTAGTTGTTTCTAAATAAAAATGGTGTTGACTCCACATGCATATGGCAGCAGCAGTTATCTTGAAAATCTTGTTATCGTTACTCCATCCCAATGAATTACAAAAAAAATTGTATTTTCTCAAGTCCTAAATGAAAATGGTGCTGATCTAACATTCATTATGCCTGTCATGGCAGCCATCTAAAAAGTCTTGCTATCACTACACCTGTTGCATAAAACATCATGTGAATATGAGATTTTGTTCCAAAAAGACTTCTTATGATGGTCTATTTGGTCCTAAATACAAATGGTTCTGATCTGATGTCTGATTTAGCTGCCATGGCTTTTTTATTGCTGCTCCTCCCCAATGAACCAATATGGTCATGTGAGAAAGTTTGCCAGTGGTTTCCTATAGGTTGATCGTTCTTTCTGTGGTCTTCCTCCACAAAATATAACGACCGGCCATATATAGCTTATCATCTGCTAAAACATGGCTTAGAAACCCACAAAATCAAAAGCAAACAAGCAATTATGTTGACTCTCAAAATACAAAGTATTTATTGTTCTGAATGTTTATTTTACTGAAATTTCACTCATATTAATCATAAATGACTCTATCATTAGAAAAATTGAACAACCAGAGTATTGATGAAATCATAAATTAATCTGTATTCATTAACTCTCAGACCCATTTATACGAATGCATCAATCAAGTTGGTCTATAAATATTTTCAAAAATGTTTGACATTTTATTATTAGCACTTGAACCATCAGTTTTAACCCACACAGTATTTGACATTTGATAGAGCACAAGAATAAAGCTGGAATTGGAAACTGTCTTTATGACATCATTGATCTATTATTCTGCAGTTGTATTCAACATGTGCTTGATGTGTTTTGTCTAATAGTGTATTTCATGTTTTAATGAAATTCAGCAAGGATTGGTATAATGGCAAAGACTTGAGCTCTAACTTTGACTACCAGTAATACTGATACCATATATGGTTTTACTATTATGTATGTAAATCTCTCTTTATAACCTAATATTTTACCTATTGCCAGAGCAGAGATAACTACACCTATTTACAAAGTATATAACATCAATCAAACATGTTTTTGACAATTATCCCTAAATAAATCTGTATTAACTTTTGACTGTGTGTCTATATATATATATATATATATATATATATATATATATATATATATATATATATATATATATATATATATATATATATATATATACATATATATACACATACATACATACATACTGAAGATATGACAATTAGTTTAAAAATTGAAATTTAAACCATTCTAATTATTATGTATTATTATATTATACATATTGCCAGCCAGTCAGAAAGGTGATTGGCATCAGAGGGAACTGTATCAAGATTTTTGTGTGCTTGTTACAGGCTAATGATTCACACATTTTTAGTGTTAGTTTTGGGTTTCAAGGAATATTAGAGTTTGATTGACATATGGGGATTGGTTTATTGATGGATCACCAAGTTCTTTGAGTCTGCCACTTGCTGTGACTTAGTATTTTCAACTTTGAACCATTTACTATCACAATCATGTAATCACATAAGGAGTGCTAATATTGTCAACCCTTTTGTAGCCATTTTTTTCTTCACTTTTTACTTCAATCTTGTTTCATTATTGATTGAAAAAATACAACTTCATTTTGTTTATGCTGATAAAGAAGTTGGAATATCATGGGTTTGTTAACATAGAATGTCATGTAACTTTGTTGCTATACCATTTGGGATCTATGATAATGGAATTAGTTATGTAGAAGTATCATTTTCAGTGATAATCATGTAACTTAATTTTCATAACCATAGATGCAATTCATTCATACTCATTTCCAAACAAAATGTCAGACTGAAACTAACGGCTTTGTTATGTTATCAAGCTGTTAACTCCCACTGCATGTGTCACAAGAGACAGGATCTATTTCCATCTGAGAACTTGGTCTTTGGCCTTTAGTCAACAGGATTATTCTGTATTATCCATGCTTGTTCATAATATTCTTTAGTTCTTGTACAGATATAAATAATTCTGAGTAAAAAAAACATTGATTATAAATTTTAATCTAATTTGTGAAAACAGATAATTTTAAACTCAAGTTCTTGTACAAAAAATGAAAGACAAATAGGATTTTAGTTCTCTTAGTCATAAACTGGACAAAATTGTGGGAAGGTATTTTGTCCATAATCTTTCATCCAGTATCTGTCCATCTGTTAGCACAAATTTTTTTTTTATCACCATTTCTCCTAAAGTACTTGGAGGATTGCCTTGAAACTTGACACACAAATTATCATCCTATGATCTAATTCATTCTAAATCAAAATGGTGGAGCTCAGTTATCAAATTGAAACTCTTGTCAGTATGGGGTTTTCACCTAAAGATGTCTTATGATGTCTAGATGGTCATAAATTAAAATGAAGCCAGTCTGATTTCAATATGTCACACATGGTAGCCATCTTGAAAATCTTGTTGATCCTACCCTTCTTGAATGAATGGGCATATCAATATGGGCTTTTCACTAAAAGACTTCTCATCATGTCTAGATGGATGGCCTCATGAATATTGGCTTTTCACTAAAAGATATCTCATGATGTCTAGTTAGTTTTAAATAACATTGAAGCCAATTTGATGTCCAATATGGACACCACAGCAGTTCTCTTGATAATCTTATTATTGATTATCCTAAATGTACGATCATATAAATACTGGGTCTTCATTAAAAGACTTTTTATGATGTCTTATTTTTCCTAATGAAAATGGTTCATCCAGTATGGCTGCCATGGCAGTGATCCTGAAAATCTTGCTACGGCTACTTCTATATGGATGGTCCTATCAGTATGGGGTTTTCACTGAAAGACTTCTTTTTTACTGCTGAATAAAATGGTGCCAGTCTAATATGGCCACCACATCAGGCATCTTGAAAATCTTGTTGTTGATACTCCTCCTGAATGGACGGCCATAACAATATTGGATTTTTAGTAATGAAATTGGTGCTGATCTGACATACAAATATGGCAGCCATCATGAAAATCATGTTGTCACATCTCTGCTTGATTAGAAAGTTATATTGAAAATCGATTTTTTGACCAGATGACTTCTTATGATGTTTAGTTGGTCTAAAATGATATCCAATATGGCCACCTAATAGCCATCTTGAAACTTTTTATATTGCTACTTGAGAGTGGAAAGTCATATTATGAAAATATTATCTCTACTCCTTTCTAATGTATTCCTTTATCAGCAAGGTGTTTTCAATAGTAGACTCCTTTAGATATCTATTTGGTCTTAAAATGAAAATAGTGCAAATCATATCTCAAATATGGCTGTTATGATAACTGTCTTTAAAATCTTGTTGTTACTATTCCCATGAATGAATGATAATTATGATGTTTGGTTTTCATGATAAGATGTTGAATGATGTCTACTTTCTTCTAAATGGAAATGGTGCCAAGCTGACATCCAATTTGTTTACCACAGCAGCTAATTTTTTAAAGTATTGTTATTGTTGAATATCAGAGATGGATTTGACACTTGACTTTTGAATAAAAAGAAATGGTTTTATCAAGAATTACAGGAAAATCTTTTTCCCCACTGATTCCTCTGAGGT
Organism: Potamilus streckersoni; assembly: GCA_016746295.1. Taxonomy (NCBI): domain Eukaryota; kingdom Metazoa; phylum Mollusca; class Bivalvia; order Unionida; family Unionidae; genus Potamilus; species Potamilus streckersoni. Next base: position 2,491,680 of record JAEAOA010001901.1, on the reverse strand, counting down.
ACTCTTATTACAATACTATGAGGGTATTTTTGTTTTTTTATATCCTCAACTATAAGCCATTCCAACAGAAATTCTTATTTTTTCTTTGTTCATTTTGGTGCAGGTAATGCAGTTAAAAAGAAACATCCAGAGTTTTCAGTTAACCAGAAAACTGCATATAATCAAACTTGTCCAAACAGTCACCTTTACTCAGCTTACTTCATACAGAAATGTCCATATCTAATGGCCACCTGTCCTAAGTAGTCACTGTATTTACAAAGATTAGTCAGTCTACACAAACTAAAGTTGTGCCTCATGAAGAAAGGATTGTTTAGATCAAGGAATATCATGTGAATCAACTTGCATCTGTTGACAAAGTAACTCAAAAGGTCTAATTCAAAAGTGAGGCAGTGTTTATCATTAGGGTTGAGGAGCATCAAAGCAGTTCATTTGCTGGATGGTTGGAAAAGTGGTTGTGTTATAACAGCAGAAATGAGAGTCACCTTTTAAGCCCATGTGACATGTATAGTACCATATTTTCATCTATTTACCTGTGAAGCAAAAGGTTAATGTTGTGAAGAGACAGGATTTATGTCACCTTTGTTATGTAAGGTGTAGGGTAAGGTGTCATTCAGTATTTCAGACAAAGTTTCTGTTCATGGGTCTCAGTCATATCTATATATATAGATTTTTTGGATTTCCTATTTATCACAGGCTTCTTGCAAATGCTAACTTTTGACCACTGGGAGTTGAGCAAAGCCTGATGTTTTTTTTAAAGTGTGATTAAGATTAACTTGTAAAAATTGCCTGATAAAATGAGTCAGTCCTCAGTTTTATAGTCAGATTGTAAGCTTAGCTGCTGGTCAGTATTGAAATTATTGTTATGTTTTGGTGCATAAAAAAAAGATCAGTGATTATGAATTAAAATGAGCAGGATATAGTAACCTTGTTTGAAAAATAAATTTGTAGGTGAGCAACATGTATGCATATTTTACAATTTTGTTGAATAGTGCAAGTAAAATAATCTTGATTAAATAATAATAACAATAATTTTATTTGCTGTAATGTAAAATGATAAAAAAATGATGATGATGATGATGATGATGATGATGATGATGATGATGATGATGATGACATTTGCTGTATGGTATTATGGCTTGGCCCTGAATTTATTGTGCATTTTACGTTGACTGTTCATCAACAATCGCCTGATAGTGCTTGAACATCCATATTCCTGACTTAATTTCAATCATACTTCAACATGGAATATGGATGTCACAGACTTGGGCATGTTATACAATGAATGAGTTCTCTTCATGTTATTGAGGAGGTTATGATTGGCAGAGCTTCTTATCATTGAGAGATTGATATTGTATCTTTATGGAGGTTTATTTTAGAACTCTAGAGATTTTATTTTTATTTATTAATTAGGAATTTTATGACATTAGGTAAATAGGTCTATGTCATTTTTTGCAATAATTTGAGTTCTCCATCACTTAAAGTTTATTGACTTTGTGGATGGCTTACACTTGAGTTAATGAAGAATCCTATTGATTTTAGAGTTAAAATGGCAAGGTTAAGGTCACTTACTGAAGGTATAAAAATAGTTTCTGCACAGTAACTCAAGTTTTCCACCATTGATTACCAAAACTTTATGGATATCTTGTGGGTATCTGAAAGAAACTTATTGATTGGTCTAGGTCAAAAGGTCAAAGTCACTGTGGATGATGGAAGACAAATGCTTTCTGCATAATAAAATGAATTCTGCATCACAGACATTGAACAGTGTTGTGTAAATTTAAATGTAAAAGGTTATGGGCATGGTAAATCTATTGAGAAAATAATTTCTGCACAGTAAGTTTAGCTCTAGGTCTAGGTCTTTGAGATGCATTGGCTAGTAATTTTTAGAGTGAACCATTTCAGACTTAAACCTACAAAGAAGTTTATTAACACAGCCCAGGTGCATATTGTTTTATTCATTGTACTTATACATTTTTCTGGAGACATATTTTTCATTCTTGAATATGCTTTCAGTCAGAGTGGGTATGGACAAGTTTCAGGAATTATCATTTTTATTCTTTTAAAAAGTTGATCTTGAAAATGAGGCTAGATTCTCCAAGATAAATTTGTGCAAGAAATCTGTTGTTTTTACTTGCATTCTGTCAAGCTCAGAAATCTTGAAAAATGCTAAACTTCATTGGTTTTGAAAAAGTTGCAAGCAAAATGTTTGTAATGGTTTTTCTGTCATGCTCTGTATTTTTACTGCAGCTTTTCTTAGGATTCTATTTAATAAGCGATCCAGTTATAAGTTTCTATGGCAATATTTGGACTTGTGACAGATCAGCTTGAATCGGTTGCAAAAATAAACTAAGTGCCAAGGAATTTGAAGTCAGGGATGGATTTGGGGTGGGGATCAAGTCAGCCTGCAATGTAAGTAAAATTATGTATCAAAATATTGAACCAGAAAATACTACACCTTCACATTTAAAGAGATATATTTCCATTACTATTATATTCACCATCGGAAGTACTAATGCCATCATGACCAACAACAGCATCCACAACAATGTTGATTTTTTAAATTTTAACTTTTTGTTGACTCCTTTCCCATCACTATTAACAAATTTGGAGCAATTGTACATCCAGCTATATGAATGTCTTTGAGAAAGGTACTTGGCTCCCATTTACTTGGCATGATACAACCAATAATGCATTAAAAGAGTTGTTAAAAATAAAAAGCACACATCAAGCTACATTCTAACTTAACAGCACTCAGTAATACTTCTAAAGCAACTGTATATTGGGTGATAGTATATTTTGGCCTATGAATTGTTTATTATGCCAGTGTTGGACAAATAGTTTTGGCAGGTGTTTTTTAATGGAAAACAAGAAAACAACTTATTCTATGTAGATTAAAATAGCACATTATATGCTGGATAAACATTGCATAGAAAATAAATAAGAAAACTAAAGCATCCAATAACATGAAGCGTGCAAGATATGATACGGAAAATTTCATGTAGATGACCTCTTAATCAGCTTGAGATTCCCACACTTTCAAGTTTACTAACAGTTTCAGACAATAGTTTTATTAAATTTTGGCTGGTTCTTATCAAATTAAAATAAACTGCATAGGTAGGAAAAAGTTTAACACTTATACTGTTAACATTGTTTAGTATTATGCCAGTGTTGGACAGTTTTCATAACAACTCTTTAGACTATAATCTCACAATTTTTAACCACCAAGTGCTCCAGGGACTAGGCCTCATGTCACTTGAAAAATTTTATCAGAAACCTGCTGTTTTTGATTCTTAAATTATCTGGATTTTATGAAGGTTCTAAAAATATCACAAAGATAATTAAAATTAAACTTAATTTACTGGCTAGTAGTAAAATGATTGTTGGAGCAAAACATTGTTAAATTTTAACTATTTTCTTGGGTTTGAGTATCATTTGATAATTACTCTTGATTCATTGCCTTGGCTTTGAGTATCACATGATAATTACTCTTGATTCATTGCCTTGGCTTTGAGTATCACATGGTAATTACTCTTGATTCATTGCCTTGGCTTTGAGTATCACTTGGTAATTACTCTTGATTCATTGCCTTGGCTTTGAATATCACTTGGTAATTACTTTTCATTCATTTCCATAGCTTTGAGTATCACTTGGTAATTACTCTTGATTCATTGCCTTGGCTTTGAGTATCACTTGGTAATTACTCTTGATTCATTGCCTTGGCTTTAAGTATCACTTGGTAATTACTCTTGATTCATTGCCATGGCTTTGAGTATCACTTGGTAATTACTCTTGATTCATTGCCTTGGCTTTGAGTATCACTTGGTAATTACTTTTGATTCATTGTCTTGGCTTTGAGTATCACTTGGTAATTACTCTTGATTCATTGCCTTGGCTTTGAGTATCACTTGGTAATTACTCTTGATTCATTGCCTTGGCTTTGAGTATCACTTGGTAATTACTCTTGATTCATTGCCTTGGCTTTGAGTATCACTTGGTAATTACTCTTGATTCATTGTCTTGGCTTTTTATTGTTACATAGTAATTAGCAGTACTTTTGAAGCATTGTCTGGGCTTTGAATATCACTTGGTAATTATTCTTGATCCATTTTCTTGGCCGTGAGTATCACTAGTTAAAAGCTCTTTGATTCTTCAGATATTTCAGATGAATTTAATCTACTGTTAAGTAAGATTTAGTCACATAACATTGTATTCTTGATAGTCAATAACTTCACATTACTCTTGTTCCTGCATTGCATTATTGAGATTCTGTTTCCATGGAAATATTGTGTAACTAATAAGCTTGAGTTTATCTGCTTTTTCAGATGTTGGTAACTCCTATTTCATTTCTATGGATATTTAAGGGGGTTTTAATGCATCTATATTCTGCATACATTGTATGTGCTATGCATGCATGGATCATGGACAATAAATTACTAAAAATTTATTGGCACTCTAGGGTGGTACAGTGTACTGGTTGCATCTGTAAAGTTGTAGTGTGGTAATGCCTCAAAGAAAGATGAAAAACAACTTGATCATTGATAGATAGAAAACTAAACTGTGCTTTTTAGGATAATGATAAGAATGAAATAATGTATGTACTTGCTTATAAGTCGAGTCCCATTACAAACTATAAGGTGCTGGCATATCTGGATATGTCTGGTTTTGTTAGGAATAATCAATAGAACAATGTTGACCCTGATCTGATGACATGTTATAGAGTCAATGTTGTTTGCAATTGGACTCATAAGTGAGTGTATATTGTAGATAGTATTTTGTGCATTCTGTTTGTTTTTGGTTTTGTGGGGTTTAACAAGGGTTTTTATTTCTCACAACTTGTCAAGGAATGGCTGATTTTGTAATTTATGTGCAACGTTGATACACAAATGATTAAATATTCAAGGAATATTCAAATTTGGTGACATTAATCAAGCTTCATCACAGGAGAGGCTATGCATGGTGCAGGAAGAACCCAGAGAAAACCCTGGGAAGAACCACAGACTCGTTGGAAGTTACTGGTAAGCCTTCTCACATGATCATGCAGATTGATCTCCGACTCAGATTCACATGGACTGAGGTAAGATGTGAGTGATTGTAAATTAGACTACCTTAAAACACTAGGCCACTTAGGGCCCATGTATTTTTTGGTGTATACCAGTAACACATATTTAACTTCAATTAGGTAAACTCCACTCTGGTCTGTTATTGCAGTAATAGACAAGGCTTGATACTGTTCATTCCATCCATGATTTCAAGTGATCAGTTAGACACTGATTTGCCTGTATATCACCATATTTATCCAATGATAAGCCCATGCCTGACAATAAGACCATAAAAAATTTTTTTAAAAGTACAAATGTGTACTGAAGGTATCTTGTCTGATAATAAGACCATCTCCTACTTTTTGACAAAAATGATTAAGCTGGCATATAGTTCGTATAATGGGAGATATAACAGCTTATAATATATCAAGATTTCAGAGTATTTTATTTTTTTCTTCAAACATTTAACATGATTTATTGGTCATACTAATTTAATGAATTTTACATTTTTTTTGTTGTAGAAGTGTCCCAGACCTATAAGAAATGTATCACTATGGTCACTTTTGTATCCATTGTTACAAATGTCAAATTAATGGTATTTTGGATTTTGGTCAATTATTTGCAGTTTTTTTTCATCAGAACAAAATACTTATGATTTCATTCATCAATTACACCACCATAATTTTATTTGTAAATTATTTATGGATTGAAATCAAACATTATTGTTTATAAACAACAAAAATTGTTAAAGTACAGGAGAATATTTGCTGTCTGATTTGTAACTTGGTACATGATGCTTCTTTCTATGGTATTTTGATCATATAAGCTAACCATGAGAAAAAAAGAAGTTTTATGTATTTCAGTTTAATAATGGACTATTTTAAGTCATACATATTTTGCTATGGTGTTGTCCATCTATCAATGAATTCATGTCAGATAACATTTATTTTCATTTCCAGATCACAACTTTGCATTGCATTGAAAATTTTTATGTAACTTGGCTTATATATAAAATAATATTAACATTAATATCAACAATAGTACAATTACATTATTAGAGAAGGAATTCAATTACTTACTAGAACTATTCCACCTTGAGGCCAGTTTTAGCTAGTTTCAAAATTAAAGAAAGATATAAGTTCATGATGACTACATGGTGTCTTGTATGCCATATAGTCAAGTTTCCAGGTCAAAAGGTCAATGTCATATCAAGTAATATAAACAATGAGCAAGATACTGGAATGATTCCTTGTCCAAAATATAATGTTTGAAGTACTGACAATATTTCAAATAAAATTTACCTAAATACACATTATGGCTAGGTGGCTCTATCATGCACCACAGCCTTGTTCACAGCCTCAAGGTCAAAATCATGGCCAGGGAAAATGTAAATCAGTAACTTGCATCCCTGTTCATGGGATATGTTTTTAACCTCCCTGGATAATTCAGTAACTTTAGCAATTAATATATCATTACTAGATGGAGTGTTGCAAACCACAACCATGTCCTTTGTCACAAGGTCAAAGCTAGTGAAATGGTAAATCAGTGACTTGCATCCTTGATTTATTTAGCATGACTAGATATAATGTCACATGTAACAGCCATGCTCATATCTCAATGTATAGATCAAGGTTATATGTAACAGCCATGCTCATATCTCAAGGTATAGATCAAGGTCGAATGTAACAGTCATGCCCATTTCTTAAGGTATAGATCTAGGTCACATCAAAAGAAAATGAACTTTGTGACTGTTCTTTGTTAGATTTCTAATGAAGCTCATAAGGGAAAAATGTAATTCTTTAATATTTGGGCAGTTTCATTCAAGAAACATTTTAATGAAACCTACAAGATTTTCAATATGTTACAAATGACATGCCCTTCAAGACAGTTGTTTGCTCTCTACATTCAAGATGGGTGTATCATGCCATATGCAGTATTCTTCTTGGACAGAGTTAAGGATTGAAATGAGCAATTAATCATTAATGATCAGCTCATTTTCTGAAGTTAATTTTCAATTACATGGGAAGCCTGCTACAATCCGGGAGTCAGGATGTATAACTGCAGACTATCAAAACAACAAACTGCAGTATGGCAAGAATTAGCAACAATTACACAAGAGCATGTATCATTGTTGGTGGTGGTGGTATTTAAAAAATTTCAGTAAAACATATAGTAAGAATTTGAATACCCTCCAATGTATATAATAATCAAAGATTCAGATTATTGAAAATTAGTACTATCATCAAGATTGTACCCAGTATGTCACTGGTACTATTTTTGAAATTAAGCATACAAGAATTGGTATATGGCTGGTTGTATGGATATATGTGGTATACCCTTAATGAGCAGGCTTATCAATCATCCTTAGAAGAGGTGCATAATAAATTTAGAAATACAATGTTGCTGCAGTAATAATTACCATTATTGTAAGAGTACAGAAGATAATAGGTCAGATTAACAAACAGTGGCCCAGATAAACCATAATTAAGTGGCATCAGTATACTTTGTTATACCTGCATTCTGCAGTTAAAAAGTGTCAACTCTCTCTCTCTCTCTCTCTCTCTCTCTCTCTCTCTCTCTCTCTCTCTCTCTCTCTCTCTCTCTCTCTCTCTCTCTCTCTCTCTCTCTCTCTCTCTCTCTCTCTCTCTCTCTCTCTCTCTCTCTGTCTCTGTCTCTCTCTCTCTCTCTCTCTCTCTCTCTCTCTCTCTCTCTCTCTCTCTCTCTCTCTCTCTCTCTCTCTGTCTCTCTCTCTCTGTCTGTCTCTCTCTCTCTCTCTCTCTCTCTCTCTCTCTCTCTCTCTCTCTCTCTCTCTCTCTCTCTCTCTCTCTCTCTCTCTCTCTCTCTCTCTCTCTCTCTCTCTCTCTCTCTCCACTTAAACACCTCCTTCATGATGTAAAATCAAAGGTTTGAACACACTATAGCCACAAAACACAAGATCATGTGTTGGAGCTGATCTCCAAGATTTATCTAAAGCTTTATAAATGAATGATTGCCCTAGGGTTTATACCACAGATGTTACATCCCTTACTTACATGTGCATGGTTTCTATCACTGTGTATGAACAAAATAGGTAAATCTTTGGCCCAGGTTTAATAATAATAATAATAATAATAATAATAATAATAATAATAATAATAATAATAATAATAATAATAATAATAATAATAATAATAATAATAATAAAAACTGTAATAATGAAACCTTTATTGTCCTGGTGTGACTCAAGTAGTCAAAATAAGAACCAATCTACCTTGAGGCCCTCTACTATGTACTGATAAAATACAGGAAAATAAAAATCTGTTCTCTCTCTCTCTCTCTCTCTCTCTCTCTCTCTCTCTCTCTCTCTCTCTCTCTCTCTCTCTCTCTCTCTCTCTCTCACACACACACACACACACACACACACAGAGTATATAATATTCACATAAATATACCATGGGGAGGTACATTTTTTTTTATTTTATGATTTCATCATCTCTTCCTTCTACAATAAATGCATTGGAGCTGATTTAGTATATGGAATGTTATTCCCAACAAGCACACCTGAAAATGAAAGTTATTTTTGAATAGCTCTTTTTTTTGCATTTGTACTTTGAAATTCTGACCTTTCAATGATCTTACTTTTGGGAAACCAGTAGATTCCCTTTCCTGGAAAATTGTGCTATAGATAAGTGGGAGATGATTTTGTAAACATCTTGTGCATTATTTTGGCCTTTCTCACTAATATTCTTTCATATATTGGTAATACTTTGAATGTAGGCCAGTGTGAACATTTTCTGTTTGCTGATCAATAATTATTATTTTACATGCTCTTTCCTGGAGTCTGGAAATTTTTTTCGCATTTGAAGCAGTTGTGTTCCCCCAACATATATTAAGTTAAGAGGAAATTATACAAGCAACATCAGTTAATTTTTATTATCAACTCTCAAGACTTGTCTGGGGATATGATCAAATCAAACTTTACCATCCTATTTTTCGGGAAATGCATGTTAATTATGTGGTGTGTATTTTTGAAGTAGTACGTCATCTTGTTATTAATTGTTCATTATTTTGGTGTAAATTAGTTAGAGTGGAATAAAATATTGTTGTTGGGTGAGAGTCTTTAGTATCATTTTCTGAAAGAATTTGTAAAAGTAATAATAGGTTTGAAAATCAGCTAATCAAGAAAGAATAATACTAACACTAAAGGATCAGTGAATCAGGATCTGAAATTTCTGGTACTTTAATAGGTGTGACAATGTTTTCTTTTTTGTCTCCAATTGTTACATCTCATATGAGTGTTTTTATAGTAAATTTCACAAATATATGGTGGTCACATTGATTTTCAGAAAAAAATGTCTGACAAGAGCCATTTGAATTTCGTTATTATTATTATTATTATTATTATTATTATTATTATTATTATTATTATTATTATTATTATTATTATTATTATTATATATAATTATAATTTATCAAGTCTTTTTTTTAACAAACTCCAGAAAAATCATGATTGTTCAAGGGTATGGTAAATGCTCAATTGATTTATGTTTCTGAAAGAATGTGTTTTCATAATTCTTTGTTGACATTAAACTGTTTAAAAACTAGATCCCAGTCTTAAAATATTTGTAAACATATATTCTTGGATCACTGAAGCCAAAATAATATTGAAAATTCAAAAGAATATAATTTAACCCTACTTTCAGTGTGGAAAGTTGTATCAGTCAGCCAGTGAAAATATATCCATGTGTATTTTCAATGCAGTCTCATCTTGTCATTACCATTATGTAAGGCAACATTTCCCAAACTGTTCCATGGAATCTTTGATGTGTGAATAGAGGTTCCTTGATAATCTTTTTATCATGGTAGTATTTATTTCTCTAAATTTTTAAATATTTTATATGAAATTATTAACTTGAATCCAGACAATTTCATTTTTTTTTATAAAGAATTGGGTAGTCAGCAAACAACACATCTTCTATATACAGAGTTGACATGGATATTACACGGAAATGTGCTAGTAAGACTTTTTCAGCTTCATCGCAAACTATTGACATATTTTGTCAATTCTAGGTTTCAATTGTCTGGCTGTATGACAGTTTACTCATGGCTGCTGAGACTTGCACTTTTGCAGATATTTATCCAAAATTAAATAAAGCGAATCTAATGCTACAAAGAATGTGAACATTTTTGTTGTCATGGAAACAATTTCATCATTGATAAGAAAACTGGAATTGTGGACCTTGTCCATACAAGTAAAGAACTTTGCCTGCTTTCCTGTGCTTATCGACTGTCTGATTGAAATTATTTCTGCAGTCAATGAGGATATGTGCAGTCGGACCTATGTGACTTGTGCTCTATTCTCTTAGAATATTTCCCTCCCACAAATGAAGACAATGCTTTGGTACAAAATCCATTTGCAATTGCAGTCTAGATTGTTGGTTTACTAACACAATCTTATGATAGTCTGATTGGCTTGACTTCTGGTTCTCAACTAAAACAAACTTATAACGAACTTCTGCTAAATAATTTTTCGAGCAGTTTAATTGAAGAGTACATGAATGTTGGTGAAGGGTGCAGATCGAATGCCCCTTTCCTTTGCTACAGCTTACCTGATGGATTTTCATATTGCACTGCAACAAAAATAAAATACATGAATGGAGTAATCAGGGTTTGGCAAACTAGTTTACATAGCATGCCACTTTTTTCCAGATTAATGACAGAATGAATGAGTGTGTCCCACCAGTATGAGAATAACAATGTTAAAATGGAGATTTTTGGCTGCCCTTCATGTGCCACACAAAACCTTTTGACACACTGCAGGTTGCTGACCCTTGGACTTGATGTTGCATCTGGTATGCGGATCCAGCTTTCCAGTATCATTCCCAATAAATGGATTTGTGAACAAAAGAAACAGAAACACTCTTTTCATTAAACAAAACTGTCAGAATGTGTATTTCCTTTTTAAAAAATTAGCTCTTTGGTCACTTAAGTTTTAGTTTCCTGTAATTTTCTAACAAGAACAAATTTATAAAACCATAAAAATTCAAAACATATTTCCAGATTTTGCTTTGCAATTATTTTCATAAAAATATTTTCTAAGAATTAAGAAAGGACAGTCCTTTTTCGAACACACTTGTCCTCCCCATCGTTGCATGCAAAAAAGATGCTGACCATCTTTCTTTCAACCATTACATTGATGTTTTGTGATGATTTTGTACTTTTTAGTTATAGAAATCAGGCATACCTTTAAGTAGTATATGCTGCAATAGTTTGGTACAAAAATAGTTTTGATTTTTTAAATTTTACCCCAGAATCCCCTCCCCCATCTTATCCTGGTGGTATCAACCTTTCTAACAAACATTTGTCATTTACGGGATATGTCAATATATTTCAGACCCAAAATTATTATGTAGCCAATTTTGGGAAACACTGATGTAAGGAATCACCTAATCTAATTAACCAAAGAAATCACTTTTACTATATTTGGGAAGGCGTCATTCTGGTATTGCAAGAAAATAATTATCTTTTTCATTGAGTCACTTGATAGTCTGGTTTAATAATACAATGTAATAGCATTTATTTGGAAAATCGTTTATCTAGATTAATTTCTATTAAGTTTGACATCAACAGTAAACTGGTGTAAATTTTGCACATTTTTCCAGAATGCTGGCAGCTAATTTGATGTAGGCTGAATATTTCCTATGCAAATCATGAAATACTGTATTAATCCTACTCAATGTTAATAAATGGATTACAGTGACATACAAGTATTTTTTTCCCCAGCAACAGCCTTTTTTAGTTTTTTTTTTTCAAAAAGAAAAACTGTGAACCCATCATGCATTCTTTTATTGCCTGTCTATAAATGCAGCCTGAAGAAATTCATGGAAAAGAATGCTGAGGAAGCCGTAAACATGTATTTATAGTTTGGTTAGATTTATGTAATATTACAAATCTCTTTGTGTAAACCTCACCTGACCTGGCAAATGTCTACTGCTAGAGAGTTTTCATATAAATAACAAGTATGGCAGGATGTAGGAGGGTCACTAAGTGGAAATCTTCAACTATTTGTTGCATGAATTTGTTTTATGCTGAGCTTTGAGGCTGCTGATTTATTTTTGTAATTGAAGATGAAAAGCACATGTTATACACAGAGTTTTAGAATGATGACTTTCCTTGCCAATTGCTTGCTAAAAATGGGGTTTTTGTCGTAAATACCTGCATAAATCCTATGTTTTAACTTCACTTAGATATGGTTTGTTCAATTTTGTTTTTCATTGTCTCTTCATTGTTGATTTTGAAAGTTATAAAAATTGTTAAAAGCTACAGTTTAGACTGGTTATAACTACTTTTGAAATGAGGTGGAAATTATCATATTGAATGACTTGGATAAATGAGCTAGATGAAAAAAAAACAAACCACAAACACCATATTTCAAAGGGAATAATGGAAGTCAGAATTAGTAGATTCAGGAAGATTTTTATTCCTTAATTAAAACATTGTGAGATAGTGCACACAGGTTTGGAATTAAATGTTATAACAAATTAATATGTATATCAACAATGAAAATGTCATTAGAGAAATCCTAGGGTTATAGATATTGATATGTATGGTAAATCTGTGCTTCCTATAAAGAAAGCTATTTATTCTGTTATTATCTAGCTAGAGCTAATTTACTGTTATTCTTAACTACATTTCATCATATAATTCTATGAAAGATAAGTATTTTTTCTCAGAAGTGTGCTGGTATGCATAGGTTGCTTGCCAAATTTTTGCCATTAAGTAGAATGAGATTTGAGATAGATAAAAATCAGTGATTGGTGATGTAAAACACAGATCATGAAATGTTGCTGTATTTAACAAAAACAATGTCCTCCTGATCCATGCATACAAGTTTAATGGAATTTGATACACTGTAGTTGCCCACTTATAAGGGCATGCTTTCTGTATTTAAAAGCTGGCCTGAGATAAGGGGTGGTAACATAATGGTAGAATTAGTTTTGGCATGTGGCAAGGTGAATACTCTGATCATGTGATGGCTTCTCTCTAGAGGAGACTCTCAATTTAGAGACTGCTGTAATAATATCATGAGTTTTGGATTATTTCTTTTATTGATAAATATGGTTCACTATGTGGTAGAACAAGAAGAAAAGCATCATTTAGTTTTTGTTGAAAAGAATGATAACAGCAAGGAGATGAAACATGTTTGTTTATTTAAAATGCATATCCATTTGCAAACAATGTAGACCTCAATCTGCTGCTTTTCAGGCAGATCACAGTTTGTGCTATTTGTCTTTTTTTCATTTAAAGTGAACAGATTATACACTGATCTTCAGGCACATATTAAATTATATTATTGTAGAGTTTGGTATGCATTGTTCATACTTGGGTGTCAGGTAGACACAGGTATCTACAGTATGTTTCAATATTCACTAGCTACTTTAATGTAAAGGTTGGTTTAACCTTGAAATGAACTGATACAAGGACATTTTTACTTAGATTTTTATATGCTTTATTTTGGAGGAGGTGGGACTCATGACAGTGGCTTTTGCTTCTGATCTCTTGCATTTTCTAAATTCTGGCAATCAGCCTGTGCATGCTCAAAGTATAAGGGGTATTCCATGGATGGGTGTTACCATGTATGATAGTAATGACATCATAGACAGTCTCAGGTCTCCAGTTGATTAGATCTAGAAAAACAATGAGGTAGGAGTTCAGTTTTTAGTGTATGGAATGGCAAATAAAATGAAAGGGTAGACATTAAAAATTGCTTATATTTTTTGTGACACCTTGTTGATGAACAGTGAACTAAACATTAATGAACAATGAAATAAAACATAAAATTGTGCAAGAATAAAATAATAAATGCACTTGAAAATGTAGATTAAAGTGAGAAAGAGACAATAGACATTTTTTAATTGATTCAGCCAGTAACATGAAATATTGGTCACTGAAAATTCCTTTGAAAATTTTTGTATTTATCATGTCCTATCATAAATGAACAATGGAGGAAACATTGTGAAGAAAACAAAAGATAAAACAGCAATTGAAAGAAATCCAGATAGAAACTACTAAACTTAACAATTGCTTGATGGATGAAATACATAAATATACCTCAGGTGTGAAATAGTATAGCCACCTGTATTCTTTAAAAATACTTTAGCAATTGGCAGGTATAAATTCTGCCACCCTTTTATCAAATAAGAAAAGGAGATATTTACTTACGTCAAATAACTAGGAACATATTGCAGTGGTTTATTAACAGTATCAGATGATTCTTCACAGTTATTATTTTACCCTAATATTAGGATGGAACCCATAAGCACCCCTGCCCCATGAATTGTCAATACAAAGTTAATAAAAAATTGTATAATACAATTAAACTATTTTCAAACAGATTTCATATTTCCCAATCACAGAAACACGGTTTAACTTTATTGAGACAAAAATGCCATTTCAAGTTATGGGCAGGGGGTGGGGTAGTTGGTACAAAGCCATTTGTATTCTCTGCCAGCAAGCTTTTTGATTCTTATCTGCTTTACCATCAACTTCACCAGCTACTTTATTTCTTAATGAAACCCCTGAAGAGCATATCAAGCCAATCAAATGTAATTAATATATTGACTACACAAATTTAATTTTATTGTATCTACATTGCATACACAGCAGTTAAATAGCGAACTCCAGAAACAAAAATGGAGGTCAATTTAGCCCCACCCCCACCTCCACCCCAAACCAAACTTTTGAACATTTTTTTAAAAAAATGATTTTCCAAAACTTTACAGAGTTATGTTGTGATATGCATCCATCTGTCTGTTACATGTTTTCTTTCTGCACATTAACTCGAGTTTTCACCATCCAAGAGTTGTCATCCTTTGTGGATGGTTTGCCATTGGGGTTAAGAACCTTGATGATTTGGGAGTCAAAAACTCCAAGCCAAGGTAATTGACTGAAGTAATGGTTTCTGCTCCATAACTGAGTTGTCCCACCATCTACACTTACCAAACTTTGTGTGTGGTTTTTATTTTAGATAAAGAAGAGCCCTATTGATTTTAGGAGTATAAGGTCAAAAGTCAAGGTCATAGAGACTGCAAAATGAAATTTTTTTTTGTAAAATGATATTACTTCTACATCAGGTAGCAAAAAAGATTGTCAAACAATTGGCCATATCATTTTTGTGGGTACAAAAGGAATGAATAAGTTGTCCCAAAGTATCTCCATCATTATTTGCAAAGGTGTCAGGCCAACTCTGCTACCCCAAGTGGAACATCAGCTTTGTGCAGAAAAACTTTAAGCCAGTAGTGTTTAAGATTAAGTTTAAGGTTAAAGTTGCTACAGGTGGATCTCCAGTAAGCACCTGCTTGTTAATTTTTGCAGGTAATTTTGATTATTTTTTACATATCTGGGTCTTTCTAGATAAACCATTACTATGGCATTTCATGATTTTGTTTGGTATTCACATGGAGCTATATGATTTAAGTTTTTTACTCACTGTGAGTGAGTGTGAAATATATTTCAATAATGAAAACCTTTAATTTGATAAAAAGTGCAAGGAACTTAGTCAATTCATTCATTGATTTATATTTTCTAACCTGAATGTGAGAAGAATTGCCATAACACCATCATCGCCTGCGCATTTCATGCTTAACAGAAGTTTTCATTTTAATAGACTGACATGCTTGAGAACCATTTCCAGTTTCTGGACCAGTCCATTTTCAGAAAAAGGGTGCATGCGCGACTAAATATGTACATACATATGTTGTCTGCTTCCGATATTTACAATGTCGAATCAAGCAAAGGAAAAGAATGACACAAAAATTTGCCTTTCATGTGGATTTAAAAAGTGGTTTAATTAATATGTTCATGTGTGCAAAGGAATATAATTCCAAAGTCAACGTTATTGTAATTTATGGAATTATCCAGTAGTTACCGAATAGGATGAATTACGTCATTATGTTGTCAGATGGAAATAAACTACCCCGTAGTGTACGGAATATGGTGCCGTGTTAGTATGGAAAATCCGTTAAGCATGAAAGGTGCAAGGGGATGCAAGTACTAATGCCATTCTGGTGACAGTCAGGTTAGAAATTATAAATCAATGATTCAATAGACTTAGTTCTGTGCACTTAAAACACATTAAACTTTTAGTTATTGAAATTGGTAGTGGGGGTACAAACCAACGGGGATGTATTTTCAGACTATAGTTTCTACATGATAACATTAATTCTACATCACAGATATGGACCAAGCTTTGTATATGACTTGAATCTAGAGCAATGAAGAAGCCTATTGATATTTAGGTTAAAAGGTCAAAGGTTAAGGACAGTGGATGACAGAAGAAAAGATTTTGCAAGATAAGTATATTCTTTTAGAGTTTGTGGAGGGCATGCACTTAAGTTTTGGAACAGGTCTTTTGATTCTGGGATCAAAATGTCAAAGGTATCAATGAAAAGTGGGGTTTGCAGAATAACCTTGAATATTGAATTGACCAGATTGAATGACTTGTTCCTAGATAATAAAGAAACCTATAGAGTGTGAAGTATAAATGTCAGAGGTCACGATCATATTAAGACTGATGAAAAAGGATGTTTTTTGCTTATTAAATTTACTGTGTTAAGTGCCTGCATAAAGAACTATTAAATGTAGGGTGAGTGTATAATGTTCAAACAGCAAATTTGTCAAGGAAAAAAAAATATAATTTTATCACTGGAAATAAGTGTTTTCTTATTGAAGGGTGTAAAATGTTGTGGATACCTTTCCATTTTGAGTTTAATTTTGTCATGCAAATATCTTCTATTGTCCTCAAAATGTATTTATATTATATGGCCATTTCTGATTGTGACAAATCCATTTTGAAATTGTTAAAAAAAAAAAAGTTATATACTCATGAAGAAAAATGAAAGAATGTACAAGCTGATTTTGTTTCTTTGAAAAAAATAATTGTATATGAGTACTTGTCAGGAATTTCAGATTTTCATTACTGTTGGTAAAGAAATTTAAGAGGGTGCTAAATTAAGAGTGATTGGAGATAAAAGAAATGACTATAGTGGTGTAACTCACAATATGTTGTTTCCATTGGTTGGTAATATACATACTGGTAATATAAATTTTTTTTATTTAAAGATGCTTTTCAAAACATTTTTTGTAGAGTTCAAGAATTTCAATACAGTTTTATTATCTCAGAGATATAACACATTATTTAAGAAATAAGAAGAAATATTGTATGAGGAAATAATGATTAATCATATAAATATTCTTAGAAAGTAGCACCTTGGGAAGAAATGAACTCCAAATGACTGTTGTAAAAGAAATACAATTCATATTGTGTTTGACTACTTGTAAGTTGCAGAACATAAAGTTTGCACATACGTCTAAATTTAGGATATCAAATTTACTAATTCCTATCTACTTAGTAAACCAAATGTATACCTTTTTGCAATATTTGCTTGTATCAAAATGAATATTTATAATTTGATTCTGGGACAGTAACCATTCCAACAACTGGCTCAGTTGACATTAAAGTTTTCAAAAATATTTAATCTATTTATTGTAATGAAGGGTTTGTGTTGTGTAAAAGAACATTTTTTTTGTTAGATATGGTAAGCAAGAATTAAAGTTTTCAAAAATATTCAATCTATTTCTTGTAAAGAAGGGTTTGTGTTGTTTAAAAGAAGGGTTTTTTTGTCAGATATGGTAAGCAAGAATTATGTTAATATCATTTTCTATCTTTAATGGCTAAACAGTTATTTCTATTGATATCAAATTATCACTCTTAGTCCCTGGCTTGCTCTAGTTCTTTTTGCCAATCAAGAGCAGATAACCTTCACTTTATTTTACCAGTGTGACCTATATGTATACATGCTTTCTTAAGAATTAACATATTGCTAAATGTTTGTACAGGCAGCTGATTTTAAAAGCAATTACAAGTTATTTTTCTACCCCTTGAAGAACTTCTCAAAAAACAGTATGCTACTCCTTTGAAGTTAATGCATCAATTGAACATTAACCACATAAAGTGGATTAAAGGAGAGGTGATCATTTTGACACATGTATGCACTCCAAACTACTCACTGGGCATGTTTTAGTGTTGTCAGAATAAAAATAAATATGAAAACAGGTCAAGGGTTTGTCTGCATGTCTCTTCAAATGTCCTTCTGTTTTTACATCTAAAGATGAATTTACACTGATATAAAAAGTAAGATTTTTATTCATCAGAGTTGTTGTATTGATTTCAGTGGTGGAAGGGTTGTTATTCAAGTTTTACATCAGAAAAAAATTAATTTAAAATGTTTCAATATTGCCCTGGACATCATAAGAATCAATAGGAATGTAGATAAGTGAAGGGTTGAACAAGCTTTTGCATTCAATACAAGAATTTGAGAACTGAAATGCTTATCATGATTCTTACTAATAAAGCACAAGCTTACTAATGTACATCTTACTTTGCTAAACTGTGACAACTAATAGGTACTTCCATCTTACTTTGATTCATTGTGGCCCCTAATAGACACTTCCATCTTACTTTGATTCATTGTGGCCCCTAATAGGCACTTCCATCTTACTTTGATTCATTGTGGCCTCTAATATGCACTTCCATCTTACTTTGATTCATTATGGCCCCTAATAGGTACTTCCATATTACTTTGATTCATTGTAGCTCCTAATAGGTACTTCCATCTTACTTTGATTCATTATGGCCCCTAATAGGTACTTCCATATTACTTTGATTCATTGTAGCTCCTAATAGGCACTTCCATCTTACTTTGATTCATTGTGGCCCCTAATAGGCACTTCCATCTTACTTTGATTCATTGTGGCCCCTAATAGGTACTTCCATCTTACTTTGATTCATTGTGGCCTCTAATAGGCACTTCCATCTTACTTTGATTCATTGTGGCCCCTAATAGACACTTCCATCTTACTTTGATTCATTGTGGCCCCTAATAGGTACTTCCATCTTACTTTGATTCATTGTGGCCCCTAATAGACACTTCCATCTTACTTTGATTCATTGTGGCCCCTAATAGGTACTTCCATCTTACTTTGATTCATTGTGGCCTCTAATAGGCACTTCCATCTTACTTTGATTCATTGTGGCCCCTAATAGACACTTCCATCTTACTTTGATTCATTGTGGCCCCTAATAGGTACTTCCATCTTACTTTGATTCATTGTGGCCTCTAATAGGTACTTCCATCTTACTTTGATTCATTGTGGCCCCTAATAGGCACTTCCATCTTACTCTAATTCATTGTGGCCCCTTATAGGCACTTCCATCTTACTTTGATTTATTGTGGCCCCTAATAGGTACTTCCATCTTACTTTGATTCATTGTGGCCTCTAATAGGTACTTCCATCTTACTTTGATTCATTGTGGCCCCTAATAGGCACTTCCATCTTACTCTAATTCATTGTGGCCCCTAATAGACACTACCATCTTACTTTGATTCATTGTGGCCCCTAATAGGTACTTCCATCTTACTTTGATTCATTGTGGCCCCTAATAGACACTTCCATCTTACTTTGATTCATTGTGGCCTCTAATAGGTACTTCCATCTTACTTTGATTCATTGTAGCCTCTAATAGGCACTTCCATCTTACTTTGATTCATTGTGGCCCATAATAGGCACTTCCATCTTACTTTGATTTATTGTGGCCCCTAATAGGCACTTCCATCTTACTCTAATTCATTGTGGCCTCTAATAGGTACTTCCATCTTACTTTGATTCATTGTGGCCCCTAATAGGTACTTCCATCTTACTTTGATTCATTGTGGCCTCTAAAAGGCACTTCCATCTTACTTTGATTCATTGTGGCCCCTAATAGACACTTCCATCTTACTTTGATTCATTGTGGCCCCTAATAGGTACTTCCATCTTACTTTGATTCATTGTGGCCCCTAATAGACACTTCCATCTTACTTTGATTCATTGTGGCCCCTAATAGGTACTTCCATCTTACTTTGATTCATTGTGGCCTCTAATAGGCACTTCCATCTTACTTTGATTCATTGTGGCCCCTAATAGACACTTCCATCTTACTTTGATTCATTGTGGCCCCTAATAGGTACTTCCATCTTACTTTGATTCATTGTGGCCCCTAATAGGCACTTCCATCTTACTCTAATTCATTGTGGCCCCTAATAGGCACTTCCATCTTACTTTGATTTATTGTGGCCCCTAATAGGTACTTCCATCTTACTTTGATTCATTGTGGCCTCTAATAGGTACTTCCATCTTACTTTGATTCATTGTGGCCCCTAATAGGCACTTCCATCTTACTCTAATTCATTGTGGCCCCTAATAGACACTTCCATCTTACTTTGATTCATTGTGGCCCCTAATAGGCACTTCCATCTTACTTTGATTTATTGTGGCCCCTAATAGGCACTTCCATCTTACTCTAATTCATTGTGGCCCCTAATAGGCACTTCCATCTTACTCTAATTCATTGTGGCCCCTAATAGGCACTTCCATCTTACTTTGATTTATTGTGGCCCCTAATAGGCACTTCCATCTTACTCTAATTCATTGTGGCCCCTAATAGGCACTTCCATCTTACTTTGATGGAAATTGGACTATAGATTTTTGAATTCCACCAAATTTAACATGCAGATGGATTTTCGTCATCTGTTGGTTCAGTTCTTATGTAAGCTACAACAATTCATTCAGTGACTTGCTTGTTTGACCTTCTGACCTTTGAGTCAAGATCATGAGCCTTGCAGGCCATGACTATTGTGTTTAAAATGGGATGCTGAAAAGGAAAACCAGTAAATAATGGAGAATAGTACTACTGAAGCAGCAGTAAATATGGAATGAAAAACTACATCTTTTGATGGAATAAACTGGAATCCATTTTTTATTATTTTTTTAGGATAAAATGTTTTTTAAAAGGTTTGTATATGAAATTACAAGGTAACTAATACCTGGCAGTTATATTAATCTTTATTACTATATTAATCTACTGTGACACAAATTTCCTGTAAAACTCAAAAACTCTTTCGAAAACCCTGATTCTTTTAGTAATGCATTCAAAATTGCAGTAGATTTCTTACTTTCTTGTTTATTTATTTTTATGGACTTTCACTTTAATAACACTTTAATAGCAAGACCTAATAATTTTCCAAAATGTCAAAAAATTTGGTTTTTAACCAACCTTTGATGTTTTAAAAGGTGTAAAATAACACCATGTTCTTGCTTAGTGCTCATGCCAAAACATTTTTAATTCTATATAATTTCTGTAAATGAAATCATGCAGTAATGATAATTTAAAATACCTCTGTGCCATTGAGATTTTAAATGATATACTTTGACAGTATACTTAGTAAGATCCATTATTATGAAAGAAAAACAAAACATTAATGATAATGACTGACAAAAAGGGTGCTGAAAATTAAAACAAAGTTTGTTCATCAAGCGTTCTGGAAGTAAACATTTATTGTTACCAAATGTTGTATTGACAGTTCTTATATTTGGCATTCAGTTTTGATAACTGATGGAATAATCCATGAAAATATGTAATTCTTCCTATTAATTACTATATTATTATTCGAATTCCTATATTCTTCCTATAATTTTTGGATGTATTCAATTTCCTTTCAGTTTTTGGTGTCAAAATTAGCTTGATATCCTATGCATTGCCATACTCAGTATTTTTTTTTGTTTTTAAGAGTACAACTTTATTTATATTGTGACTGTTCCTTTTGCATGATGATAAAAGGTTATTGTTCTTTACAAGGTAGACCACACATAATTGAAACTTGACTGGAGAGGAGCATATATGTCATATCGACACATTTCTAGTTGGTACTCAAATTCATGAATATGCCACAGACAGTGAAAAAGGTTTCATTGTCTTCATAATACATTTTTGGTCTTGACAAATAAAGTTGGTAGAATTATGTATTGGCACCCCATGAATAAATGTAAATTCAGTGCTTACTTAGGATATTTTTATCATGAAGTTCTTTGAGCTTAAAAATCTTCTGATCAGCAGAATATTGCATCTACTCATCAAGATTTATTAAGTTAATTTGGTTTAACAGTCATTAGAGAATCACTGATGACTTCTTTCTCATGTCTGAAAACAATTTGGAAATTCTTTAAATAATATACAGTGAAATTCCTACATTCCCATCTTATGTTCTATATTATGTAACCACTCTCTCTCTCTCTCTCTCTCTCTCTCTCTCTCTCTCTCTCTCTCTCTCTCTCTCTCTCTCTCTCTCACATTAGATAAAGACATTTCTTTTAGCATTTGCAAAAAACCTCTGTAAACCAAACCTTTCAAAACCAGAAGAAATTTGATCCCAAGGGTTTTTGGTTTCGAGGGGTTTCATGGTACTTTGACATAATTGTTTAATGAACTTCAAATTAGCACTACCATAATCAAGTTGTATAAAACTGTAACAAATTTGGTGACTGCCCAATTTTCAATAATGTTGTTTTAATTGAAAAGGATTTAAATTACAGTATTGGTTAATTTGTTTTTTGTATTTCAGCACCTGTCTAACCCTGCTGCATTCCAGAGTGCTGCTAGAGAATTGTTGGAATGGTGTTCAGATCCCCGTGCCTTCCAAAAGTCTTTTGAAAACTCCCTCATTGCCTGTTTAACAGTAAGACAAATTCATTCTTATAAAACTGATATGCCTGTATTGATAAATATGGAATATTTGTATCAAGGTTGTAAAGGAAAATAGCTGTTTCCAGTTTCCCAACCATTCCATTTTTTTATTGTACTTTTTGTCAGTGTTAAAAATAGCAGGAATATTTTACTGTTGCAACAAGCACAGATTTAGTTTCACTTTTTAGTTCTTGTTGACATACTATTATCATTAATTGCAGGGTCTCTTCAGCATCTGTAATCTACACAGCAAACTATAAAATGGCTACTGGCCATTTCTTGCAGCATGTGTAGTCAGCATCATTTCTGGTTAGCAAGATCACACATAACAAAAAATAACAAAAATGTCAGTAAGCCCAACACTCTGGATCCCTTCTAAATCTAGAGCTGGCCCCTCCTGTATTCTGTTTGTTGCTAGTTTGACTTATAATTGCCTGAAATAAAAAAAAAAAAAAACATGAGCACACTAATGAAAAGCAGCATTTTCATTTGATATTCCTCAAAGATTGGTAGATTATGAATATTATCCATTATTTGTAGCTCCATTCATTTTATGAAGATTGCTTAATGGTATCAGAAGCTGTAAACTTTTGTGTATAAAGTGAAACACATGACCAATGAATTGGGAACCATACTACTTCTGTCTCCATATTTCAATGGTTGCCCATAATTAACACTTTCTTGTTCTGCATGAATACTACTGAGGTTTCTGTTGCTAACACTGACTTAGTAATTCATCACTGGTTTAATATATCAAATGTTACCACAGCATCTACCTGGTAATTAAGCTAAACTATCAGTGACATCTTAAAGCTTATAATAAATGTTTGTCCCTAGAAAAG
Organism: Potamilus streckersoni; assembly: GCA_016746295.1. Classification (NCBI taxonomy): domain Eukaryota; kingdom Metazoa; phylum Mollusca; class Bivalvia; order Unionida; family Unionidae; genus Potamilus; species Potamilus streckersoni. Next base: position 2,468,200 of record JAEAOA010001901.1, on the reverse strand, counting down.
AACTGAGATAATTACACTATATTTTAATCCATGTAGTTCAAAGAGTTGGGAGCCATTAGGTTCTGTTGATAAATAGAATAACAGTTTTCTATGATAGGTAATGATATTTTGAAATAAGCTGAAATTCTGAAATATGACACACCCATATTACTGTGGCAAAATCTAATTTTTTACTAATTGATATTAAAAAGACCAGTGCCTCTACATCTTCATTGCTGCTTTCAGCCTTTGTGGAGGAAACATTTGGGTATTTTTTTTAAGTGTTCAGAAAATGAAACTGCTTTGTGCTTGCTTACATCAAGACCTGGAGAATACATTGCTTTTATGAAATGAAATCAAATTTTAATAGACAAGGTTGCACACAATTTTGAGTAAACTATTTTTAGAGGTAAATGCAGACAGAAAATTACTGAATTTAAAGCATGTTTATATTTCTTATTGAAAGTATAGCAGGGTGGGTTTTTTTACAATATGACTATATCAAGATTTTATGTCAGGATAAGTAATTTCTTTCTAAAACCTCTGGTCCTGAGTCTGCGTCTGAAAAAAAAACTACAAAAAAAACAAACAAAAACTACAAAAAACTACAAAAAAAACTACCCAAAAACAACAAAAAACTACAAAAAAGTAATAAAAAATTACAAAAAACAACAAAAAAACTACAAAAAACTACCCAAAACTACAAAAAATACAAAGAAACCACCAAAAAATACAAAAAACAACAAAACTACAAAAAAAATAAAAAATCTAAAAACTACACAAAACAGCAAAAAACTACAAAAAAAACTACAAAACCCCCCCCAAAAACTACAAAAAAATACAAAAAAAAACACCAAAAAATACAAACAACAACAAAAAACTAAAAAAACAAACCTACAAAACTGAAGTCAAACTATTTCATTAGGTTTATATGGACCATATAAAATTCTAAAAGCTTATTTCAGAATATCATTACCTATCATCAGATTATAAAGACTATTAGTATCAAAGTACATAAGCCTGGTTTCTCTGCAACAGATTACCATTCATCAGTGCCCCCCACCACCATACCATAATCTTTATGTCCATCCTTCCATTGTTACATCTGTCATATAATTTTGTGAATATAGCTAGTACTGCATTTATTTTTCCATTTGTATTTAGTTTGCAGGTCTATGTATTGCACAATAGAATCTTGTCATGGCAACTAGTCTTAAAATCCAAATTCAGTTCAAGTAAATAATATACAAAGCAAGAGACAGCTCCAGTAGCCTAAGTGGTTAGAGCAACCGCCTTGGATGCAGAAGGTTGTGGATTTGAATCCAAAGACTTACAAAAATAGTACTTGCAGCTGCCTCACTTGGCGCTCATCATTAAGAAGCTAGCATGTATTGCACAATAGAATCTTGTCATGGCAACTAGTCTTAAAATCCAAATTCAGTAAAAGGAAATAATATACAAAGCAAGAGACAGCTCCAGTAGCCTAAGTGGTTAGAGCAACCGCCTTGGATGCAGAAGGTTGTGGATTTGAATCCAAAGACTTACAAAAATAGTACTTGCAGCTGCCTCACTTGGCGCTCATCATTAAGAAGCTAGCATTAAGACTGGTCGGCCTGAGCTCAGGATAATATCATTGGCTGGGACATGATGCTAAGTGTCTGCGGCATGATGTTCCATTGCTAAAACTGTAATACTGCAGACATTGTAGTGATATTAATGAAATATTTTTTAATGCTACATTAAAAATCCAAATCACACACACACACACACACACACACACACACACACACACACATAAAGCAATAGAGAAGCTTAGCAAAAATGTGGTTGCAAGTTTTCAGTAAAGTATCATAAATATAAAACATGGAATGTTTCCTTTACATTCATATATGTTATATGATGCAGGTATTTTACTGATCATTTAGGAATCACATTTACATGAAGTTTGAATTGACTTTGAGGGTTATAATTCAGATATGCCACACAGTGAAATACATTACATTCAGTTCTGATTGGTGTTTGTACAAGTCCAGAGTAAAACACTGGTTAATAATCAGAACTAACTGTAACTGCTTATTCACTGTATGATGCTCCAGAAGTATTGATATCCAAACTATATTGCATAGATACAAAGCAACAGAGAAACTTTGTGCAAAGGTGATTATTAAATGACTAGTAAAGTGATTGAATTGTACATTGGGAATAAGTTTGGAATGTCTCACATGTCTCATTTTCCGCTGATATATGTAAACGCTGACTGAACATGCCAACAGGATTTTTAAAAAATTTAATATAGAATCAGCTATGGGAGAAGGTTTCAAACTGCTTGAGTTATAGTCACCTTGTTAATTTGTAAAAGGGATTTACATGTTGTCAATAATTTCCTTTTTCACTGATAGAAGCAAATGTCTGTGTCCATGGTAGTTGTTTTGCATATATGGGAAGTACAGCATGAAGGATGTGATTGTTGATTGTTAGACATCTCTACTCTCACACTCAGACTTCTAGATTAGATTTCCTTACACAAGGAAACTGCACATTTTCTTCATTTTTGAATATAAAGCTTTTATGCAATGCAAAAGCCACTGGCATGGTGACAAAGATGAGTCCTACACCTGTTCAAATGAAACAGCAAAATATGTCATAAAAAGTGGAATAAAAATCAGTGACAGGTAGTCTGTTTTGGAAGTATTTTTTTTAATCTTGTTGTTGTGTGGGCTTAGTGCCATTTTTCAGCACACAATGGGCGGCCAGTATTAATGGTGGAGAAAGAAATTGGGAAATTAACGGAAATAACCACTGACCCACGAGAATATACTGGCAAGCTTTCTCACATATCTACATTTGCAGAATCCTAGACTTGAACCCACGAAGAGTTGAGATGGCAGTTATCCGTAACAGACAGCGCTTTAGACCACTCAACCACTCTGGGCCCCTTTTTAATCTTGTAAAGGATGAGAAAGGCATATGAATGGATGAATAGTCTCTCTGCATATTGGAAATATAACCAATATAACAGCATCTATACCATTGAGGGACCTTCTAAAAATGAAAAGACCATTAAGTTCATGTTTATTGATTAATAGGATGTGTATCAAGAGTCATGTTGATATTCAGCAGATGTGTATTATTTTGCAACTATTTGTGCAATTTAAGCAATATTTAATAATTTGGACTTGCAACTGTATGCAATATGTGACAGAAATTAGTGAACTATCCATTCTATCAAAATTTATCTATCTGTGAATCAGTTTTGCTTCATTTTTAACTTTCTGTTTGTGATTAAGAGCTGAAACTTGTTATAGTTTTTATTGGTCACCATTTTAAAGTGAGTCATATGCCTCACTTGGGGCTCTGTCTTGAAGTTGAAAGGCATGGCTCAATGTTTTTAAGTTTTCCTTTATACTTCCACTTAATAACTTTCAAGCTATTCATTTGGGTTAAGGGATGAAAAATGGTTTACAAATACATCATTGTTAGTAGGTGTGTTGTTTATCATATCATTGGTCCTATCTTCAGGGTAAAGGTCACAACCTAATATTTTTGAAGTTGTCCATCACACTTTGGTTTCTACTTTACAACCTTAAAGCTGCTGACAATTGAGGGATGAAGCTTGTTTACTTGTAAATCATTATTAGAAGGTGTGTCTTCAAAGTCAAGATCAGGATCAAAAATAATATGCATTGTCTGTCACACTTTCCTTTCTGCTCAAATAACTTGAGAGTCTTTTGAGATAAAGGGATGAAACTTGGTATAATTATAAATCATCACTTTAAGGTGTGTCATGTACTTCATTTAGGGTTGTCTTCAAGCGCAAGGGCAACTCATTATTTTTTTCTGTCACAATTTCCTTTTTGATTAATAACTTTGGAATGAAACTTGGCATACTGATATTATCATCACTAGAATGTGTGTTACACAACATTGGGGACCTATCTCCAAGGTCAAGGTTATTGGTCAGTATTAAATATTTTTCATCACTCTTTGATTTCTCTGGATAGTTTAGAACAGTTTATCATGTTGTTGGTCATTCTTTAGAATGTTCAGTTTCTTTCTACTATTTAACATTAGAGCCATTAGGGATTGAGAAGTTCTGTAAAAATAATGAGTTATGCAGTGGAATATCAGAATACATTATATCTCATTCCAGTACTCTTATAAACATCAATATAATGAATTATAGAATAGAATATCAGAATACATTATATCTCATTCCAGTATTCTTATAAACATTCAATATAATGGGTTATACAATAGAATATCAGAATGCATTATATCTCATTCCAGTACTCTTATAAACATCAATATGAGTTATACAATAGAATATCAGAATACATTATATCTCATTCCAGTACTCTTATAAACATTAATATAATGAGTTATACAGTGGAATATCAATATACATTCTATCTCATTCCAGTACTCTTATAAACATCAATAGCAGTCATAAATCCCATTGATCTGGGGGAATTTAGTTGTGAAATTGTTGCCTAATTGTTTTCACCTAATATTAGTTCTTAGTTTATTGCAATCAGTCATACTTCCTAGTTACAAGTAAACTTGCTTTAATTCAGGAATTATGTATTTTCAATTGTGTTATTAATGCATGTGGCTGCTAAAGTGAAATACATATATAGCAAAATAAAGTGCTATACCATTGGTTGGTTGTTAACAGCACATTCAGTGCATTATTCCCTATATCATGTCAAGGAAATGGGTTTTAAGTGTCAGGGAAACGGGATATAAGTGTCATGGAAATGGGCTTTAAGTGTCAGGGAAATGGGATATAAGTGTCATGGAAATGGGCTTTAAGTGTCAGGGAAACGGGATGTAAGTGTCATGGAAATGGGCTTTAAGTGTCCTGGGAATGGGATATAAGTGTCAAGGAGATGGGATATAATTGACCAGACAGATACAGAGACAACTGACCCTGCAGACCTTTAGATTAACAAGTCCACTGATCTACATACAAACTAAACTAACATGATTCACCAGAGTTCAAATTTACACACACCTATTCAGTCTTTATAAATGTGTATGGAAGTTGTTCTTGTTAGCTAATCACTTCTGTCCAAAGTCATTTTCAGTATATATTTATTGTGCTTGGAATTTAGGTATTATTTCTCCATCAATCGCAGGTACATAGATTTTTTTTTAAAGAAGAGATTTGTTTTAAATTTTTTTCTTGCCAATAATAAAGATAAATGACCTTTTTGTTTTCGAAATATGCCATTTATTTTCACCAGAATATATCTGCTTGTTGGATAGGCCACATGTGTCATCATGTACCTCTTTACTACCAAAATCTTGGCTTAAGAGATTCATTTAGACCTAATTTCTCAACATTCTTAAATTTCTCTCACAGAATTATTCATCTAAATTTGATGCACTTTCTCATGAATTAGGGCAAGTTTTATCTCAGTTCCCTCATAAATCTGTGTGCCTTTTAATTTGCCCTGACATTTTGCACAAAGAAAAAAACTGCTTTCTGGTGAGATAAAAGAGTCAGAATCCAGTCCAAAGTCCCACAGAGGGGTGGATCAGAAATGTTCATTTCATCTGTTCACTCAAATATGTGCATGATAAGAACTTGGAAGTGCATGCAGGAGTATCAAATTTGAGAATGTCAGAAAGTATTTAACACTATATTTATACAGGGCTTAAGTTGTCTTGATTAACTGTCTGATAATCTTAAGCCCCCTCTCACTGGAAGAAGACTGCACTAACACACAGCTATTATGGGCAAATTTAATATTAAAATGTCTGGATTTTTTTCTTATTTACATCCTAATTCACTGCAGGCAGTACAAAAAAGTTCTTTATTGCTACTTATTTAAGAATCAATGAAACAGATTATTACAAAATGACAAATTTTCATAAACTGTAATAAACTTGTTACTGCAGTCATCATACAGTGTTGCAGAGACATTGACAAATTGTATATAATCATATTACAAATGCAGTATTTATAAGTGCCAAGTTATTTCTAATGATTAATAAAGTTAAACAGTCTTTAAATGAGAGAGGTTCAAGATTGTCTGGTAATATTCCATCAAACAAAGCAGGTTTAGTAAAGTCTAGAAATCATCATGGAAAATGAGGCAGTTTTAGTATAGAGTGGGTAACTTCCTGGAAAATGAGGCAGTTTTAGTATAGTCTGGGTAACTTCCTGGAAAATGAGGCAGTTTTAATATAGTCTGGGTAACTTCCTGGAAAATGAGGCAGTTTTAATATAGTCTGGGTAACTTCCTGGAAAATGAGGCAGTTTTAGTATAGTCTGGATAACTTCCTGGAAAATGAGGCTGTTTTAGTATAGTCTGGGTAACGTCCTGGAAAATGAGGCAGTTTTAGTATAGTCTGGGTAACGTCCTGGAAAATGAGGCTGTTTTAGTATTGTCTGGGTAAGTTCCTGGAAAATGAGGCTGTTTTAGTATAGTCTGGGTAAGTTCCTGGAAAATGAGGCAGTTTTAGTATAGTCTGGGTAACTTCCTGGAAAATGAGGCAGTTTTAGTATAGTCTGGGTAACATCCTAGAAAATGAGGCAGTTTTAGTATAGTCTGGGTAACGTCCTGGAAAATGAGGCTGTTTTAGTATAGTCTGGGTAACTTCCTGGAAAATGAGGCTGTTTTAGTATAGTCTGGGTAACGTCCTGGAAAATGAGGCAGTTTTAGTATAGTCTGGGTAACATCCTGGAAAATGAGGCAGTTGAATAGTCTGGGTAACTTCCTGGAAAATGGGGCAGTTTCAGTATAGTATGGGTAAATTTCTGAAAAATGAAATCCTCATCCAAGCATTTGTGAAGGATGAGGGGCATTATTAGAGTAAAGCCAGAGGCTGAGCATGTATACATAGCATATTACTCTGTCATTGGCAGAAACAGGTGCTCTTCAAAAGGAAAGGAAACTTTTATCAGTTATATGACTCTTATCAGTTATACGACTCCTCACTTAAAGTACCCTATATAAACAAGCCACCTGCACAAGGTATCTCATAGTTTAAATCAAAATGTTTTGCTTTCTATATAATACAGGGAGTGAAAACCCCAACTTGCAACAAAGAATGAGCGGGTGTATAAATGCTCAGCCTCCGGCTTTACTCCAATAATGCCCCTCATCCTTCACAAATGCTTGGATGGCGGGTTCATTATTTTTCATAAAGCCTTCAGCCTCACATATATACATAGCATCTTTAAAGATTGGCAACAAAACATCTGCTAAAAACAAGAACAGGAAAACAATAACACATGTTAGCCTGTAAACCATAATCAAACAAAAAATATTATTTATATGATATTAACAACTGTTTCAGCAAAACCCTTACTATTAGCCTGAATATCACTTAGATAAGATTTATGAAAAATCTTTACTGATGTCCAGTCTGCCGTCTTTAATATATTGTGTAAGGAACAACCATGTCTGAAAGCAGCTGATGCTGCAGCAGTTCTGTAAGAATGAACATTGAATTTAGATGTATCAACTCCCGATTGTTCTAAAAGTTTTTTTAACCATCTTGCAATAGTACTAGATGTCACAGCCCTGTAGAAACAATAAGATACCAGAACTTAAGTAGATTTCCGAATATTGTTATTCCTTCAAGATAATGCCATAAAGTATGCATGGCACAAAGCTTTTTATCCTTATAATGTAGTAGTTCCAATTGGAAATTCTTACTTTGTCATGAAGTTTTCAACAAATCTGAAAAACTGAATACTATTTTATCTGTCATACAAGTCATGTTATGTAAATTCAAAGATTTTAAGAGTTTGTGCTCTTGGAGCTGTAGATAAAGCAATATGAGCAACCTGCTTCATTGTTAATAATCTTAAAGATATAGTTTCCAAAGGAAAAAGGGTACAGGGGATGTCCATTAATTATGTCAACAATTTTTAGGCAATTTTTTACCACTTTTCCCCCTTGTCAACAACTGTCAAACTCTCAGTGTCTCCCCTAATAAAATTATGTCAAATTTTATTTTTAGTCCTTCCCCTCCATCTACAAACTAACAATATTTTATACGGCAGGCTTTTATGCTTAAAATAGAATTATGGAAATTAAAATGTCTACAAATAAATTTTAATACATTTTGTACTTGTTTAACAGATTTCAAATTGATTATAACACTTTGAGTTTATGAACAAAATCGAGAACTTATATTCCTATTCTCCTATTTTCTGATTTATTAATTTTATTGTAAAAAAAAAAAAAAACATTGTCGGCATCAATTTCTCTTGTCAACAATAACATTGTTGGCATCAATTTATCTTATATCAACAATTGTCAAACTTCTTCAAACGCTCTTCCCTATTTTGTTGACATAATTAATGGACGACCCCACACAGGTATTTTAAGACTAGGTTTACATCCCAAGTGTCAACATATTTTGGAATTGGTGGACTTTTGTTAAACATTCTCTTAAAGTATCTATTAATCAACAAAGGATTGAGGCACCACACATTATCAAACATTCTCAATGTAGTAAGTAACATATATACTTGTCAGTATTTATGACACTACAAGACTTACCTTCAGTTATCAAAGATTCGAAGTATGAAATAAATGTTACCTCAGAGACAATAAAAGGGATTAACTTCCCTAATCTTACACCAAAAATTCCATTTTTTTCCATGCCAAATTATATTTTTTAGTTGTTCCCATCTCCATGAATTGTTAATGATATCCACAGCTGTTGTTGGAAGTCCTTGGATTTGGAGAAATCTCCTGAATACAGTCACTGTGATTAAAGATAAGGTCTTCCCTAGGGTATGAGTTTGACCACTGTATGGAAGAGTCCGTATATTTTTGTGCTTTGGAAGTCTAATTGGAAGAGAAATTAAACAAGACAAGAGTAAAGAAAACCAGGATTGTGATGTCCAATGTGGAACAATTATGAGTGCTTTACTAACATTATCATCAATAATTATATTCAATATTTTCCCAACATAATTAAAAAGAAAAAAAATATATGTGATTAAATCATGCCTGGAGAAAGAAAAAGCATAAATTTTTAAAGCACCTGGTTCTGGAAATCATGAGACAAACTTCTTTAACTGACAGTTTAATCTAGATGCAAAAAGATCTAATGTCTGGAACAAAGATCTCTGCACACAATCTTTGAAAAATTTCTTTCTTTAGCATCCATTCATTAGAGTCAGAAAAGTTCCTGGACAGATAATCTGCCTGTATATTATGTTTGCCAGCAATATGGACTGCAGATACAAATATTTCCCTTTCCAAGCACTAGTTCTAAATCTGTCTGGCTAGCTGACCCAAATGAATTGATGCCATTCCACCCATAGTATTAATATACAAAATAGCACATATGTTGTCAGACTGAATCTCAATATGGACATTTTTGTGATCTGAATGAAAAACTTGCAAGGCATAAGAAATTGCTAACAGCTCAGAGTAATCAATGGAAAAAGTGGTCTCACTCTTTTTCCACCTACCAGAGACTGATCTATTTGAATCAAGTTCATAAGCTTCCCACCCTGAGAGTGATGCATCAGTTTGAATAGTAAAAGCAATCTTGTCTTGTCTGATAGATTTCCCATTCTTGTCTGCAAACTTAGATACCACCATTTAAGTTCCTGGATACTTTGTGGAGACAACTGAATTGTACTATGAAAAGTTTTGCTTTCACTAAGGCCTTTCAATTTATCATGTTCCTAATACCTGTAATGCATTGGGGCTTCTAGGATTGCATAAAATCATAGCATACCAATATATGATGCCAACTATCGTACTTTAACATAATTTTTATCAAGGAGCTTCTTGGCAAAGGCATGGATTTTTTCAACTTTCTCCTTAGTAAGAAAAACCTTAAACTGTACAGTCTAACACAAAACCAAAAAGGTAGTTGATTGAGATGGAATAAGCACTGATTTTTCAAGATTGATAGTGAAACCAAGCGATTGTAATGTCTCAATCATAGTCAGTGTGTTTTTCAAGCATATGTGACTGTCATATTTGCTCAGCCAGCTATCAGGAAGTGTATAAACCAGGGTATTACAGCATTTGATGTGCAAACATTGCCGAAGTATGCTGAGACCATCAGCTAGGCTATAGTTAGTATGGGCTACACAAAGGCTCGTAGTATTCACACCCAGACACTAAATATTAGTTCAGAGATCAAAGGAAGCCACAGGGTGAATGGGGCATGTTCTCATCCACCCCCACATGGACAGACAGCGAGAAGACATTGTCCACTAAGTTTGATTGGATCAGTCCACAGCAACATCCAATTGGAATTAAGATAGAGGGCGTGATTAAAACTTAGATCTGGATTATAGCTCAAACTTGCAGTAAAATATTCAGTAGACACCTAGACCGATTTATAAGCAGTAGAGTTACTCTGAGGATTCACTTAAAATTTGGCGGTAAAACTTAGGACGAGATTCTAAGAGAAGAAAAGATTTGAAAAAAAGGGGGGGGCAGAAATTCTTGTTCTAGTTCAGTAGTCCTGAGTCTCAAAGGGGGGAGATGGAAGTGAGACTGGCAGAGCAGTTGGAGTCAACAAGAGTGTAAGTGGCATAGAGAAGGTGGATAGAAGGTCGAGGAGGATGAAAAGTAGTTTGGAAAAGGAAATATAGGAGGAGGAAAAGGAGTGTAAAGTAGAGAAATTGAGGAGGAAGGGGAGAAGGAACTTGGAGGGAGTCAGGGAGGAAGAGAAGGTATTAGGAGATAGGAGAAAAGAATACACAAATGAGTAGGACACAAGGACAGTTGGAAATCTCTCAAGTGATGTGATAGGCTATTAAAGTGTTGAGCGAAAGAAGTGTACTTGGGAAATTTGAATTATTTGACTTTTTAAATTTTATTAAATTGTTATTCATTGAGCATCACCCTTTCTGTATAATTTAATCATTAAACCATCAGCATTGCTGCTTGGGAGCTCAGAGCTGTACATCTAACTTTCACTTATTCAACTTCCAACCAAAATTGAGCCTGGGTGGGACTTCTACAATAATTTAAATAAAATATTGGAAGCACCTTAGGATCTTAGTGTAAACTCTTGGAGCAGAGTAAAGTCCAAGAGGTAAATATTCAAACTGAAAAAATTGACCATTCCAAATAAACTTTAGAGAATTCTGATAATCTTTATGTATTGGGATACTAAAATAAGCATCCTTTAGATCAACAGAAATAAAGAAATCATTTTTCTGAATGAGATCTAAAATAATTTAAAATGCTTCTTGCTTAAAATGTTCATAATAGACAAATTTATTCAACTGTTTCAAGTTGATAACTGGCCAAAATTTTTCATTAGGTTTGAGAACTATGAAAATATTCAAAAGAAATTGGTTACTCTCACATGTGGATGGAACTATGGCTCCATTTGTATAGAAGTTCAGTGATTTCATTGGATAGAATGGTACTCTGCTGTTCTGAAAATGAATTTCTTTTGGAAAAAAGACTTGAAAAGGCTTGGAATCAAACTCTATTTTGTACCCCAAAATTGTTTGCAAAATCCATGGATCATGAGTAAACTTATTCCATATAGCAATGCAGTGTTTAAGTTTTCCAACAGAACTTACCTCTATAGATTTTAATTTGTTTGCTCATTTGGAGGACTAGAATAGGCATGTCTCTTTCATCTATTGAAATTTTGGTATTGATACCAGTACATATTTTGAGTACTATAAGGTTGGGATCAAAATCTTGCACTCTATTTAAAATCTGGATCTCTTATGGGTCCACCACCTCTAGCACCTCTATTCAAGTCTCTGTAAATCTGGACAAGAAAATTTCTTTCACAAGCATAAATCAAGTGTCACATTTTTTAACTTTGGTCACATCATCCCCAAAAAGCATGAACATTACAAAGATTGGAATATTTTGTTTTCAAATGTGGTTGAATCATATACCTCCTTTTGAGGGAGACATGATATTGCACCTGACCCATAAGTTTAATTGCATCATAAATTAGGGTCCTTGCTTTTTCATTAGTAGCAATCAGAGACTTTATTAATTCTGCTAACTAGACAACTGGCATAATACCTGCAGCAACAAGATTTTGTATATCCCTAAAGGCTTTGTCGTAAGAGTGAACTCGTTTTCTAAGGCTTTCCAAATCTTTTATTGACAAGTGGTGGACTTAAGTTATCAGTTTTTGGGGATTTTGTACTTCTGTACAATTTCATCTGATGCACATAAGGATGTGCATGCAGTAATAATTAGCTCTTCTAAAGATTTAGGTATTGGCTCTCCTTTACGGGGAGTTTTTAGTTTGGGTAACTGCCACATATTATCAGCATTGCTACTAGAAATACAGTTGTAATCAGGTTGCAAACATCAAACAATGCAATGCCCTCTTCTGTGGTAACCTCAACATTGCTATATGGCACTTCATTTTCAAATTCTACTTGTAATTCAGGTAAGCAATCACCAAAACATCAATTTCATTGACATCTGCCACAACAGGCTGGATTTCATTTAGACCCATTTTTGTTTTTCTTCAAAAGCTCAATGACTTTTTTTTGACAGGTTTTTTATGTCTATGAGACTGGACGTCTTCGACTGTCGGACATTTTTTATTTGTTTGGTTGCCACAAGAGGCTTGCATTTGCCACTTTCTGAACTTTAGTCACAACATTCTTCAATGTTTTGGTTTTTTTTTTTTTCAGCTTTTGTGGCTCCATAACTCCTTTCTCTTTTGAGGAACTTGCCTCAACGTCACAAAAGGCTGCAATATCCTCAGGCCCAAAACCCAAAAATTCCGAGTTGACTAATTGATAGGACTTGGTCCTCTTCAGTAGCCATTACACACAAACAAAAAGAAACTATAACAAATGACATATAGCCTGGACTACATCCTAAGCAGACTACATCACCACCTAACTACATGCCTAATATTGAACTTAGCACTACCTACCACTTTGCTACAGCAGGTGACTTGTTTATATAGGGTACTTAAGGTGACAGTCATCATGTGACTGATAAAAGTTTCCTTTTCTTTAAAGAGCACATGTTTCTGCGAATGACTGAGTCACATTCTATGTATACATATGAGGCTAAAGGCTTTACAAAAAATAATGAAGCAGTTTCTTTATAGTCTGGATAACATGACAAATAAGGCAGTTTCAGTATAGAGTGGATAACATCCTGGAAAATGAGGCAGTTTTAGTATAGTCTGGGTATCATCCTGGAAAATCAGACAGTTTCAGCATTGTCTGGTAATATCTTGGTAAATGAGGCAGTTTCACTATAGTCTGGTAAAATACTGGGAAATCTCACCATCCTCTGTCACATCTGGACAACTTAAGTTTTTCTCCATCCATTGTCTTTTAAATCCCAACCAAATGACATTGTTGATTGAGGTGTTTGAAACTATCAGTGCTACCCTGACAATAAAAAACAAGTAAGACAAATTCCAGTAAATTTTGTGTCTCCAACCTTACAGTTGTATATTCTAACTTTGCATTTGTTTACTCCAACCTAATATTGGTTTACTCCAAGCTTTTATTGGTTTACTCCAACCTTACATTGGATTACTTTATCCTTGCATTGCTTTACTCCAATCTTACATTGGTTTACTCCAACCTGACATTGGTTTACTCCAATCCTACATTGGATTACTCCAACCTGACATTGGTTTACTCCAATCTTACATTGGTTTACTCCAACCTGACATTGGTTTACTCCAATCTTACATTGGTTTACTCCAACCTGACATTGGTTTACTCCAATCCTACATTGGATTACTCCAACCTGACATTGGTTTACTCCAATCTTACATTGGTTTACTCCAACCTGACATTGGTTTACTCCAATCCTACATTGGATTACTCCAACCTGACATTGGTTTACTCCAATCTTACATTGGTTTACTCCAACCTGACATTGGCTTACTCCAATCTTACATTGGATTACTCCAACCTGACATTGGTTTACTCCAATCTTACATTGGTTTACTCCATCCTTACATTGGCTTTCTCCAACCTTACCTTGGTGTGCTCCATCCTTACATTGTTTCACTCCAATCTTTTCCATGGTTTTTAGCCACAGCAACTTGGTTGGTAGCAAACTAGATAGGTAACAACAACAAGCTTGCAGGTCCAAATTCTGCCAAGACCATGCTGAATCAGGCAACTGTCAGTTTGGGCAAGTCACTCTACTCCAATTAATTCAACACTATATGATCTTTCATGGCCATCAGCCACCAATCAATTAATTTCCAGGGTTCCTTGTAAAATTCTGAACCTTAGTGATTTCAAAATACATGTAATATGAGGCTCTGTTTGTAAAACAATGGGGGGGGGTAATCAAATACAGTAATGCTTTATGACCATTTGTATATCCAAACAGGATTGTTCTATGATCACTCTCTTTACTCCCTTACATAATGTGTGGGCAGATAACAGTTTGTGTATTTTGTTCTTCTGAATACTCCTCACAATCTGCATAAATCCAGATCTGCCAGCACATCACGTGATGGCAGATTTGGGTCTGTGCAGTTTGCATTTGTTCTGGCCTTGTAATCAAGAGTATCTTGTATTGTTGAATAAACTTTAAGGGAAAGTATTCAAGTGCTCACTCTTCAAAATGATTAAATAATGGCTTCTGGCTGGCTAAATATCAGGGTTTACTCTGATAATAAAAGTGTGGGATGTTATTCAGCATTTAAAATTGATTAGCTTGTTGAAATTATCTTATTGTTGTAAATCAGCTCCCTATACATTTAAAAGGCATGTAAACCAGACTCTTACATTATAATGCCTTCAGACATTATAATGAAACAAAATGTACCAATTTTTTTCTTTTTGTCTATGGGTCTTTCCTTGTATTTGTCACAAGTTTCTTGTTATGAGGATGAAACTGAATTTACAGTTAAAGTTGAACAATAATTTAATTTATTTAATTTAATTTAAAGTTGAATAGTTTGTCAGAAAGCTTGATGTTTTAGTGACCATTTTTTAAGGCTAGTAAATGGCCAGTATTATAAATTGGTTGCCATGCATTTAAGGGACACTGGGCAGTCAAGTGATCTAAGATGCTCAGCTTTACAGAACATTCGAACATTCACACATCTAACTTCTATGTGAGTTTGAATCTGGTTTAAACCAGAGTGAGTATGTGAGAAAGCTTTCCAGTGATTTTGATTGGATCTTTCCAAGGAATTCCTCCACCAGGTAAAATGGGCACCATGTAGAACTTTTCATGTGCTGAAAAATTGCATTAAATTGAACATAACAAACAAACCATGATTTTAAATTAAATTGTTCCACTTAGAATCAAAACTAAAGACAGTGAACAATAAAACAAAAAAGATGAAGCTTTCTTAGCAAGAAAGAGCTTGTGTACAATTTTTAGCTAACTTTGTTAGTTAAAATTGACTTCAGAAAAATGGGAAATGCTTTGCCCACGAGTGTCTCTACTTCTTTTGGATCCTTTTTTAATTAACAATCTAGATTATGGAAAGATCACTTATTAGAAAGGAGTGAACATTTCATGAAAATTGGATAGAAGTTGTTGAAATTATATATGTCCAGCTAATTAATAAGTTATAAATAGTATTAAGTCTAGTACATAATAGCTTTGGCACCAACAAACCACTTGATTTGCTATGCATTGAAGCATCATAGATGAACAACTAGACACCCATCCAAGGAATTAATAAAGAAAAAGTCATTTAGGTAACCAATGGAACACATATCCAACCATTCAATGTTATAAAGCAAAATCTGCATGGGTGGCTGGTTGAGCACCTGTCCAACTACTTGATCAATCTGTACTCATATACACTCATACAGAGGGATGAAATATAGTCATATAAACATTCCTATCTAGCCAGAGGGTCATTGGAATATCTGTTTTGCAACAGCTGATTTACAAATAATATGCTAATCCCACAATTTAAATTATTTCCACTATATGCCCTGTGTTTCAGATTTCTATACAGTTATTAGCTATGTTTTACTATTTTGTGGAGCTAGTCAGACACATTTATGTATAGTTTCATTATGTTCAGTCTTGCCATTTTATTGTAGCAGGGTGTGTGTGTGTGTGTGTGTGTGTGCACGCATGCATGTGATTGACTTGAATTTTAAATATAGCTTTACAAAAATTTAAGTCATATTGCTACAATCTTTGCAGCATGGCAGTTTATAGTGATGTCTAGCACTGGGGCATCATGCCGCAGACATGTAACATCATGCCCCTCCCAGACACATTATCCTGACACCAGGCTGACAAGTCCTAACCCTAACTTCTTAATGCTGAGCACAAGCAAAGCAGCTGGTTGTAGAATTTTTCTAAGCCTTTGGAGTAAATTCGCTGGGGATCAAACCTGCAACTCCATGCATTTGAAGTGGCTTCTCTTACCACTATGACTTTTCAATTTCAATGTTTCAATCTTTCATCAAATTTTTTTTTTAGTGCCCATTCCAGTATAGTACAGTTTCCACCATTATAATGCAGCCATTGTAATGCAAAACCAGATATTTTGCAGTACTGCTATGGACCCATGACAAAAATCATACCAGTGTATAAGAATAAGGGTTGAATAATACCAGGGTGAAACTTTTCATTTCCTTTTTCAAAACACCATTATTTTAAAATTAAAATCGTGTTCACTATACAAGAGTTATTTATATTATGTTTTTTTTTTTAAATTATATTCCTGCTCAGTAATTTATTGCCTTGCTGTGTTTTGTGCAGTTTATTGCATTTGGTGATGTATAACCCAACCAATGCATTATGAGGAAGATCTGTATTTGGGATGCTATCTTGAGAAAAGACATGCTATCTTGAGAAAAGACAATACTGTCATAAAGAAGCAATACTTCATGAAAGGAACCCTGGCTGGCTGAGTGTTCTAAAGCACTCATCTTTACTGATTAGTGCCATGTCACCTCATCTACATGGATTTTTTAAAATCTGGGGCTTGTCCAGTGTGTATATGTGAAGAAGCTTGCCAGTAGCTTCCTGTGAGTTGGTGATTCTTCTCAAAGTTCTCCTGGGTTCTTCCTCCACCATATTCACTAGCTGCCTTGCATAACCCTACCATGAGCACACAAAACACTTATGTTAAACCCCTACAATAAAGAACAACTATCACAAAACATACAATCCTCTCACATAGATGTATCAGTTACTTGAAGATATAGCTGTAATAAAAGAACAAACAAACAAATCTTCAAAATTATATCAATAGGAATTATGAGAATTCTAAAATTTTCTTTCAAGGAAAAAAAGCAATAATGTAAATTGATATTTTTATTACTGATACTGCACAGCTATCACATGTATTACACAATTGTGAAATTTTTAGGGCAATTACTCACTGTATGTAGTTTAAGTTTTGATTTGTCATGATTTGCTCAGCAAAACATAATGGAGTTTCTATTTCAATAGTTCTCATCAGATGCAATCAATCTAGTTTTGACAGGTGTTGATAAGTAGAAAATGACAGGTCCCTGGTCTATTTAGGTTTTTAACCAAATTATACCAGTTATTAAAGCAATTATGCTTATTCTCTGATAATTGTCCTAGGTAGAATGCCAGGTTAAACTTGTTTCATGTTACATCTGTAATGATAATAAATATGGGACCATTATATGCATTTGATCCATTTATGAAAATAGTTTTTGGAACAAATTTTCTAATATAGGAGTGTTGAGTATTTAAAGGTAAATTTGTTACATATAACATGAGACTAAGACTGTATATGTCATTGTTTTTTCCAATACCTGAATTTTATTTACATGTGATACAACATAGGTTCCAGAATACTGAAATGTAGACTTCTTCACAAATATATTTTCAGTAATGATATAATTTCATTTTGGTCTTATCATTATGTAAATTTACTCAAAGCACTGACAGACTTATTGACAATAATTTTCCAAACGATAATCATGCAACTTAGATAATCTTATTTGTAAGTCTTTCTGCATATGCACAACATTTAGTTACAGCTGGAGGAGCTGAGAAGTTGAATTCCATGCAAGCCAAGATGACTGTTCAAATCAAACTTTTTGATTGAAGAATCACATAATAAATATAGATTTTTTTTAAATCTCTAGTTCTGAGTGACTAAATCTTTGTCTTTTTAATTTTGTGGTACACATGATAGTGGATTCCATTACCAACATTGTTGCAATCATTTAAGGTTTTAGTTAAAGTTTGTTCATTTGCATATTTCATAAACCCATTGATAGATTCTCATCATAAATTACAGGAGTAATTTTGAAGCTAAAATTAGTTAATTCTACACATTATTCACTCACCCCATCTACATTTGTGTCAAGGTCACAGTTATAGAAAAACTAAGTTCACAAATTTGGTTATAGATTTTACATTTGCTTATATTTTCTAAATGTGATGATAGATTGTCATCCTGCTTGGCTGAATCATTACCAAGCTACAGCTGTTCATTTTACAACCCACTCACTCTGGAATCGATAGCTTGGCTCTTTTTAAAGTTTTGTCATTTGATCATGAAACTCTTGCTAGATTCTTATAATACCTGGGATGACTTATGAATCTTAGTTCATTCACACCTACTCATGGCTCCAAGTGACTGATTGGTCTAAAGTGCCCATGGGTTACGATTACTGCCATCTCACTTCTGTCTTTGTGGTTCTTCCTGAAAAATCTTGCTGGTAGCTGCTTGTGGATTGGTGGTTCTTTCTGGGGTTTTCCTGTATTCTTTCTCCACCACTTATACTTGCTGCCATGTATGGTCTAACTTGTGCCAAAAAAAGTTTGTTAAACCCTATAACAACAATAACACACTTGCTGTGACCTTACATTCAAGATCAAATTTAGAGACAATTTATGTTGAGGTTTTTCATTTGTTTATAATTCCTAAACCTATAAATAGTTTGCATCATTTTCAAGCCAAGACTAGTCATTCTGTGCATACCATATATACTTGCTTTTAAGGTGGGCCCATTTGCAAACAATATTGATCATTATCTTCCATAGTAGATCAGATTCTATATTGTTTGTTCTACTGATTACTCCTTGTGCATTATGCAGTGACAGACCTGGTTTATGAATTTCAACTCAGATTGACAACTTTTAGTTGCATGTATACATAGGCAGGATTTAATGGCATGTTTGGCTATGGAGTGTTGGTCAGAAATAGAGGTAGCTATATAGAGATGGTTAGCAATATAGTTCTTTAAAATATTCAGGAAAACTAATGTGCAGTTTGCTGTTGCAGGTTTTAACACCATTTTTCAGCACAAGATAGGCTATACCTCATGGCCAGTATAACAGGTGGAGAAAGAATCCAGAAAAACCCTGGAAGAACCAACAACCCATAAGAAGCTACTGACAAGCTTTCTCAGGTACCCATGTTAGCCAAGCCTGAGACTCAAACCTAGGCAGTCAGAGGTGAGATGGCAGTGATCCAGAACAATGAGCACTTTAGACCACTTAGCCACTAAGGGTGTGCAGTTTGTAGCTTGACTTGTCTTATAAGTGAATATATATGGAAGATGCTTGCCTCCTTGACCTTGCAGTAGAAAAAATCTGTTTTGTATTGGTTTTAAAAAAAGTTATTTTAATTTGTTTATATTTTCTAAACCTAATGATGTTGTATCTCATCATGCATAAATCATTATGAAGCTAAGATAATGTATTCTGTGACATGTTCACACACCCCATTTACCTTGAGGTCACATCCAGTCATTAAAGCTCAAAGCTCAGCTTTTGAGTTTCAGTTAAAATTTTTATTTGCTTATGTTTCCTCAACCCTTTGATGGATTCTTATCTATGACACAATCATTCATCCCACTGTCCTTGAATTCAAGGTCACAGCCATAAACAAAAAAATTGTGTTAAGGTTTCTGTGATGCCTTATAAAATGCCTCTGCTTCCTAAATCCCATTATGGATTTTCCTCATTCTTGGGTTGAATATGGGTCCCATGTGGCTGATTGGTCTAAGACACTCATCTTTTCAGATCACTCACTCTTCTCACCACTGTTCTTGTGACTTAAGTCTTGGTTCACCCAGCATGAGTATGTAAGAAAGTTTGCCACTAACTTCTGTTGGGTAACTGGCCATAGATCACATTTAATTTTACTATATATTCTCTACATTTGTTTCTCAGTACTGTACTTTCCACTGTGTGACAGTCAATAAAAATCATATGTTAATCTAAAATACCTTCAAAGATGAGTTTATGGTGATGTTCTTATCAAGGGTTGACCTGCAGTTTTTGAGAGGCTGAATTGTAAACAAAACACCATGCAATGGAACACAGATTTCACTTTCAGATCATCATCAAGGCCTTATTACTCACTGTGTACTGTCACCAAAAGACACACAGAAAACCACACCACCAGCTCACAACTCTAAAGAATAAACAATTACTTTTAAATACTTACCAAGAATATCTAAATCTAACTCTTTTATCACCACCAAATGGAGGCAGGAAAAAAAGATCTAAAAATAGATTGGGATTACATTTGTGAGTATGAACTGGAATTATTGATTGTGACCTGATTCCAACTGGTTCTTACCAGAGTCTTTGTGGGTTCTTCCTCCACCAGATATACTGGCTGCTTATATATAGCATATCATGCACTGAAAAATGGCATTAAACCTCACAAAACCAAACCTTAGGTGGAATCATTATGAAACTAGGACAATTCATTCTGTGTCACATGTGCTTGCCCCTTTGACCTTTGGGTCAGGGCCAGTTTGTGTAACCCATGATGCAATTTTTTTATTCTTTGGAAAAATTGCTATAACCTTGTGATTAATGTCCCATTTAGCAGTCATGCTTTCATAACGGCTTTACATGTGGGCTTTGGTCCACATGTTTCTTTATCTTTCTTTTTCTTGTACTTCTGGCAGACATCTAGATATCTCTGAATTGGATATCATTATTAAATTAAAAATCCTATACCATCTCAGTTGTCTGATATTGTAAGTGATATTGCTATACTCAAATTAATCAATAGGAATAATATACAAATCTTTTGTTGCATAAACAGGTCTTTGTAATAACTTTCTGTAAGAACATATTTATGTTTCTTAGCTGCAGACAAATTTGCTTTGTTATGGTAAGCTAAAAATAGTTGCTTTTTTATTAGAACAATGGAGAAAAATTTATGTTCAAAAATAAGTGTGTCATCAGTTAAAACATCTTGGCATCACATTATTTTTGAATTGGTTATATATATATATATATATATATATATATATATATATATATATATATATATATATATATATATATATATATATATATATATATATATATATATATATATATATATATATATATAATGACTGCATGTGAAATAATCAATTTAAGCTATGGTTTCATACAAAGAAAAATCTGTTTAATATTTTGACTGGGTCAAATATCTGTTGAAAGAATCCTGTCATGACTGGTCCACAGCAGTATTGATCTATGCAGGGTCCAACTCAACAAAGAAAACATTTGGTGTATCATTCTTTTCAGCCAATCTGGTTAGGTCATCCATCCATTCATTCATTCATACATCTATCTGTGTATTGCTACCATTTGTCCTCTTTTTTTCTTATCTCATTCATCAAGTAATGGTTCCCCCATATAACTTAAGTTAATTGTATAAATGCTGCAAAGTGACATTCTTCTCAGCATGATCAACAATACAATTATAAAAGGTTTGAAAGTTTTCTGAATTAATTCCTCATTTGCATGCCCAGATCAAAGTCATTTAAAGGAAATTAACACAGGGTTAGAAAGGCTTTCATTCATGTCAGCAAATTAAGTGACATTGTATAACTGAAAGAATCCATTATCTTACTTCTGTTTCTCCCATAATAATGAGAAAATATGTGCACTGTGGGTGTAATTTTCTTATACCATATGACTTTGAAATTTAAAAAATTCTGTTTATGTCTCATGCAGAACATTCCTTGTAATTGTCATTTAGAAAAAAACAGAATTTTCTCCACCAACAAATATATTCCCTTTTTTCTAACTATTTGATCCATGCATCATTATCATCATTTATGTGCATAGTTTTGTTTTCAGTATGAAAGATTAAAATCAGATTATGTGGAAATATTTGAAGACAGAAACCTTGAATTAAAATTGTGTTTTAATCCTAAAACTTCCTTCTTTTTTCTTAATTAATTTCAGTCAACTGTAACTTGGTGAAATGAAATCCTTTTAGTCTGCAAACCAAAGTATATTTTTCTCCCAGATATCAATTTTACGCTAAAATGTGCCATGTAAAACCAAAATTTTATCAGTGCATGTTGCAAGCCAGTCCGCCAGTAAAACCCAATATAAACTTATACCAATGCAATAAAATCCTAAGTATCACATCTCTGTTTTGAAGACCAATTGGTTATTGATGTTTTATCCCAAAATAAGAGCATTTACTCTTGTGTGAGAGGATGCCTGATCAGAACTCATTTATGGGAAAAATAGTCAACTTCAAAACAGCAAGCCTTACTGCAGTAAGCCCTTTAAAGCCAAATTTTTTATTTGATCCTTAGGGAGAAGTTTCACTGCAGAGGATTGATTTGCTATAAATATTAAAGTATTTTGTTTATATTTATACCATTTGCATGCAGTTTTAATTTTCGCATGTTAATGTTTTTAAAAAAATTACAACATGAATGCATATCAATTTGGACTTTTTCATGAGTCCCATGACTCTAGTCAGGAATTATATCCTATGCAAGTGTCAAGTGTTGCAGATTTAGCCATTTAAGGCTGATGACGATGTTGCCATTCAATTTTTGCATAGAGAAAGAATGTGATCATTTACCAGTTGGCTGACATAGGCTGCTGGGACTGGAAAGGAAAAAATATATTGTTTAAGGAATGAGGTATAAACAAGTTTGTCATGCCTTCCATATAATTGGCCATACAACATCAAGAACTTGTTATAAGATGTATTTATCAAATTCATCAGATGCAGCAAACAATCTTGTATGTAATATTGAGAGACCATTACATACTATGGAACCCCTCCAGTGGCCTAGTGGTTAGAGTGTCTGCCTGGGATGCGGAAGGTTGTGGGTTCGATCCCCAGTCGAGTCACACCAGAGACCTACAAAAATATTACTAAAAGCTGCCTAGCTTGACACTCAGCATTAAGAGGTTAGTGTTAGGACTGGTCAGCCTGGTGTCAGGATAATGTGACTGGGTGAGACATAATGCTACATGTCTACGGCATGATGCTCCAGTGCTGGACATCACTATAAACTGCCACACTGCAGACATCATAGTGATATGATTGAAAAATTGTTAAAGCTACATTAAAAATCATAATCACATCACATCACATCACATCTCTTTATATACTATGGCTTACTGCAAACTTAAAACCAAGTAAGAAAAATGTTAACTTGTTATTACAAGGTGAACCTTTTAGCAAACTCATATTTTTAAAACTTGTATAAATCTGTGAAAGTTTTCCCATTTTGCAGCTCTGCTGTCACACATCATCAGGCATTTAGTTGTGTAGAGTCTGGCACTCAGCTGGTAGTCAATTTTATCACAACTTTTAAACCATTGAGAGGAGCAACTTAGGACCAACTAATGGTGCTTTGTAGAAAGTTTATTGGTAAGCTCCTCATTTATTCATGATATTGTAATAGCAAAGATTTTCAAGATGACTGCCATGGTGGCCATATTGAATGTCAAGATGGTGCCATTATTACTTTGTACACATTACATCTTGCAATAAATGTTTTGGTAGAAGAATCCCACTTGAATTTTACCACCTTTTTAGAAGAAGTTGTGATAACAAAGATTTGCAAGATGGTTGCCATGGTGACCATAATGGTTGCCAAGGGGACAATGTTTTCACTTTGGATCAACAAGTCCCATTTGTGAAAATGGTGGCAATATAACATCTAACATGGCCATTAGGGTGTCTATCTGCAAAATCTTATTGGGTAGTAGTCTAAAGCGCTGACCATTACGGATAACTGCCATCTCACCTCTGTCTGTGTGAGTTTGAGTCCAGGCTCAGCTAACTTGAGTGCATGAGAAAGCCTGTCAGTAGCTTCTCATAGGTCGGTGGTTCTTCCCTGGGTTTTCCAGGGTTCTTCCTCCACCATTAATACTGTCCGCCATGTATAGCCTATCTTGTGCTGAAAAATGGTGTTAAACCCTAAAATAACAACAACTAAATCTTATCAGTACTCCTCATGAACAGAAAGTTTTGTCAACATCAAATTTACCCTCAAATTGTTCTTATAGTTTTAATTTTGGATGTAAATAAAATACTGCTGATTTGAAATCCACTGTGGCCAGCATGTCAGACATTATGAAAATTGTATCACTATTCTCCAGAATGGATGGTGATATCCAGTATGGCCACCATGATAGTTTCTTGAAACTGCTATTATTGCTTTTTCTCTATAATGTACAGCCATAATGACAGCAGGCTTTGAAAAAGACTTTATGTAATATTTAGATAGTCCTAAATGAAAATCATGTTGAATTAGACAGCCAGCATGACCACCATGGTAGCCATCTTGAAAATCTTGTTTTAGCTATTCCTCTTGAATGGATGGTCATTTCAACATAAGGCTTTCACTAAATGACTTTCTATGACTTGTAGGTGATCCCATATGAAAATAGCACTGACCATGGCCACCATGCTCATCATCTTAAACAAATGTATTGGAATTGGATTCTAACAGCATCAGTAGTTGAATCTTAATGTTGTTTGTATTGAGTCTTTTTATGAAATGGTCAGAAATGAAAACTTCAGACTTCCAGTATTTACAAAATATTGCTATATGTATTTATCCAGAATGAAGGAAAGAATTACTCAGGGTTTTAACAGACAGAAAAACTTCTTATGGTATTTAGTTGGTCTTGAATATGTGGCCACTGTAATTGTAATCATAAAACATAGCAGATTGTTGTTAGTATTAAAATTAGCAGATTTACAAAAAAATGGCTACATTTATGACTAATTGCTAATTCTCTTGAATGTTATATTGTATCACTAAAAGTCTATTTCAATATGTACACCTCTCTCAATATTATGCAAGCATTTGGGTATATAAACAAAAACTGTGGCATAGGGTGACAGGTTTAAATAACTAGAGGGGTTCAAATTTTGGTTAGCATTTGGGGTGTTGGAGGGTGGGGCACTTACAGATTTAACCAATACATGAAAAGTATTATATCAGTTGTTCTGCAAAATATTTTTTATAATGCACTTTAATATTGATGGATATTAAATTTGAAGAAGTTAGCTAAAGTCAATATTTGATCACAGACTTTAATAGAAATCAAGTTGATATGCAGTGCTCACAAATTCTTGCAGTAGTAAAGTTGTTTTCCTTATTAGGTTAGAACAAGCAAGCTTCAACAAACTAGCCTTGAAGCTGGAATTACACTAATAAATAGAAGGGGTAAAATAGTCAATAAGTTTTCACTGGTTATTGTCTCAAGGTAATTATTTTAAATGTTACTTCATTAAGCATCACATACCAGTTGCATTATGGTCCCAAAACACTACATCCATGTCACACATACAGAAAAAAGAAAGACTAAATACAAAAAACTTTAGTTATATTGGAACTTTCAAGTTTATTTTCAAATATATCACTGCAAATTCTGAGGAACAGTCCACAGATTAGGCAAAAGCAATAACTTAGTTGTTTATGGATTGCTGTTTTGCCCCAAAAGTAGGGTCCTACTTATTCTGTTGTTGAATGATCACTAATTTACAGGCATCACCATGATGTTGGCACCTTGTGTGTATTTTAATCAGCTTGTGACAAATTAATATGCCAAATGACCAATAAATTTCAACTGCTATCAAAAAATATTGCCTAGTTGTTCAGTAAGTACTTAGGTTTTCACTGAAAAGGTGAAGGTCATCTTCATGAATTACACTCTTTTCAAGCCTGATTGGCATTTGCAATGTTTAACATGACCCCCCCAAAAGTATAATGAACAAATAATTTCTCATGACACTTTTTAGGTTTATATGTATTTGTTGCAGTGTTGGAACCACGCATTACCCAACGAATTTCTATTGATCACTATTTTGTCTTCTGTTGTGTTATTTATTGTCGAAATATTCTTTGTGAAAGACAGTCTGACCAAAATATATGATTTCTTATTAAAATTCAAAGAAGAATTTTATGCTGTCAGTCCCAAATTAATGACCCATGAACAATAAAATGAGCAATTATTCTAGATTCATTTACATAGTTTTAGTGTAACTTTTAAAATAGGAGCCACACGAATGTGTAAGGAGGTATGTAAGTTGTCGGCACATGTTACAATGAGTTAGTATTAAATGAAAATTATGCAGATCTGACATCCAACATGGCAACCATAGTGGCCATCTTAGAAATCTTGAAGGAATAGCTTAATTGACATTGACCATGACCTTGCACTTTTGTGCTTCATTAAGCTTGCAAATATAGTGACTTGTACATGCATAATAAATTTTGATCTGATTGTATAATTTTTTTTATATACAAGGTGATATTCTCTACAATGATAATAATTTCAAGGTAATATATCTTAACTCTAGTTTCTCTATGTTGGTTTGTGAAATTGATAAAACAAAAAAGTATGAATGGGTTATTTATCAAACACAGTATTTGGATATATTGGGAAGAATATTTTCAATTATGCAAGTTAAATAACTTATATCTTCTGAAAAATATTAATTATGGCTTAAACCAAATTTTGGCAAATGTACATTTCTTGATTGTATCTGAGTCCAAGTTCAGTGATATCAGATTCATTGTAAGATGCCATGACAAAGAGAGGGTCTAAAGTGACTGAGTTATCACCTTTACAAGCAACTTAATCTCAACTCCATCCATGTGGGTTTGAGTCTTGCCTCAACAAAAAAGCTTGTCTGTAGCTTTCCATGGGTGTGTGGTTTGTTTGGGGTGGGGTGGGGTGTTCTACACCAAATATATTGGTTGCTGTGTATACCCTATTGTGTGCTGAAAAATGGTATCAAGTCCCACAAAACCAAATCAAACCAAACCAAGACAAAGATGTGTGTTCTGCAGTGTCTTGTTAAGTGTTAACTCAGTTATATAAGAAAATATTTTTGTTACCAAGTTAGGTATGTTGGTATTTCCCAGGAATATCACAGATAATACCAGTAGTCTTAGGAACTAAAATTAATAATGGAAGGAGGGGGGGAAATCTTGGAAATTACTGCAAATACTACAAATTCCTTTTAGCCAATACATGTCACATCCTTTAAGTGACACTTGTATACTTATTGATACCTATTGAAAATGACACCTTGCATATCTTAAAGATTACATTCTTCATATAAAAGAGATCATCCCAATGACAGCAAAATAAAATCTGTCTGCCAGGTGTGTTCTTACACACGGCATAGAAGAGTTAGTATCTGGTTGGCAACCTGTTGTCATGCAACCTATAATCCTGCCTCTTCAGTAGATGATGCTATCAATGTCAAACATCAATTTGTAAGGTGAAACCTGTCTACAGTCATTTCAGAGAAATAACTTGACATTTAATGTCATTGTTGCACTAATTTTCTTTATTGCTTTGCATATCTGATAAACAGCTAAGTCAACAAATAATTGATATTTATATTGATAAAAAATGCTTTATTTCTACTTGATTAAGGCATTCTCCATTACAATTCCAGTATTTTGTATCCTGTCCCCTGTAGACTCAGCTTACATGAACAGGTCCAGTGCACTCCTTAATAGCTAAGGACCAAATAAGCAATCTTTTGGCCTGGATGCATATCCTGAAGATGTAATACAGTATTTTGCTGCATGTTTTCAAATATAAAAAAAAGATTGAAGACACTTGACAATTCAGGTCAAGTCATTCATTGCTTACCATTTAAACAAATACAGTACAACTTGGAAAGATGCTGTCCCATATTTTTGTGTGCAGGTTTTTTAGGATGCAGGCTTTTCAAAAGGATTGAACAAGCTATTCAAGTGTCAGTGATTAGCTGAGTGATTTGAGTGATTGCTGTTTTACCATGGCTGATGTGACTGGTCCTCAAGGGACTGTCTAATGGCCAGTTATACAGGAAGATCAATAAGAATCTCATATTTAAAATGGAATTGTCAGGACAACAGTTTTCTAATCTTGAATTCTGCCAGCTACCATATCTATCTATATATCTATGAACTTATATGCAAACTGCAAGAACCCTGATCAGTTTGCACATAAAATGTACCATCATAAGTAACAATTAGAACAAACTGCATAGACTATGATCCTATGATATGTTTGCACATAATGTGCCAGGGTTTACACTATTTAATGCATGAGGTCATATGCAGAGCCTGGTCTGTTTGCACATAATGTACCATCAAAGTAATAAGTAGAACAAACTGCATAGACTATGATCTGTGTGCACATATTGTGCCAACATTATCAGGATATACACCTATTTTGCCTGAAGTAGAATAAAGCATCACAAACCCTGATAATGTGACTGACCCTGATTTTTTTGCACATACTGTCCCAGCAAAGTAACTAAGGTTTACTCTATTTGCAAGATGTCATAAATATAACTAACAATAGACCCTGATCTGTTTGCACATACTGTCCCAGCATAGTAACTAAGGTTTACTCTATTTGCAAGATGTCATAAATATAACCAACAATAGACCCTGATCTGTTTGCACATACTGTCCCAGCATAGTAACTAAGGTTTATTTGCAAAATGTCATAAATATAACCAACAATAGACCATGATCTGTTTGCACATTATGTGCCAGTAGATAATCAGTATCTGCACTAATTCACATGAAATAGTAAAAGAAAAATGGCACATACCCTGATCTTTTTGCAAATTACATGCTAGCAGATATGGGGTCTATACTGGTTTGCATTAAGTGTTCAGAACAATGGCATAGATACATTTTACAAACACATTATATAACAGAAACACAAAGGGATTGCAGGAAGTATCTAAGTGGCCAACTTACTTGCTAAATGAATGTTACATCACTTTCACAGAGGCTGTACTTGGAATATTGTAGACATAGACAGAGGTGAAGTATAATAAAATATGGCTTCTTTCAAAATAGGTTGAGAATAGCTTAAATTGTGAGCCATTAGACACACATGATATATTTCAGTAGGATAAATATTCAGCCTTCATTGCTTTTGCAGAAATGTTTTATTACCATATATACATGTAGATGAGTTCAACTACAAACTGCATAGACCCAGATCTGCTGGTGCATAATTCTCTGGCAGATCTGGATCTGTGCAGTTTGTTAGTAGTCAGTAGTAGAACAACCAACAAAGACCTGATCTGCAGGTGCATTACAATAACAGTAGATCAGGATCTTTGTTGTTTGCAATTTTGACTCAAGTTATAAGCGAGTATATGTGTATACGTAAGCACACATTGATTGAATATAATACAATCTGATATTGTTCCACATCTTGGCATGGGATGTATTAATTTGGAAGGAATTTTAGCTGTCTCGATGCAAATGTATGCAACATCATATATGAGAATACACACCTTATTCATTGAAGTATATGACATACTGCTGCTACATTATACTTGTCCCTGTAGGTGGGCTTTTTGTCAAGCACTTACAGTTTGGTAAGAAGGTGTTAATTGCAGACTAGTACAAAATTAAATTGTTGTATGCATATTTTATCAGAGCTTATAAGTTGGCATGCATATTTATGAGCCATTATGACGTCTTAAGTAGTGCAGAATGATTCTTAATGGTTTCTGTATCTAGGGAATTTTTGAAATAACTTTAATTGTGAGAGGGTTGTCACTTATGGTTTATTTAAGTCAGACTGACAGTTGCAATGGTGCTAACTTCTTTAAGCCCTGTCATGCAGATGCATTTGAGGTATTCACCTTTCGTGACTGAACCTTTAAAAGTAGGTCACATCCTCCTTGCAGAATTAAGTAGTCTTTATAAAGCAAATTCTCTATCACTCAACATTCTTTAAGTAAATCACATTATTTACTTCTGCTCCCTGTTACTTAAATATTTCAAAGCAAGTTTCTTCTGTTCTTTCTTCCTTTCAATCGAAACTATGAATTAAATATAGCAGGTTTTTTTTTTCAAGCTCTTTAAAAAAGTAATGCAGCTTTTATTATTGGTTGCATGGATTGTTAGTGACCCAGTATATAGTGATACCAAGTCAGTAAGAAACTTACTAAGAAAAGTTCTTGTAAATACCAACTTACTAAAATGCATAGAATTTTTTTTTTACCAAACAAATGATCTTAGTAATCTCTTTGTACATAATTTCTTATCATTTTCAAGAGGAAGTATGACCAAGAAATGTTGAACAAATTCTTGATGAATGTTATTTTTTATATGACATCACAATGATTGGTATTTTTCCTTTGGATTATTACATGTTCTCACACCAGGTCTTCACACTGCTCATTTTGACCAATGAGAAAGCAAGAAATTTGTGGTGTGGTATATGAAAGTATCATGCAGATTGAAAGGTCATAAATACAATTTAATTTGCATGTTCAAATAAATTAATCATCTATTTGCATCATGTTAACAAATTAAAAGTCCATATTTTGACAAATATAGAAGAAAAATTCATTTAGGGCCAGTAAGACACTAGCCTTTATGGATCATTGTATCACCTCTCTCTCTGCATGGGTTCTAGTCTCAGCTTTACCAACATGGGTATATCAGAAACTTGCTGGTAGTTTCCAAGAGTTTTTTCAAGGCTTTTTCTCAACAAATATACTGGTAGCCATCTACTACTATCATGTGCCAACAAGAAGTGTTGAACCCACAAAACCTAACCAAACACTTTCATGTGTGTCAGAAATGGTTTTGTGTTGTAACATTTTTACTCACATATGGTCAAGGAAAAGCCCATAAAACAACTATTTTCCATATAAATGTGCAAACAAGTTGAAACATAAACCCTGCTCAGCCAGTGCATTATGTCATGAATGACTTGGGTCTGCACATTTTGCACTTTGACTTGGACTTAAGTTGGGTATTTATGGTAGTGCATTGTAATAATCTAGTTATTCTTGTCAAATCAGAATTGGACTTGTGTTTGATTTGCCTGTAAACAAGTTTTGGAAACTTGTGTATTTGCTTTTGAAAATATCCAGCCATGTTTTCCATTATATACCATACGGTAAAAAGATCCAGATCTGCTGTTGCATAATGTTCTGTCAGATCTAGGTTTGAAAGTGAGTGGTCTTTGATATGGAGGAAGTGGTTGGATTGATTCAGGATGAGCACAATAGAAACAGGAAATTCTATCCTAACAGTTGTTAGTTGTGGATGTACCCATGTATGAAAGCCACTTTAATCAAACTTAGCTAACTAGCCATAACAGTTCCAGAAGGGGTCAGTTGTCCAGCCTGCAAAGAGCAAATTAGAGGTTTTGGAAGTTTTCTTAAGTTCCGGTCATTTTCATTTACCTGGATTTTATTTAATACTTAATACAAACAAAAGTACAAAATTGTGTGTGTCTCTGTGTCTATTTGTGTGTGTGTGTCCATGTGTCTGTGTGTGTGTGTAAATATATGCAGGTTTTTTTATGTGCTTAAGTCAGCAAAACATTATTTTAAGTAAGTTTTTTTGTCTTTTGTTATTTCTTTGGAAATTTCTCATAATGCTTGTTTTAAAGCAAACCCTCAAAAAAGTTAAGAAAATTCTGCAGTGTTTAAAAATGATGGATAGTCAGCTCCTTTTTGTAAGCAGCTTTTTATTAGAGCTACCAGTGTTGAAACTGAAAAATCATGATCAAACTGCACAAATCCAGATTTGCTATAGCATAATAAACCAGCAGATCTGGGTTTTTGTATTTGTTAAGTGTAATCAGTAAAACCAACACTGTAGACCCTGACCTGCCAGTGCATTGCAAAGCAGCAGGACTGGGTCTCTGTTATTTGTGGATGGACTTGTCTTATAAGCATGTATATGTGGTAAGCACTTTGCAGTGCATATCCACATAGAAAGCTGTATATATGGTAACATAATTGCTGGAAAATCAAATCAGTTTCCAAAGCCAATCACACAATGTAAAGATTAGCATGATGCCAGTGATCAGGAGACTAGGAGAAATTAAATACCACTGTTATTAAGGAATGCATTAGCACTGCATTTTCTGATGGAAGAGGGAACAATTCTTAACAGAAACAACTTCAGGTCTGTGATTGCAAAACAAAGTAAAAGACACACCCTTGATAAACATCATGTTTTTGAAATTTGTAGAGCAATGACAGGGCAGGAAATTACCATATATACCAAATAAACTTCATAGGTCCAGTCCTACTGCAAACAACATAGATTCTAATTGGCCATTGCATACTGCACCAGCAGATCATGATTTATGTTGCTTGTTTTCCTGATTACTCTTTACACAATGTGGAGATGTCTGATGTCCATATTAATAATCAAATCCGCTATTTAATAGTCAATATTAATCAAATCTGCTAAATATTAGTCCATATTAATAATCTAATCCCCCTAATTAATAATATTAGTCCATATTAATAATCTAATCCCCCTAATTAATAATCTTAGCCCTTTAATGATCTTATCTCCTGATTAATTATCTTATTCTGGTCTTTAAAAATGAGACCTTCATGTACATGTATAATAAGTTGATCTGACGGGCACTTATATAGGATATTGCCCTTGAGACCTCTAGAATTCCCCTTACACTTGTTTTTGTCAACATGTCAGATAAAGTATTGCTAGATAGATAGAGTTATCCTTAGAAATGTTACCCTTTAGAACATGTTTTGAAGGTCCATAAATGTGTAACTAGTAATTTCTTTGGTGAATTGAAAGTCAACAGATCAAGACCTTGTATTTGTGTTGGTCAGATGATGTCTTTTATGTCAGAGCTTGATTTTAATAAAGCATTTCAAGGGAATAAATTGCATGGCATAGACACAGTACCATATATACTCATGTACAAGTCATATCCAACTGCCAACTTCATAGACAAAGATCTGCAGCCAAATAATGTAAGAGGAGAACTGGGTCTATGCAGTTTGATAAGAGTAATAAAAAGAAAAAAGTAGCACAAACCTTGATCTGCAGGCACATTATGCAAAGCAGGTCAGGGTCTACAAATGGTTATGACTATACCAATTTTTGTGTGGACTACCAAAATCTGAATAAGAATTGTAACACTAACAGACTGTTCACATTATATTTTATCTAAGGATTTGTGAAGTGTTAGCTTCTATCCATTCAACAGGATGTAGGAAAGAGTAAAATGGCCAGTAAGAAACTGTCTCATTAGGTAGCAAGATTACTAAGAATTCTCACTTCAGCTGATAAGATGTAAAACTGATGGTGACAGTGTTTTGGAAATTTTAAAAATTTGGCCATATTTTCAGGGAGCTTTACAGCCAAACAGAAGTGCCTTTTAATTAATGTCTGTCGTTGATTTTCAACAGCCAAATACAATTTCTCAACAAAACCTATTGATTTTCAACAGCAAAATAAAAATGCATAACAAATATGTGATTGCCTTTTCCCCTCTAACATAAGAAGGATTATTTACTGTCACAAGGTTTACTTCAGTTCTTTGAATTAAACTTGATTAAATATGTAAACAGTTGATGGTTTGTATATAATGCACAGTGACTTGCACAGATTCAGTGACTAGTTTGTATATAATGGACAGTGACTTGCACAGATTCAGTGACTGGTTTGTATATAATGCACAGTGACTTGCACAGATTCAGTGACTGGTTTGTATATAATGGACAGTGATTTGCATAGATTCAGTGACTGGTTTGTATATAATGGACAGTGATTTGCACAGATTCAGTGACTGGTTTGTATATAATGGACAGTGACTTGCATAGATTCAGTGACTGGTTTGTATATAATGCACAGTGACTTGCACAGATTCAGTGACTGGTTTGTATATAATGCACAGTGACTTGCACAGATTCAGTGACTGGTTTGTATATAATGGACAGTGACTTGCATTGATTCAGTGACTGGTTTGTATATAATGCACAGTGATTTGCACAGATTTAGTGACTGGTTTGTATATAATGGACAGTGGTTTGCATAGATTCAGTGACTGGTTTGTATATAATGCACAGTGACTTGCACAGATACAGTGACTGGTTTGTATATAATGGACAGTGACTTGCACAGATTTAGTGACTGGTTTGTATATAATGCACAGTGACTTGCACAGATTCAGTGACTGGTTTGTATATAATGGACAGTGATTTGCACAGATTCAGTGACTGGTTTGTATATAATGGACAGTGACTTGCATAGATTCAGTGACTGGTTTGTATATAATGCACAGTGACTTGCACAGATTCAGTGACTGGTTTGTATATAATGCACAGTGACTTGCACAGATTCAGTGACTGGTTTGTATATAATGGACAGTGACTTGCACAGATTCAGTGACTGGTTTGTATATAATGCACAGTGATTTGCACAGATTCAGTGACTGGTTTGTTTATAATGCACAGTGACTTGCACAGATTCAGTGACTGGTTTGTATATAATGGACAGTGACTTGCACAGATTTAGTGACTGGTTTGTATATAATGCACAGTGACTTGCACAGATTCAGTGACTGGTTTGTATATAATGGACAGTGATTTGCATAGATTCAGTGACTGGTTTGTATATAATGGACAGTGATTTGCACAGATTCAGTGACTAGTTTGTATATAATGGACAGTGACTTGCATAGATTCAGTGACTGGTTTGTATATAATGCACAGTGACTTGCACAGATTCAGTGACTGGTTTGTATATAATGCACAGTGACTTGCACAGATTCAGTGACTGGTTTGTATATAATGGACAGTGATTTGCATAGATTCAGTGACTGGTTTGTATATAATGCACAGTGATTTGCACAGATTCTGTGACTGGTTTGTATATAATGCACAGTGACTTGCACAGATTCAGTGACTGGTTTGTATATAATGCACAGTGATTTGCACAGATTCAGTGACTGGTTTGTATATAATGCACAGTGACTTGCACAGATTCAGTGACTGGATTGTATATAATGCACAGTGATTTGCACAGATTCAGTGACTGGTTTGTATATAATGCACAGTGACTTGCACAGATTCAGTGACTGGTTTGTATATAATGCACAGTGACTTGCACAGATTCAGTGACTGGTTTGTATATAATGCACAGTGATTTGCATAGATTCAGTGACTGGTTTGTATATAATAGACAGTGACTTGCACAGATTCAGTGACTGGTTTGTATATAATGCACAGTGACTTGCACAGATTCAGTGACTGGTTTGTATATAATGCACAGTGACTTGCACAGATTCAGTGACTGGTTTGTATATAATGCACAGTGACTTGCACAGATTCAGTGACTGGTTTGTATATAATGGACAGTGATTTGCATAGATTCAGTGACTGGTTTGTATATAATGCACAGTGACTTGCACAGATTCTGTGACTGGTTTGTATATAATGCACAGTGACTTGCACAGATTCAGTGACTGGTTTGTATATAATGCACAGTGACTTGCACAGATTCAGTGACTGGTTTGTATATAATGCACAGTGATTTGCATAGATTCAGTGACTGGTTTGTATATAATGCACAGTGATTTGCATAGATTCAGTGACTGGTTTGTATAAAATGGACAGTTACTTGCACAGATTCAGTGACTGGTTTGTATATAATGCACAGTGACTTGCACAGATTCAGTGACTGGTTTGTATATAATGCACAGTGATTTGCACAGATTCAGTGACTGGTTTGTATATAATGCACAGTGACTTGCACAGATTCAGTGACTGGTTTGTGGCTGGTACCAAACATTTCACAGCTCTCCTTTTATTAACCTTCAGTGTAATTAATATGCCATGTATCAGGGATGTTGATCTTCAGATCACAAGGTTAAAATGGTCAGCCAGTTGACCAATTAAAATATATTTTATTAATTTTGTCAGCCAGTTAACCAATGAAAAGATATTTTATAAATGGTATCTGTTCACTGTTAACCTTTATAACATGTGTAGACAGATCACACCCAGTTGTTTTCCAGTGTTTAGTAGAATTTGTGGGTTATTGTTTGTACACTGTCTGATATATAATGGACAAGTTATCTGACATGACTGACTGGTGCACTTGTGTGTTGGCTGATTAACAGCAACAAGTCATCTAGTCTACATACTCTACATAACTATATATACCATATATGCTCACTTACAAGACAAAGTCAACTGCAGACATCAAAGATCCTGATCTGCCACCACACAATGTACCTGCAGATCAGGGTCTATTTTGTTGGGGGGAAGGGTTGTTTCATTTATACAAAAAATACCTGGAAAGACCCAGATCTGTACAGTTTGCAGTGGTAAGCAAATATATATGATATCTTAAATTTATGTTACTGTTAAATAGGGAATACAAATTTTAGATAAATATTCTTTTTTGCTCTTCATTTAGCCTTATTCATAGTTACATCACTGTTGTACATGAATATAAATGTTGGGTTGAAATAAGTTTCAAGAACTGGAAGGGGCCCCGTGTGACAGTGATCCAATTGGCTTACCTTTACTGGTCACTGCCATCTCATCTGTGTTGACATAGGTTCACATCTCAGACTCAAAGTGGCTATGTGAGAAAGCTTGCCAGTAGCTTCCCATAGGTCAGTAGTTCTTACCAGGGTATTCCTAGGATCTTCATAGATCAATTATACTGGCTTGAACCTGTATACCCTATCTTGCACTGAAAAATGATGTTAAACCTAAAAGAACAAGAAAAATTTGAGTTTTACAATTTGTATAATGTTATGACATGATCTTATTGACCTTATACCTATAGCTTGGTAACAATGCCTGTGTTCAAATCTTGTTCTGTAACCTCCATTAAAAAGTCTGTGTGGCAACATCAGAAGATATAAAATTATAATGAAGCAATACTTACTGAGAAAAATACCTATACAGTAAAAACCAATCTTGAATGATCACTGCTATGATAGACCACCTTTTTTGAGTGACCAGGATCTCCATGCACAGATTCATTGATTATATCGAGGTATATCTTGTTATGAGAGACCACCTGTCTTGCAAGACCATTATTTTTTAGCAGAAGTGGTGGTCTTTCAAGACAGGTTCAACTGTATCATTATCTATGGATTCCCCAAGAGAACCACAAGTTTGCAATGGACCAAACCTTCTTCATAGTAACTGTCACTTTTATTGCATGACAAGGACAACTTCCATTTTTCGCAAAGTGGAGAAAGTCTGTGCTGTCTGTTTAAACATTCTGCAATAAAAACTGAAATAGTAACAGAACAGATTGTTAACATTTTAATTTAATTGAGGATCATAGTTTCAGTCCATGCATGTAAATATGACTAGATTAAAACTTGTATAATTGAGAGTGAAATCAACCAATTTGGTCCTGCATGAAAATCTAGTCAACTTGACCTTATTAGATGTTATAATGTTTATATTTAAATCTTAGCATAGCATGGGGGAAAGGACATTTACAGCACAGGTTATCACCATTCATATATAAAGACATTATGTTTTTGTAGCTTGAAAACTTTTATCCATGGTTATCCACTGTATGTCCAAAAAGTCAAGCTAGTAGTTTTGAATTCATACATGTTAAGCCAGAGCCAAAGAAATTCAATAAGGCATAGCTAGTCATATTGCTGGAAGTCATAATGAAAAAAGAATCATTTAATTATCTAATGGTGCACTCAGTTGCAGACATCAATAATGCAAATCTGCTGTCAAATAATGCACTAGCAGATTGACATTATGCAGTTTTTCATGAAGACATGTAATATTTACCTCATAATAAAACCAGCAACATCTGCCCAGTACATTTTTATTTACATGTGGTTGGACTTGTCATCAGGTTTCAGTTTTCTAAACAATAAAAAACCAAAAGGTAAATAGAATGAGCAGAGATGATGCTTATTAGTGAGTGTTTTATGCTTTGGCAGTTCTTACCTATAGTGTATATTCAGTTCACATTATTTGCAATAAAATTTAGTATTTTTATTTTTACTTTGGTGGATGGTTACTGATATTTAGTTTTTCTTTTTTGTATGCTATATTTTACAATTGTAAATTAGTGCTTCTAAGTTAAGCCAACACAGCATCAATTTGAATTTTGCAGGCCTACAGATAGAGATTAAAATTGATTGATTTTGCTGAATTTTATTTGGGCTGACATTTATGAATTTCAACTCAGATTGACAACCTTTAGTTGCATGTATACATAGGCAGGATTTAATGGCATGTTTGGCTATGTAGTGTTGGTCAGAAATAGAGATAGCTATATAGAGATGGTTAGCAATATAGTTCTTTAAAATATTCAGGAAAACTAATGTCTGTGTAATTAAAAGAATAGAAAATATTGTACCTCAAAGGGAGACTTCATATAAAATACAGCAGGATTTCAGACAAAAAAATATTGCCACCATCTATAATCAGAAGGTGGATCACTTCTAGGATGTAAAATTACTGAAATTGAAAGCACTGGATGTTGGATGTATGGCAAGCCAATAGGGTCATACTATGGAAATGTTCTGTGACCATGAGGCTCAATTACATGAAATCAAGAGGGTCATAACAAGCAAAGGGTCATAACATGGAAATGTTCTGTGACCTTGATGCCAAGTTACATAAAATCAAGAGAGCTATTCCAAAGATACTTTTCAGTTGCCTGGTAATATATGAAACTGAACTTTTCATTACACATTATCAAGTTCACATTACAAAATTTTAAACTTCCACTTCACTAAATCCAAGTACCTGGCAAGTCTGCTTTCACATTTTGCATTTAAAGATAAAATGCATGTATTCCAGACTCAAATACAACATACTGAGATAATTATAAATTTAAAAAGGTAATTTGATTTGCATGATTATATATTCAAAACAGTTATGAATGTACATTCTTGAACACGCATATGCAACTTTCTAAGAACCAATCAAGGTTTCTAGCACATGAATTCTCTTGCTTGTATTGAAAGAGCAATTCGCATTTTTGAGGCTCAGCCAGAGAGTTTCTGGGATTTAAACCAACTTTATGATTTGCAATCTTGAGATAACATATTGAAGCATCCCTGTTATCTTGAATAGGTGATTATGACTTTTCAGACTGACTTGAATAAGATTGTATCTTCAAGACTTGAGAATACAGAATGTTACACTTTGTAGCCCTTTTGACTTGCTTAGTTGTTTGATTATACGAAGTGTGAGTTTTGCAAAGTAGAGAATTTAATTGTACATAAAAGAGAGCTCCAATTACATGAGTTGCAGATATGTGATTAAAAAGTATCTTCTGAAAGGCAGTCATTGGTTTGCATAATTGAGCCTTGGGATTATGAAGCATTTCCACATTATGACTTCAAGGGCCTACCATAGTGAACCAACACCATAACAGGGCTTGAAATAAGCAAACTTGCTGCCTGTTTTGTGGTTTTGCTACCATGTGAAGAAACTTGCTGAACATTTTTGCTACCAAGAATTTTGAGAACACCCCCCACCCCATGCCACTTTGTCTCTTAGAAAACCATTTTGTTACAGTTTAAGAAAAAATTAGGTAAGAAAAATCTGATATCCATAATCCATGTTTAACCCTATGATACTTCTAATCCATGTTTATGGATTAGATACCCATGTCCCCATTGTGCAGTTTACACACATACACACACACACACACACACACACACACACACACACACACACACACACACACACAGAGTTTTAGTCTAGCTCAGATACGGATCCTTTATACCATAATAATAGGATACCCATAATCCATACTTAACCATATGATACCTCTGATCCATGTTTGACTCCATTATACCCCTAATCCATGTTTAACCCCAATGCTATTGTAGAGTGAGTCTGCAGTATCATGTAATATGAATGTGAGGACAGAGGGTACAGAATAAGATTAAGAGGGTACAGAATAAGATTAACTCCCACATACATTCAACCTCCATCTTTTACATTGATAGTGGTCTGATATGCAGGGTCCTGAACATATATGGAATCATCAGTGTATTTTTGTGTTCATAGAATGGTGATCACAGGTGTCTGAAGTTTATCAAATGGCAATTTATGACAGTTAGAATATCACATGCAAATCAAAAAGTAATACTGATATACCCTCTAATGTCTGAGTAACATAATTCTATTAATGTTGATCACCGTCATTTAAATTCAGGAAACAAGTGAGGAAGCCTGGCCAAGTAAAGTTACTATAGTGTTCATCCCAGAAATTTATTGGGCTCTGGACTTTTGCAGGTTAAACATCTTTTTACTGAATAAAGATTTGTCAGCATCCAACAATAAATTATTTTCTTCGATTTCATTAGAATATACACAGTTAAATGATAAGTGTCAAATAATATTGTTTTAACTAAAATTATAGAAAATAATTGTTGGATGCTGATAAACTCTCTCATTTGAAGGTGTATCATGGTGTATTTGTGTATGTTCACACATGTCCTCATTGTGCAGTTTACACACACACACACACACACACACACACACACACATGCACACAGTTTTAGTCTAGCTCTGATAAGGATCCATTAAAGTTTTTTTATTTCAATGTTGTTTTAGTTTTTTAATCTCAAAATATTTGTTGAAATTTATTATTTTTTTATTCTTAAATTGTTATTAATGTGATTCAATCAGATTGATAAATCTAGTGGGAAGTTATAAATTTTGAGTTAAATGTCACCATATCACCTTTGTTGAGCTTAGCATTTTGCAGTAAACCATGGATTTGAAACTGCTTTTGCAAATGCACTTTTAGTCAGAGAATAACAATGACCAGAAATTTTGAGTTCATTTATACCTATGGATGAAGTCATATAAGACCTGACTTGTATATAGTCTTTTACCTGTGAAATATAAGTCAAGCATGAATCACTATTGTTTTTACTTATACTGTAGTTATACAGACTAATATTCATTACATATTTAAAGTACAAGTAACTTATATGTAACCTACAAGTATAAAGTGTCAGAGGAGGGCATGCACTGTAATTAGTCATTAGTCAGGCTGCCCACTGTGATTATTGATAAGCAGTTATATATGACAGCTCAATTAATATACACTACATGTATATGTCAAGCAAACCCTCCTAATTGCCTATACCTATGGACTGTTGACCAATGCTATTACATGTACTTATGAAGGGGTGAGGCATCATGTGACCTACAGTTACACTTGAAAGCTCTTTGTTCACTGCCAAAAGTTAATGAAGGTTATCATAACTTAAACACTTTTCAGCCATTTTTCATAAAATTTAAGTACACACTAAAATGTCTACATGATTTTACATGCCACAGCAGCCATCTTAAAAATCTTGCCTTTGGTAACCAGTTGGTTGTAAGTAAAAATTATACTGATCTTAGATCTTAGATCCTGCATCTGAAGAAAATTAGTCATATTGACATCAGCTTTACACCAGGAGACTAACTATCTTGTCTAGTTAGTCCTATATGAAAATGGTTCTGCTCACATATCCAATATGGCTACCTCAGTGTTCTGTATAACCTTCCTGTCTTTATTTCTTCTAAATGAATGGTCATGTCAGCATGGAGTTTTCACTGAAAAACATCTTATATGTTTAAGTTGGTCATAAATGAAAATAGTGCCCATCACACTTGACATATGGTCATCACAATGTATATCTTGAAAATGTTATGGTTAATTATCCAAAATGATTAGTCTTATGATATTGCATGCTTTCACCAGATTTCTTGTGTCTAGTTGATCCTAAATGGAAATGGTAGGAATCTAATTTCCAGTATTGCTTCCATGGCAGAAATCTTGAAAAACTTTTTATTATTACTCCTCCAAAACAGAATGTTATATTAACATGGGGTGTTTCACTGGAACACTTCTTGTTAGGACATATTGATCCCAAATTAATATGGTATGGTCTAATGATTAATATAACCATCAAGGTAGCCATCAAAAATCTTGTTGTTGCTACTCTTAAATGGAATGTCATTTTGAAATGGGCTTTTTGTCAGAAGATCTCTTATGATATCTGGTTTGTCTGAAATGCAAACAATGCAAAATTGACACTCAGTATGCGGCAGGTAATAGCCACCATCTTGAAAAAGTTATTTCTACTCCTCCCAAAGGGATAGCTGTATCAACATAGGATTTGGACCAGTAGACTTGTTATGGTACCTAGTTGTTTGTAAAAGAAAATGGTGCCAATCATGCATCCAGTATGGTCGTCACTATGAATGGACTAAATTTCGTGCTGTCAGTACTCCCTGCCCCCCATTTGGGGATTTTTCTATTGACATGGGGTATTCACTATAAGACTTATAATAATGTCTACTTGGTCCTGTGTGGAAATGGTGCCAAGCTAACATCCAATATGTCCACTACAGCAGCTAATTTGAAAAAAAATTATTCTTGAAGATTATTGAGATGGTTTAAACACTGATAAGTTAATGGGAAGAAATAACTATTTTTAAGAAACTTAGTTGAGTGTCAGTTCCTGTGAGTGACTCTTGTATATGGTGTGCTGTCATATCAAGTAGGGTGTGATTATCTGTTGTATCTGTATCATTTTGAACACAATAGTTAAGAATTTCCACTGCTATGAATTTAGACAGTTAATATTAAATTTGTGTAAAACATAAGGGGAGATGTGAATCTAATTTCAGAATCAAACTAACCAGAGACTGAGTCATTTGAAAATCAAAAAGAAAGATGAACTTATTAGAACAAACCAATTTGCACTTTCCAAAGTTTATGATATATGATAATATTATTAAAGTTAGATAGTTATGGGTCAAATTAATTTGGGAACAGTTTGCTTGTATTTTAGTCCAATCAACAGCATTTGAAAACCAGATATTCAGTATTTGGCTTGCAAAGTTGTAGATTTGCATCATCCTTCCACCCAAATTAATATTGTTTGCTTCTGCTCAAAAATATTTTGTTTTCATGTAATTACTTTGAAATTTTATTTTTGTATGCTCTCATATAATCTACCTTGTTAGTCCAATATCAGTTGCTCCAATATGACATTATGGATGTGATTGATGTATAAAATGTGAATAAATATTTTAGTTTTAATTATAAAATTTATGTTTGATTAAGGAAACAAAACTATAATTATTAATTGGTACAGAAATTCACAGAATAAATATGTTGATGGGGAATGGAGGGTTAAGGCCATAAACATGATCTGTCTGATAACTGTCAAGAGACCAGTCTACTATACTATAACCCAATTACTCTGATTACTTCAGCAATAATGGTAGAAGCATTCAGACCCATGTCAGCCTAATTGAATCGCACCAACTAAAAATTTTATACTTTAATTATTTTGCTGTACTAGTGTACTACTGTACCCCAACATTGTCATCAGCACAGAAAAAGTATATGCATACAGACAACCTGACTGCATTTCAACTATCCTTTTTCCTGTCTGTGGGGCACAGTTTAGTGTGTGCTTTGTAGCATCTCTGCCCTGGTGATGGGACTAAGGGGATGAACATTATTCATATATACTTGGATCATGGACCTAGAGAGTTTGCATCTTGATAAATAATACCAGTAATCACAGTGACCCATATTTTATGCTTCAGTGACTTTGGCTAAATTTTGTTGAAAAATTATATCTGGAATCCCTGTTCATGCTAGAATCATCAGCCTAGTTTGTTGTATGCATCTTTATAAGTACTACACCTTTACAACAAAATAAGATCAATGTAATTTAACAGAGTTTAATGGCATAGCTTCAGCATATAAACTGTTATTCCTAGTTTCATATAACTTTGTGAGGGAATGCCTCATGAGAAGTACTACCCCCCACACAGTGCTAGATGTAGACATCATGAGGCCCTAAGCTACGAGAAGCTGTAGAGGCCCTATTTGGTATAAAATAA
The DNA here is from genome assembly GCA_016746295.1 of Potamilus streckersoni. Lineage (NCBI taxonomy): Eukaryota > Metazoa > Mollusca > Bivalvia > Unionida > Unionidae > Potamilus > Potamilus streckersoni. The sequence goes on along the minus strand of JAEAOA010001901.1, from coordinate 2,424,409 downwards.
ATTTGAGTGGCCCATTCAGACTGTATGCCTAAATCCGGCACTACCACCACATTACATATTTCATGTTTTATTGACTTTAGTTAAAGTTGTACCTCATCAATGCTATAATCATTAAACTTGCTGACAGTGTGCATCTCCATCATATAACAAAAGAAGGTACCCAGGACAAAAAAGTTCAAATTTAAAAAAAAAAGCCTGAGGTCAAGCTTTCTGCCTTGTGCCCATGATCATCAAATAGGTTTTTGTGCTTTGTTACATATAGAATTGTAAAACTTGAAAAGAATGTCCATCTTGACACATCTTGTCACAAAATATGTCACTGAAACCCATATTTAATGTTTCTAATTTTCATTTCTGAGCTGCATCAATAAGGGTATGTGAGCAAACTTGCCAGATGTTCTCCTTGGTATTTTCCCCAAGTTTTGCCTCCACAGGATATACTGGCTGCTATGTATAGCCTATGTACTAAAAAAATGGCATAAAATCCACAAAACCAAACCAAACATGTCAGAGCTAATAATTCAAAAAACAAAAATATCCACCATATTATTATAATATTACATTACATTCACAAACCTTATGTTTTGCTTTTGTACAACAATAAATACAGAAAGTGACTTGTACTATTCAATAATGGATTTTAAGACTTGATAAAATTCATCTCATATTTTATTATCTTGTCTTGTCTTACATCATCTTGTTTCATTTCATCTCTTCTTATCAATTATTTATTTATATAAAAATAAAAATGTCAAAATTCACCTAGTCTTGTCTTGTCTTGTCTTGTCTTGTCTTGTCTTGTCTTGTCTTGTCTTGTCTTGTCTTGTCTTGTCTTGTCTTGCCTGATCTTGTCGCATCTTATTATTTAATTTTTTATTTATATTAGAATATTTTATAAATGTGGCTAGTCATATTTTTAAATTATCCTTGAATAGATAAGATGAACAATTTAAGATGAAGCAATAGACTCTAATTTATAAACATCATGTATGCCAGGTGAAATTCTATATAAATATATATCAAGGCAGTTAAACCAAATATATTACAATATCTTTATAATTATGATTCTCTTTTAATTAAATCAATCTGATTTTAAATAACATTAAATTCACAAAGACTTTATGATTGGATATGTGTCATAGTCCTGAAAGAGTTTTTGATTGGTGTTGAACAACATTTGCACATGACTTCAGTGCCAAAGCCTAGATATGCATACACCATGCATCTAACCCAGAGTGCCTTGGCCTTTCTAAGAGATGCATATACCATGCATCTGACCCAGAGTGCCTAGGCCTTTCTAAGAGATGTATACACTTTGCATATGACCCAGAGTGTCTAGGCCTTTTTAAGAGATGCATACACTATGCATATGACCCAGAGTGTCTAGGCCTTTCTAAGAGATGCATACACTATGCACCTGACCCAGAGTGCCTAGGCCCTTCTCAGAGATGCATATACTATGCATATGACCCAGAGTGTTAAGGCCTTTCTAAGAGATGCATACACTATTCATCTGACCCAGAGTGCCTAGGCCTTTCTAAGAGATGCATACACTATGCATATGACCAAGAGTGCCTAGGCCTAAAGATGTACTGCTATACACCATACACAGATTGGTCTGATTGGAACTTGGACCTGCAACCCACTGAATGTGACTTTGGCACATTTATCACTACACCATTGTAGCCCCATGGAACAGCAGAACAGTATTATGGATATTTCTTTGTTTGTATGATATTTTCACAAATTATGTGTAACAAATAAAGAAATTCTTAATCAGGTTTGGGACGATGTACAGTTTCTCACAGCTGGAATCTGAGTGAGGGATAATGTGTACATGGTTCATGAGAATTTGAATTACAGGAAACAACTTTATAAACATCTCAATTGGTACTATACCAGGCACAGTTCTGTTTTCATGAAAACTTTTAATACAACAAACACATTTTGTTGAAACATATCTTGTCAATCAACAGATTTGTTTAAATTAGTTTTAACACATCTTGTGTATAAAATTCCTTTTTTCAGATCCTTTCGTTTTATTACCATGATCTTTATCAATTCACACAGATAAAGATTATTTTTTTCAGACACTTTGGAATGCATATTTTAGTTATGGATGACTGCTTCATGACTGAAGATTATTGACTCTTTAGGATACAAAGAACATGATAATTTGCTACTTTGAAAGGTCTTGTATTTTAATTTACCTTTTTTTGTAAACTGTAAAATTGAATTTGAGTGTACATTAAAGTTTGGTACTTTCATGAATATACAGAGCCCAGCCCGATATTCACAACAGCTTCTCATCTTGAATGCCCATTCAAAATCTGATATTGCTTCTTTGGTAGTATTTGTGAATTTGTTCATAAAACAAATGGTATGTACATATGTTTAACAATATTACCAATATCAACAGAAGTTGACATTGAAAGCTCAAGCATGTAAATTATTTCTCTCATTATTATGCATTCTGAACTTAGTTTGAGTCTACAATTAAGTTTGTGGCTTTTTTTCTTAATAAAAGACCTGTCACCTTAAACTTTAAACTTTTTCAGCAAAAGATAAAAACTCATCCAGAACCCTTCCTCCAATCAAACATTGTAATTAGAGTAGACCATCAGCTTCCAAATGTTATCAGTCCAAACTCTTTTAATGGATAAATGCAGTTTTGTGTCTTTATGATAGTAGCCTACTTCCATTGGCCAGGGATGTGATCTCCGTTAATACAAGCTGGTGGTATTGGAGAAAAAAACAAAAATGCAGCTTCAAATAATGTAGACATCTAAACACATTAATAAGTACATTTGAAATAATTCATTTTTGAGACCAGGTTTTCTTTAGTCAAAAATTGAGCAGTGCAATGACCATAGCTTTTGTTAAGAATTTAGTCTTCCTCTTGTTTGATCATCGGACCGAGTAAACTCAACACAAACAGACAAACTGTCAGCAAATATTAGGTAACTTTGAGATTTTGGGTAATCGGGATAAGGGGTCATCCATAAATGATGTAGTGCACATGGGGGGAGGTGGGTCACATTTGTGACAACGTGTGATGAGGGGAAGGGAGTGTGTTTAAGAAATGTGACTTAACAACTAAAAAATGTTCAACTTTATTCTCATTGTTAATTTTTGGATTGCTTACAATTTATTTAATGACATTTTAAGTAGCTTCACACGTGTTATGCATGAGCTCAAATTAAAATGGATTCATCTTCAAACTAACAACACACCTACTAGCCCCAATAGTAGCTTATTCCAAATTGTATTCTTCTGTTTCCAGTCTGCTGGTGTTGACATCTTCAAACTAACAACACCCCTACTAGCCCCAATAGTAGCTTATTCCAAATAGTATTCTTCTGTTCCAGTCTGCTGGTGTTGACATCTTCAAACTAACAACACCCCTACTAGCCCCAATAGTAGCTTATTCCAAATAGTATTCTTCTGTTTCCAGTCTGCTGGTGTTGACATCTTCAAACTAACAACACCCCTACTAGCCCCAATAGTAGCTTATTCCAAATAGTATTCTTCTGTTTCCAGTCTGCTGGTGTTGACATCTTCAAACTAACAACACCCCTACTAGCCCCAATAGTAGCTTATTCCAAATAGTATTCTTCTGTTTCCAGTCTACTGGTGTTGATATCTTCAAACTAACAACACCCCTACTAGCCCCAATAGTAGCTTATTCCAAATAGTATTCTTCTGTTTCCAGTCTGCTGGTGTTGACAAATCGAGGTTAAAAAAAATCTTTTGGAGAGGGTAGGGAACAGGTCTGTCATGATTGGATTCATTTGAAATGAAAAAAAACTTTGTCTTATAAACCCCATTGTAAGTGAAAATGAAAATGAGCTTCTGGCTTTGATGAGTTTACTAGATGGACCCAAATTAGGACAAATCAATACATTGGGTGATTCTAGCTATCTTCTAATTAAAGTTACAGACTGTCAGTGTTTTGGAACTTTGAGTTTGATTTATTTGCTTGGAAGATTTCAATAATATATGACCTAGATGAATCAACTGCAAAAAATAATTTTCTTAGTTGGATGTAGGTTGGACAAAGTTAAAAAGGGATCGTGTTTATTTATTTCAAAACAAGGACTAAGGGAGACAAATCTGCATATATTTCATTATATTGTATATACTGTGGTCACATCAGGTAATGTGTATTTAAATGATCAATGGTAGGATAAATTGATTTATCCAGGTAACACGTCCATTAGATTCCATACAAGTGTTTAGATCTCTGTAATTTATTAGACTGAACTACATTAGTTTGTGTATCTTTTGCATACCTGTCTTTTTCAGACTTATTGGCTGTCGATCATTTTGTCTTTTTGACCTGTCACATATGGCTGTATACACTAAGTGACTTTTTAATAGGTTGATACAGTGATTTATCAGCCCAAGAAAAGTGATACTTAAAGAGATCACAGGCTGTTTTTCAGTGGTAAATAAATACTTGTACCAGCTAAAACCTATAAAGTCATTCATTGTTTTATTATATCACTTTTAGTTTTCAACATTTTCCCCATGTTAATAGCTTTCAAAAAATACTTGATAAATTTTAGTGCATTGCAAATAAAGTTGCATAACAAAGCTAAAGTGGATAGGGAACTATTAGTGTTTTTATATAAGATGTTATATTAATTTAAAATGGTTGGAATGTTTTTTGTAAAATAACAAGTTAAAACTAAAATAAAACAGTAGATGTTAAGTTTTTTTTTTCCATGATGCCTTTCAGTTTTGTTACATTAATTTACAAGATAAAATAAGAAGGGACATGCAGATAGGTAGATGGAAAGAGGGCTGTGAGGGAACAAAAGACCATTCTGTTACTTATAAATGACATTTGACATATACTAAGGTATAATTGTTGACTCTAATTAGAAAACTTAAGGATCCAACATTGTCCCACTTGTGTCTTTATTGGTGGAATCATCAAAAGAACCTTATGGGAAGTTATAAGGATAATATATTGGTTTAGGAAAAACAGTTTCTCATGATCTCCATTTATTTTTTAGAAAACAGATTTTTGTTCATAGTCAATTTGAACTGTCATTAATATGATACTTTGGTCATAAATAGAGATTTCATTAATGAATACTACCATGCAAATCAATTTTGTTCCTCATCAATGACATGAAAGAAAACATGTGACCATTCCAATCTATAACATTAAACAATCATTGTTTGACAGCTATTAATTATTTATAGAATTCACCAATGCAAAGGAATGGATTTGGTATTAATACATCATTGGTGTTTGTATTGTACAAATTTTGCATGTGTGACAGATGTAAAATGTGACTGTGACTTCAAAACTGACTGTCAGAAACCCCTATTCAACTGTGCTTTGTTGGGTTACAAGGTTTTGGTTATCATTATCTAGAGGTAATCATCAACGGTGTAATTTGCCAGGAATGAGTAAATATCAAATATAAATTGTTAAACTTATAGGTGGAATAGATAAAGATCTGAGCATAAATAATAAACAGAATAACACAAGCTCCCATTACAAATAAAGACAAAATTTAATCAAAATTCATAACAATAAAATTCAAAAACAAAAGTAATAATGCTTTACAATAAAGATACATTTCTTCCTTTTTTTAATTAACTCATTCAAGGAATTTCAGATACAAATATAATTATGCCATTAGCCTATCTGTTAAGCAACTGAATTAATTCATCATCAAATTGAGTGAAAGATTGAGAACACTGCTTTGTATTGATTCATAATCTTATGCCTTGACTCAGTCAAAATTCCCAGCAACTAGTTTCCTTGTACCTGTACATCTAGGTCTTCTACACTTTTTTCCTTCCTGGTCCAAATTCTCAGGTATCACACCACTTTTGGCCCTTCCAATTTTGTGTAGCCCCTTTTGGGTTTATAATATGGGAGACATCCCATCATGTCAGGTTAATATGACTCATGAAGTTATCCCACATTACAAAAATATAAACAAGAGCAACCTAAATCTTCCATCACATTATACTGGGGGAATAGATCAATAGCCTCCTCATTATGTCAGATATGGTTCTATTGGAATTCAAACAGATACCATGATTATCTAGTATAATTGGACATGACAGATGGTAAATAAACCTAATTTCACAAAATTAATGGTCCTGCTAATGGTTATTTCAACACCTCACTGAGACATTAGTTTCATACTAGTCTCCATTACACAAAAGAATGAATAAAATTCCTTACACTACAGTATTTATAACAAATACACAATATTGTCCTTATCATATGTGACCTCATATAAGGTCAGAGAATTCACATTGATTCTCATGATCTCAACTAAAATAAGACAAGAAATTCTAAATGCATAATTTCCTGTATAAAATAAGGCATGAAATTCTAGATACATAATTTCCTATATAAAATAAGGCATGAAATTCTAGATACATAATTTCATAGAATAATCAAGACTATACCTTAAAATGAGCCGTCAATGTATATATAAAGAAAAATATCATTGTGCAGACTAAAATAAATGAACTCAACACATTTTTTTAATACCATATCAAGAAAATTGATTTGCAAATTTAAACAAATAAATCCATGCAAATACAAGCAAATAAATCAACAAATTATCATTGTAGTACACTGTATCAATGAATTATGTAAGATTGTTGCAATGACCTTTTGTCATTTTAAGCTTACTTTCCAGAATTGTCTCAATTTTTCCCGACTGTCATTTATCCTGTATGATTTTACAAGTGAATTTACTTTTTAAATCAGTCAGTCTTCTTATATTTGTTTTCTCTTGTAGAATAGCATATACTGATATTCAAATTTGCTATTAGCACATTTAAACAGAGTTTTCATGTGAAACCATGCCCCCTTCACAGCTTGTCCAATACAAATAAAATATTTTTTCGGACTGAACTAGGCTCAAATAATGCAGTTCACCTGACAAACATTGATTACCCAAATGATTCCTGGTAACTTTCAGAAATGACAGTTTTCGTACAGCTCAGAAGTTGACCCCTATCCTGTTCAGTTTAAACAAATGTAGCCTTAATTGAATACTGCTAAACTCACGACAGAGACTGTAACAATCCCTTCATTATGGTGATTTAAATGCATGCAGGTCCCCATAAATCTAGTTAATCTTACACATGGCCAACTAAATGTGTTCCACAGAAAAATTTGCTCCATTACACTGACCATATAGAGCTGTGGCATTGGCATATAATATTCAGATCATAACAATGATCCAGGTGAGAACAATGGCAATTACATATAATATTCAGATTACTGAAATGATCCAGGTGAGAACCACGGCAATTACATATAATATTCAGATTACTGAAATGATCCAGGTGAGAACCATGGCAATTACATATAATATTCAGATTACTGCAATGATCCAGGTGAGAACCATGGCAATTACATATAATATTCAGATTACTGAAATGATCCAGGTGAGAACCATGGCAATTACATATAATATTCAGATTACTGAAATGATCCAGGTGAGAACCATGGCAATTACATATAATATTCAGATTACTGAAATGATCCAGGTGAGAACCATGGCAATTACATATAATATTCAGATTACTGCAATGATCCAGGTGAGAACCTTGGCAATTACATATAATATTCAGATCATAGCAATAATATATGTTAGAACCATGTTATTCTCTGCAAAGTCTTGTACACAGTAATATGGTGCACATGTTTCTCACTATTTTGACAATGGCACCAGCAGCATCAGTGTTATTCTGTGTAAAGACTTGTACAGTGTAACTTGGTGCACTTATATCTCACTATTTTGACAATGGCACCAGCAGCATCAATGTTATTCTGTGTAAAGACTTGTACACTGTAACTTGATGCACTTATATCTCACTATTTTGACAATGGCACCAGCAGCATCAGTGTTATTCTGTGCAAAAACTTGTACACTGTAACTTGGTGCACTTATATCTCACTATTTTGACAATGGCACCAGCAGCATCAGTATTAATATGGCAAGTTTTATACACTTGGTCCATACTTATATCACTCTTTTGGCAACAGCACCAGCAGTGTCAGTGTTATTTTGAGCTAAATTTTGTACACCATAACATGGTGCACATTGCTAATGAGAGACAGTCTTTCTTTTTTATGACTGAAACCCTGCCACACATAAAGCTTGTTAAAAGAAGTCACATATTCATGAAACTTTTTAAGCATGAAACTCCATCCTATGGAGACTTGACAAAGAACAATACAAGGTCATGTACTGGTGACCTATCAGTTCACTAAAAGAAATACAGCTTTCAGATTTATGACAGTGAACATTTTAATCAGAATGAATCTTCTCTAATGATAACTGTAACACAAAATGCAACACTTTTTCTGATAGCTTTCTTATATTATTTGGTTACAGCTTGGTAGTCATATCTGCATGTTATAAATTGATCTATATTTGATTAGACTGCAATTTCTGTGTCTGCAAATTGTTATGTTTTGCATGGGTTTTAGTTTTAGCTGGATTTGCTCCACAACATTTTTGAGAACATGGGACCTAGATTTAAATGATGTGACCTTTTTCAGAAAGTACAGTGAAGCTTATCAGTACCAGATGCATCCATATAAAAGACACATGGTCTCTTTGGACAAGATTTTTCAATAATTTTATTTTATTTTCATGTGTATCAAAATATACAAATATATTTTGAAGGTACAATGAGTGTGCTTTCTAAAGATTTCATTGGATATTTTAATACTTAAAATCAAGATCTCCAACAAAATGGAGAACTGATGGGCACCAAAAGGTCAGTTTGTTGACCTTTCAATTTTCCTATAAGCTTTCAAACTTATGAAAGTAAAAACATAGCTTTTAACTTTAACTTTCTCCATTATGGACTGCAATACTTTATCCTATAAATTAGCAAAATATAAGTTGACTGGGAATTCCCAAAAGGATGACAGAGACTGAAAAACCATTATTGGTATCTTAATAATCTACTTAGAGTTGATTTTAATCAAATTAAATATGTGTCTTAAAAGGACTTGTTGCCCCAGATCTTTTTGATACCTGAGATTCCATTTGCAAGAGCAATGGTAGGTTGATTGAACCCTCTGCAGGGATAAATCTGATATAACTACAGTAATCCAAACAAAATGTGCAAGTTTTTAATTTCCCCCTATGCCCCCCCCCATGTGAAGCATAACAGATCCGTAAGAAGGAGACAAGTATTTAAGTCAAACTGTTGCCTTAATATGCATTATTTTTAAATAGCATGCATGCATGCTAAAGCTACTTAATTGTGTTCAGTTATCAGTCTCTTAATTGACATTCCAGAGCCATCAGCATCTTGAATTTTGTTTTCTTTACCCAAGTGAAGCTAATTGACACATGAAATTATTAGCCTTGATTGTATTGGGAAAACATAAGAAGCTTCAGCATTGCTCATCAATTAATTGTAAAACAGGTTAATTATTGAGCTGTACTGGATAAAATTTAGTCAGTTCAGCTTTGATCTCTATCTTCATGCAGATTTTTAACTAGCATTGGAAAACCAAAATCCTCTCTTTTATCAACTTTTCTTTTCTCACCTTTAAATTGTATTAGCCAGAAAATTAAGTCTCAAATTAATTTTATTTCCCGTGGCTGTCATGCAAATTCAAATTGCAGAAGAGATTGTTTTTTTTCTTCAGTCTTTACTTAATTTAGAACCATAGACAACAATATTACAAGATAAACAAAAAACCCAAAATTATCCTTATAGGCAATAAAATCTCTTCCAAGGGCTCCATGAAATTTGAATGGTCATTTACTAAATAGAATGGAAATGGACAGAAATAATGAAATATGTTATTATTAAATATGAATAGAAACACAGTTTGTTTCACCATCGTAACATACCTTGTTATTGTAATAAAAGGCATATCATAATATTGATATGTTATTTTAAGATGCCTTTTAACAAAATAGCTACACTCCAACCAAACAAGTGGTTGACCTGAACATACATAAAGTTAATTTATTGAGGCTAGCACTGGCAAAACAAACAGCTCAGTTTCTTTTATCCAAGCATAAGCTATTTTATATCAATAAGGTAATTAGGGTGGGAAGAATTGCCCTTAACTCAACCCCTCCTGTTTACAAGTTGATATGTGTGGCTAGAAAACAGAACTACTGTATATATCTATTTGTATGTACTCCTCAATATGTCAGCATTATTGGCCCAGACTATTCCAGTAGAAGGGTTCTATACCCTCATCTGTTACTTCCTCCTTTGTTTAATTTAACAGAAAGCAAAGGACAGATCACCAACACATGAACAACATTGGGTTATCTTTCACTGTCAATATTACAGCTGGAAGTTAATGAATTAATTTGCTGTATAATTTTTAAAAAGTATCCAATTATAAGGTGTGAAACTACCAATAGCCTACTAAATCTTACCATTCATATTTAAATAAAGATTGGTTAAACATGATAGATTGTTTCATATTCAGGTACATTGACCTCGACATTTCTTTTTCTTCCTCTAGATCAGATGGGGAAGACAAGTACAGGCTTTTAATATCTTTCCTGCTGAATAGAATATTGGCATAAGGTGTTACAAATGCAGGTATATACAGTACATGCACACTTGTCCTGTCACTAGTGCTGGTAATTAATTTAGAGAATTTGGGTTGCTGCTGAGTAGTGCATTAGTTACATAAAGGCCAATGAGTGGTTCAAGGGAGATAATCTCTGTATACTCTGTGTTTAACAAGCTGTAGTCAGATAGACTATCAGGGGGTTATATTGATAGAAGGCAAATAAGTGGTGTTATCTATGCTAATATAGGCAAGTGTCCTATAATGTTTTGTAGCAGTTCATTTATATAGAGGCTGTATAACTGATTTGCTGGGGCTATATTGGAGTGGTCTGAGAATTTTACTTCAAGCTTTTTATGTTACAGCTAAAAGCTACAAAATCAGAAATGATTATAAACATAATGTGGATGATAATAATAATAGTAAAAATAACATCTATTGTTTTCATGTAAAATCATCAAGCTTGTGCACTTTCACCTCCACCATTTGTTTCCCTAGCCACATAGAGTGGCACCTAACAGTGTTCTTCCCAGAAAACTCTGAAGACATGTCTCATTTTGTGTGTAAGGACAAATGCATTATTGCATCCTTTTGGGAAAGTAAACCATTGCATCGAATAATGTTGGGCATCTCATACACATGAGACTGAAGTCATGACTTTACCCCTTTTATTTTAAATAAAACATTGACATTTCATCCATCTTTGTTATTCGTTCATAAACAAATAGATCCATCAATAAACAAATGCATAAACAAATGGATACACAAAAAAGTAGAAACATGTAATTATTTTAATTTTTCAATGGCTCATATAATCAATTTTGGTAAATTGTAAAAGCCAATTGTTAATATAAAATTTAATATTTTTCAAACCATTTTAAAAATACTCGGTTTTGAGATTCAACAAAAAGTCATGAGTTAAAGACGCATTTCATTTTAATACACTGAAGATCAATACAATCTTTGAACAGTTCTCACTTTCATGCAAAATCATCCTCCATCCATTATCATCTCCACCACAAATTCAATATCTGACCGTACTAATTAAAATTGGTTTGTCTAATGTCTTTGGCAAAAGCACATTGTTTCACCAAAAATATGTGTACAGTACATAAAAGTAATGGCATAATACACATGTTGTGAAATTTCAATTCCATAACATTTTGTATCCTGATGCTCATTGTCTGGAAATACTGTTCAAGTTGGAAAACATGGAAACAAAATTAAAAAAAAATTTCTTTGCAAAAATAGGCAATATTGTTTGTTTGTAAGAAAGAACCGCATTACTGTTTGGTAAAAATTAACGTAACATTCAGAAGAACCCATCCATATTACACTCACATTACATTATTACATTATTACATTAAACGTAAATTTAAGATTTTAATCCTGGTATCTCTACATACTATGCCAATTGCAAAACTTACTGCTTTAGGGAAAGATTGGTGAATATAATATTTAACCCATAATCAATTCTGTCCCACCAAAACAAAAACAAAATGCACAAATGGATGTGCAATAATCACTCAACACCTAATAGGTAATGCCCCAAATTGTATTTTTGACATCACATATTTGCTGTTTGTGTTATGTGTTATAATGCATTTGTTATATAGATCTTTATTGAACATCCCTAAAAATTCAGGGGAGCAATTTCTGTAGTATATAACTTCTGTCATATATATATATATATATATATATATATATATATATATATATATATATATATATATATATATATATATATATATATGTAGTCATTTTGGAATAATATTTACCAGGGTCAGGTATCTCAAAATGACAATATGCAAGACAGTTGGGGCATTAAAATGGCTAAATATAAGACAGCCAAAATGTCTGGATACATGAATGTTTGGTACTTCAGAATGGCTATTTACAAGACAGTTGGGTACATTAAAATGGCTATATACAAGACAGTTGTATATGCAGCCTCAATCCACCTTTTAAGATTGTTTTCAGTCTTGGACAGGCCTTGACATTCCAGTAATTGAATACTGTAATACTGGTATATAATCAGTAGATCCAATTTAGTTCCTGGTATTGCAATTTCAGCAAAGAAATAACATAGAAAAGCATCTTACTGCAATTATATCTTAAATGGCAAAAGTTATGTGATTATGATTTTTAATGTAGATTTAACAATGTTCCAGTCATATCGCTATGATGTTATGATGTTTGCAGTGTGGCAGTTTAGAGTGATGTCTAGCACAGGGGCATCATGCCAGAGACATGCAGCATGATGTCCCAACCAGTCACATTATTTTGACACCAGGCTGACCAGTCTTAACACTAACCTCTTAATGCTGAGTGCCAAGCGAGGCAGCTGTTAGTGCCATCTTTGTAAGTCCTTTGGTATGACTTGGCCAGGGATCAAACCCATGACCTCCTGCATCCGAGGTGGATGCTTTAGCCACTAGGCCACTGGAACGATTAAGAGCAATGTCCAAAAGTAAATGAAGATTAACCTTTCTTACAGTATAAATGATTGAACCTGAGATAAATGTAATTTTTTTTTTTTGTAGGTTCCTCAAGGATATTATATGTCCCCTATTCCACTAAAAAGTGTCATCAAACTCCTTAAGAATTCACAATTTTTGCAATTTTTTGAAAATATTCTTCCATGCTGGTCTCATTTGTGTCTCTGGAATGATTGGTCCAGGTAACATACCTAATCACCACAGAATACTCCAGCATAAAAAACTGTGAAGCAAATGCTTTGGGCTTCCTTAACTAAAGTGTCTTGGGACATCATATTAGAGGCTACATTAAAAATCCAAATCAATCAATCAATCTCTCTCTCTCTCTCTCTCTCACATACTTACACACACACACACACACACACACACACACACACACAAAAATGACAATCTAATGGTATTATTGAGTCACTTTATTTAATCCTGGAAATTTCTAGGATGCAAATGTTCATTTCCTTGAGGCAACCACTTGCAAGTTAAACTCAACATTTTTAATCCAGATCTGTTTTGATCATCATCAGTTATCCAGACTGGTCCCCAAAACATGTTTGTCTTTTGAGTTTCTTAGTTGTCATCAGTTGTCCAGGGACCAAATACATTTTAATATATTTGGGCTGCTCAGTTTATAAGTTCTTGTATTCTGTTCTACAGGTTTAGAGTTGCTGTATAAGCACAGAAGAAATTAGGATTTGGATCAGTTCATTTGCATCAGTGCATTGTGGCAGGTGATTCAACAAAACGCAGAGGCAGAAGGTTCTTTAAATGCAATATTGATCAATCTTGAGAAAAACCTTATGACAAAGTTGTAAAAAAAAAATCAAAGTTTGCTCTCCATTAGAAACTCTACCAGATAGTGGATTTGCAAAATGAAGATCTTTATTTGGATTTTTTTTAAAATAGGGAAGCAGTTAAATACTTCTAAAAAAAAAACTTTGTGCTGTTGTTGTTGTAGGGTTTAACGCCCTTTTTCAGCACAAGATAGGCTATACATGGCAGCCAGCATAGATGGTGGAGTAAGACATGGCAGCCAGCATAGATGGTGGAGTAAGATTCAGGAAAACCCCCAGAAAGAACCACATTATCCACAAGAAGCTCCTGTCAGGTTTTCTCACATACCCACCTTGGCCAAGCTCAAGTCAGAAAAGCCACACAGAGGTGAGATAGTAGTGATCTTTAATGGTGAGCTCTTTAAACCACTTGGAGGAGAAAAAAAGACTGAAATAATGAAGCTATGGTATATGAAGGAAAAGAAGTCATTTTGTAATGAAACTAAAGAAGGAAAGCAATTTTATCAGACTAATGCAGATTCTTCAAGAATTATAAATAACCTGTCCTTGTACCCTTAAAAGTTTCTTTTTACATTGTATTTGCCTGCAGGACTCCTTTGGAGCCTCACCTTTGTATTGATTTATGAGCTGCTGGTAGTGTGAGTTATACATCCCCTCTTACAAAGACATTGTTTGTCTGCTATTGCTCTCTAATCTGTTAGTCTCTCTCAGTGTTTCATTAACAAGATTTGGTTTCTCTGCCATTTTAGCCTCAGCCTTCCCCCTTCACTTGAAACTATTGTAATTGCCTGCCTGCTCCCCTGTGTTTGCCCTTGCAGACAAGATGGTAAAGAAACTACCTTATGTATTCCTTTATAGAAGCAGCCATAGCTGCAAGGATGTCTTGAGATTACAATAAAAAAAATGTATAAAAAACAACCCTTTTATTCTTGTTTCACTAGATAGTTATTTGATATTGGCCAATCAAATTCAAGAAATTTGAATCACATCAGAGTTTTTGTTTATATAATCTTGGAGCATTTCTATCCCATTTCTTCCATCATAAAAAATGTGTCTTTCAATCAAAGTCCAACACATTTTTTTCCAGAAATAATTATGGCAGCCATATAGTTGTGAATTTTTTTTTTAATATAAAGAATATTTTAAGGAGATATAAGAGGGTCCAACAAAAGTACTAAAAAATATCTAAACTGATGTACCCAACTTAAAATTGTAATGCATTTTCCAATCAATTGCTTCATGGGCAATTGGTGATTCAGAGTTGACCAGTGCTTCTTTAATGACAAGAACTCTTTGTTTAGGTTATTGATTACTTTGTTCACTGAAATTCCATGCCATGTGCCAGAAGTTTCTTTATTATTTGTTTTGATCAAGCCCATACAGGAGCTTCACTTTCACTGTTAATTACTAAAAAAAAATATGTACAGGAGGGAGAACATAGGCAATCAGAATAAAATCAGATTTACACTGTCCTACATGAAGATCTGAAAAGGACTGTTAAGGGGTCATATTCTGGTGACCTAAGTTATTACCATAATTGCTAATTTTATCAGCCAATCAGATAAAATCTTATATCTTCATGTTTGGGAGACTGACAGTATGGCTGAAGAGCATCAATGTGTTGGAAATGATTTGATTAACTTTAAGATTTCTGAAGGCTGCACATCTACAGGCAAATTCAAAGGTCACCAGAACATGACCCTAAGTGGTCACTGTCAGATCTTCACATAGGACAGTGGAAATCTGATTTGAATTAGATTGAGAGCACTGGCCAATCCCAGTTTGTAATTACTTGCAACTGAATATGTCCTGTAAAGCAACCTTTCACACTCTTGAACTTAGGTTGTACTTTGAGCTAGTAAAATGTTCTAGTACCATATATACTCTCTTATAAAATAAGTCCAACTACAAATTGCATGGACCTAGATCTGCCATGGCATAATGTGCCAGCTGATCCGGGTCTGTACAGTTTGCTAGTTGTAATCAGTAGAACAAATAACAATCTGCAGGCACATTATACCACTGCAGATCAGAATCTTTATTGTTTGCAGTTTGGCTTGACTTATAGGTGTGTTTATAGGTAGACATGCACTTGTCAAATTGCACAACCAGATTTCTAGAGATTTTTCAACTCCTGACAAGACCAAGCATACCCTAGCTGACTGAACATACACTAGCTTTCACATTACTCTAGCTGACAGAGCATACAATAGTTGACAGAGCATACACTAGCTAATAAAGAATATACACTAGCTGACAGCATACACTAGCATCCTAGTGAAATGATTATGGGGTAAAGGAGATTTCCTATGGATTCTGTCTAGTTCAAAGAGTAATTTCTAATTGCAGGGGTTGACACAGTATATAGTGAGATCAATCATAGCTTTTGCAGTGTAACTGGAATAACCTTATGGGTCAGTATGGATGCATTGTTTTTCTCATACACTTTAAGAAATGTTTTGAAGTTCTACCAAGTCAAGCTGTTTCAAGTTCTTGTTTTGCTAAAATACAGCATGGCTGATGTTATTTATATATTTTTGTGTTTACTCTTCGAAAGAAATAGCTCATATAAATAATTAGAACAAAAATGCTGACATTAGATTACTTACCACCAGCTACAGCATAGATAGGGGATTGTCAGTGGATGCTGCTGAACAAGAGTATTTACAGTGCATTTAGATAGCTGGTTATCTGGGTAGGTTGTTGAACACCAGCATTTCAAAACATTTATCAGCAAACAGTCTAGGCAAATTATTGAACACCAACAAGAATGTCAAAAACATTCAGAAAGCTTGTTATAAGGGCAGGTTATTGAACACCAGCAAGCATATCTAAAACATTCCGAAAGCATGTTATAAAGACAATTTGTTGATTACCAGCATATCCAAAGCATTTAGTATTCAGTCCAGAAACTGATCTTTTGCTTGTTTTTGATAGATGACCTTGATGGCATCTGTGTATAATGTGGTAGACCCAGATCTCCTGACACAAAACAATAACAGCTTTATGTTGGGGGAATCCGGATCTGCTGACACAAAACACAATGACAGATTTGTTTGGGGGAATCCAGATCTGCTAACAAAACACAATTTCAGATTAGTGTAGGGAGAATCCAGATTTGCTGACACAAAACACAATGACAGATTTTTTTGGGAGGGAATCCAGATCTGCTGACACAAAACACAATGACAGATTTGTTTTGGGGGAATCCAGATCTGTTGACACAGAACATGACAAATCTGTGTTAGGGGAGCACATTATATAATAGCAGATTTGAAACAACTATGTTCATAAGGCTGATATATGGTGTATTGTGGTAAATAAGGTAACTGCAAAACTACTGGTATCACTAGCTGAAGTGGCAACAGAGCCATAGCATATGTTGATACAGGAGAATCTCAAGGGATAAACTCTGCACTTAAATCAATACATTTTAGTTATTGCTCTTTGCTTTAAGAAGGTGTGCACCTTGTAATTCAAGTTTTGACATGTCCATCATAATAAATGATTGCCAGAGGTCATCATCATTGTTATTATTTTTAATAAATTGATTGTATAAGGTTCAAAAGAAAAATTAATATTTTAATTATTTTTCCATAAAATATTGTTCTGCAAGCCTTAATATTGTTTGTTTATAATTAGTGGTCTGTCCCTCAGTAAAGTAAAAACTACTGTTTTCTATAATGTGTGTTTAGTCATGAGTCCAGTTATACTGGTTTTAATATTGTATCATTGATACTGAATCTTTTCACTTAATTATAGTTCCCAGTTAATGAGAACCAATCATATTGTTATTTCATCAAATTAAATATGTGTATACCTGCATGAAGGAATCCATTTATCTGTTACCAATTTGATTTCTGCATGATAACTAAAGTGATCCACCAATTTTATGGTTACCAAATACTGCTGATGGCTTGCATTTGATGTTAGAAAGAACTCTATATATTTGAGGTCAAAAGCTTACAGGTCAAGGTCATTGTTACTAAAGGAAGAAGAATAGTTTCCACACAATGGGTCAGTTTCTGCACTATCTGCAGTTTGTGGCCTGCACATGGGGTAAAGAAAAAGCCTAATGATTTGGGAGCTAGGAGGCAAAAGGTTATGGTCATTGTGACTGAAAGAATAAAAATTGATTGTAAAAATAACTAGTTCTACATCAAATGCCTGGACCAAACTTTGTGAAATACTTGCACTTGGGATCAGGAAGAAATCTACTAATTGGGGACCAAAGGTCAAGGTTATTGACTAAATTGAATAAATATGGTTTCTACACAATAACAAACAATTTTGCATCTTGTGCATGGACCAGACTTTGTGTATGGCCTGCACTTAGGAATAATCATATTTTCGATGAAACAGTCAAAGGTCACTGGGGTAGAAAGAATAAAAATGTTTCTAAGCCATAACATTTGTTTTGCATCACAGATCTAGGGCAAACTTAGCAAATGGCTTGCACATAGGATAAGGAAGAAATGAGTCTCACTTGAGGTCAAAAGGTCAAAGTCACTGTGACAAGAATATTGGTTTCTGCATTCAGTGGGCATAATGTGCCATTGAGAGTATTTGTGTATTTATGAGCCATTATGACAAGGTGTAACATCCCTCAGTACAAGGTTCCATCTTTTATAAGGCAGATCACCCTGTTGACTCAGCACTACAAAGAGATGGGACCATATTCTTAAAGGAAAACGTTAGCCAAAGGTGGCCATGTTGGTGGTGGATACTAAAGTATCAGAACAATGTTTTGTTTGCTTTTATTAGTTTGGAAAACATTTTTTTTTCTACACAATACTTGTTATGTCATAACAAGGAAATAGAACATTTGTGCCTTTCCAAAAGGAAACTCAAGGGCAACCAACCTAGGCTGTCTATAGCTGGTATCAAACCTATTACTGTTGGACATTCTGCCAATTCAGAACACCAAGTACCAAATAAACCACCAACTTATGCTGGGTGGTTGCTAACCTTTACATGTGCCTTCACTGAGATTTAATCCAATGACTCAATGAGGTGCAAGAGAAGCATGTTGCCTTGGCCCTGAATTTCATTTGTGTACTCCCTTGTATTATTGCACTTAGTGGTTCCTGTCTGGATAATAAGCACTTATATTTGCATCATGTATCTAATTTTGTCTTCTCTTTCTTCATGATGATCTAATTAAGAACTTCTGTCTGGGAGAAAGCAAAGATACAATGCAACAGAGAAGCTTATCCTGATTTGGACTGCTATTTATTCCTGTTTAATTTGAGTGTTGGCATTCTTAAGCTTGCTGGAACAGCAGCAGACACAAACTACAGTGCTCAGAAATAAGTCAGCTAATAGCTTCCAAGGAGAGATTGGTTCTCAAGATAAAGTAAAGGTTGGTCCAATCTAAATATTGTGAATCCTTTAGCATGCATCATCATTTTGTGATCAGTGTCCTGCTAAAGAATATGGAACCAAAGAAGTCTCTTAGATCTTGGTTGTTTCAACACTACATTCCAACCACTCTGTAGAAAGATTCATCTTTCCAAAGTGGCTGTTTTTACTTGTTAGGTATTTCACTTTGCATTCCTCTTGGAATCTAAGTTTGTCAGTACAGTTGGCATTTCTCATGTAAATACCAATTTTTCTTCAGATCTATTATTTAATATATGCAACTAAAAGCTGCAGGAGAAAGGAGGATTGTTTTGTTGTAGAATCAATTCATTTACTTGGCTGGAGTTGTGACCCAGCATGTGTTCTTTTTCAGAAATGACTAAATGGTAAGGACTTTGTATTTGAAAAACAAGGATTTAAATTTTGTCATGTATCTAAGGTCTTTACACCATTTTGAGCTTTGACTCTTAAAAACTCAAAAACAGTAATCATAAGATTTAATAAAATATGCATTTTTCCTGTCATTTCTACATTTTATATCATTACATTTTGATGCAAATAGCAAAATTTTAGTTGGAGTTTGACTATGTTGTAGGCAGATTGCTATTCAGTTATTTTCTGTAACAAGTTTCAGTGTGTGTTATTTTGCCTTGATTATGAAATAAATAACAGTGTCATAGTAGACTAGTTGCCATAAATTCTGTTGATTTAGCTCTACTGGTCATGGACCAGGAGAACTTGTGAGTATGGTCTGTTGTTGACATCTGTCTATTCATTAGCATGTGTGTTATTGCTATTCCTTCTAAACTACTTATATTGCCATGAAACTTTACAGACACAAAAGGTGCTGCTTGAACATCAGGCATGGCTTTCAAAACAGCCATCTTTAAATTCTTGTCACCAAAAACGAATATATGATCATATCAATATGGGGTTTCACTACTTTGTCCTAAAGAAAAAGGTGCCAATTTGACATCCACCATGGCTGCCACACCATCCATCTTGAAAATTGAGTTATTAGTATTGCTGCTGAATGGATGGTCATATCAACAGGGGGTTTTCACTAAAAGACTTCTTACTATGTTTGGTTGGCCCTCAGTAAGAATGGTTCCACTCTTAAATCCAGTATGGTTGCCACACCAATGATCTAAAAAATCTTGTCACTACTACTAATGAATGAAAAGTACTATTACCATTGGGTTATCTCCAGAAGACATCTTATGATGTCTAGTTAGTCCTAAAATGGTGCCACATAACATCCAATATGACTGCCACAGCAGTCATCTGGATCCTAAATGAAGATGGTGCTACTCAACCTTTCAATATGGTAATCACAGCAGTTGTCATGAAGAAATTGTTATCACTACTACTCCAGACTATGATCATAGGCTTTTCACTGAAAGACTTCCAATAGTTGGTTATAAATGAAGACTGAGGATCTAAATGGCTGCCACATAGGTCATCTTGAAAAGCTTGTTATCATTGCTTCTCTAGATGGCTACTCATATTGACTTTATACTTTCACCAAAAAGGGAACCTGCATGGCCAAGTGGTCTAAAGCACATACCTTTACTGATCAAAGTCATCTCACCTATTTGTTCATCTGGGTTCAAGTCTCAGGCTGAAAGAATGTGAATATGTGAGAAAGTTTGCCATTGAAAGAATGTGAATAGGTGAGAAAGTTTGCCATTGAAAGAATGTGAATATGTGAGAAAGTTTGCCACTAGCATTCTGTGGGTTGAGGGTTCTTACTGGGTTGTTCTTCCAACAGTTAAACTGGCCATAATGTATAACCTATCATGTAATGAAAAATGGTGTTAAACCTAACAACAACAATAGCAACAATGACTTTAACCAAAAGACTTATTATTATATTTAGTTGGTCTGAATTGGAAATGTTGTCAGCATGATATCTAATATGGCCACCATGATGGTCATCATATTACATGTACTCCCAAACAAGTTATATAAACATGGCATTTCCACCAGTACACTTCATTTAATGTCTTGTTGGTCCTAAATAAAAATGGTGCAAATCAGACATACATTATGTTCTCAAGAGCAACTGATTTGAACATTTTGTTTTTGTTGAAGAATATCAATGATGGCTTATTTTTTTATTCAGTAGTTAAAAGGAAAAGAAATGGTCTTACATTGAACTCCTAAAAATTCTTTTACTGAAAGAGATTCCAATAATGTGTAGTTGGTTATAAATGAAGACTGAAAATGTAAATGGCCACCACAATGGTCATCTTGAAAATCATGTTAATAATTCATTCTGTCCAATATCTGCAATATTCAAGTTCTTCTTGCAGTTCAAATTATGTATTGTTACTGTCACTGGTGTATATGTACTTTTAAATTTCTTTATTTATATGTATATATATATATATATATATATATATATATATATATTTATATATATATATATATATATATATATATATATATATATATATATATATATATATATATATATGCTTGCATGCATGCATGCATGCATGCATGCATACATACATGCATGCATGCATACATACATACATACATACATACATACATACATACATACATACATACATACATACATACATACATACATACATACATACATACATACATACATACATACATACATACATACATACATACATACATACATACATACATACATACATACATACATACATACATACATACATACATACATACATACATACATACATACATACATACATACATACATACATACATATAGGGGGCCTGTACTATTTCATTTTGCTGTATTGAACAGTAATTATTAGCAGCAGCTTTTTCACTCAGAAATTTTCTCTGCTCTTCTCAAAAGAATCACCATGAGATATTCAAAGGCTTGTATTTGATATAAATCTGTTTCTAAAGGCCTAGAGGAGACAAATGAATATTGAGAAGTAAAATTGGCACACTTTAGCAAAGGACAGTGACCTATAAATGTTTACACAGAATCTCTAATTCATCTTCTGTGTTTTGTTATACATACTATGGTTTGGATTTCACAAAGTCAAGTGAGTTTGCTATTTTATTATTTTTCTCAATACATTGGCCACCATTAATCACTGGAGACTAACAATGTTGCTTTGTGTGCAGTGACAAATCTGCCAGAAACTTGCTCTGACTTGAAGAATAGAGTTTTGTTAAAACAGCAGATGATTTTGATCAATAAAGTGGAGAATGGGGACCAGATATTTACTGTAATTGCTATTATGAACCATCAGTCAGTGTGAATTGTGTACAGGGTAACTAAGGAGTCCAGGGATACTCACAACAGCACCGATTTCTACTGTAGTTACCCACATAAGGACGTAAATAACTGCAAGTAATATTTGTTGATGGAACAAGATCTACACTCACACAAGTCGCATGTTGAATGAAAAGGTGGACTCTCATCAGCTGCAGTATTAATACAAAAGCAGATCTGCATCTGTACTGTTGATTGATGTACGTGCATATATGGGTTAATACCATTGCTGTAAAGGCAATATAACCATTGTCATCCAAGTCCTTTTTTGTAGAATCAGTTTGTTTTGTACTATTTTTAATATACAGCTGTACTTGAGATTCCATGCATGGTGATATAGACTGTTCTAGTTATTGCATTACAAAGAGTTTTATAACAATCATTTTAACTGATTTTTATGAGAAGTCATCAGGGTTAAAATAAAATAAAACTTTAGTAAAATAGTTCATAATTTTTTTTCTTGACATTTTTCCTTTATAGAGAGGTATCTACAAAGAAAAGTGTCAGCTTAAATGGTCTACTAATCTATTTTCACCTTAGGTTCTTAAGTGCCCCCATCCCCCCTGTTGAGGTTATGGAATACAGCTTATGCCAAAGGAAGGAACCTCCATCATAAGCTATGCCTTGTTCTTCGCTCATTGCCATTTTTACACTTCGTGATTTTTTGTGTTAACTCTCTCATTGATTTACACTCAGTCATCAACATCTTAAGAGTTTGGCATATGGGTTTGTTCCATTACAGTATAGAGTGTAGGCACAATAGGACATTCCTAGGCAGTCCTGTTTACTTAATATAATTTATATGAAAGAAACCATGTTTTCTTAATATAATTTGTATGAAATAATGGTAAAAATATAGCTTTAGTATTAAATAAATTATTAGTAAATGATTCTTCAATTATTGATGCAAGTCCAGCAAGTCTTCAGGTTCAAATGGATGCTTTTGATGTTTTTGTTTTATGGCACATCAACACAGGCAGGTTATTTATTGCTGAGGGATTTGGAGTAAAATACTTTGCCCTAGATCATACTATGAATGCTGAATGGTAGGATTCAAACCCACACCCTACTTAACACTGAACCGTTGCAATGCTGCCTCCATTAGACCCCTATTGTGACATGCAAGAAAATGCATTGGGTCACCTCTTCCAGAAAAATGTTCAAATGGAAAGATTATAATTAAATTGAAATGCAGGTTACAAAATTAGTGATCTGCAGTTTATTAGTGCCATAGCACCAGTCTTGTTACTGTTGCAGGGATTTCCCAGAACTGAAATTGGTTCCTCTTCAAGGGCCATTGACCCACTTGTCTATATGAAACAATACAAAATTGAAAAAACATTTAATGTCATTCCACACAAATTAGGAGGCAGTATGCAACTGTTAATGTTGGAAAACAAGATCATATTTGAATAAGTGGTCCAGTTCATAGAATAATTCATAAAACTTTCTTGCAAATTACCAAACCCAGGAATTAGACTCTTGAATAGTGTGCTTTAGTTCAAGGCTAAACATAAATTTTCAGGCAAAATATAGTCTCAAAAATTTATTCCCAACCCCACCACATCTTTGCCTTGGATCCATAAGGGGACATAGGTAGACCCTTTGACCCCCACCCAGCATGCCTTTTAGCATTTAAGTCTTTCCCAGTTGTCAATAAAAAGGTGTTTATTTTAATTTCAAATGAAGTATGGCTGGCTCAGAGATAATTTCGTGTCAAGTACATTATTCTAGAGTGGAACATCTGATGAAACTCTGATAAATGCAAAGAATGTATTAGGCATTGTCTTAACATAAGCGCCATGTCTACAAATATGTCTTAAATCAACATCCATTAGCTCAAACCTGTTTGGACTGGATATTAATTGCATATAAGAAGACCTCTAACCTTGAAGTTTCTAACCCCCACCAGCTTTCAAGGACAATAAGAATTTTAAAATGATTATTGATTGTTTGTCTGATTATCAACTTTACAGGAATTACTCAAAACATGATTCTGAGTATAATACGTTTATCACATGAATGTGTCCCTGTAAAATCAGTTTTAATGTAAGGGAGATTACCCAGATTACAATCCAAGGAATGTAACTGGAAATAAGATGTTCCTTACAGGACTTACAGTACTAATGGTATGGAAAAATGGAAACCAGTCTGGAAATGGGTAAACATAAAAAAGAGTATATATGGGTTTGGCTTGCCAGAATTGATTGATTATGAAAGTTTGAGTTTAGTAAAAGAACCCTTTTAAGAGCCTGTCCTAGCTATAACTGAAAAATAAAATAGAGACATTGTTTTATTGAGGGAATTTCAGTCCTTGAACAGACTTGAATTTGGAACACTCATTAATGAAATTAGGTCCAGACTCCATGTTACAAAATTAAAAATACATTTTTCAAAATACATAGAGCCAGAAAATGCTATGGCTCATATGGTTTTCTCTGCACAAAAGCTGTCATCCAGGTTGCATCTGTACTTATAAATACTGGTTTGAACATCAGCACTCAAAAATTTGTTAATGAATTTTTAATGTCCTGGTGTTTGCATAGGTTTACTATGGAAACTGAATTAGTTTCAGGAGTCTTACAAGAACAAAAAAGTGCATGTCTCTGGGCAGATGATTTATTTTGACCAGTACAGAGTCAGATTAAACCCTGTGGAGGCTCCTAGGCAGTTGAAATATCAGGACCCCCTCCAAATTATCTCCTAATACCTCAAGATCATATCAATTCAGTATTATTTTGATCCATTGTTGGGGGAGCCCTAAAAGGCATGGGGCCTATATGCTGTTGCATACTCTGTCTATTGGGTAATCTGGCACTGGGCCAGTAATGGTCAAAAGCTTGGGTAGGCCAGAAGAATTCCTATCATTCTTTATCGGCAAGATACTGGTAGTTCAGTCTGACCACCACCACCAGATTATAAAGGAGAAACAAACTTAATTGTAAGTGACAGTGGAAATCTACTGCTGCAAATCAATACCTAGCACTGTAACCAAAGCTTGTTTGCAGTGCAGGCCTGATTGATATGTTGGAAAAATAACCTGACACTTCTGAATTGCTGAGCAATGATGTTACTTAGGCCAAGAGTGAATTAGTTATTGATGCAGTGATTAACAATATTCTGAAGGTTTCAGGAAAATGGCAGCTCTGTTGACTGATGCAATGCTGTCACTTTCAGATAAAAACATCAGCAGGGGAGGTCACTCTGTTGCAAAATGAATAATAATTTTAGCCAATCCTTGCATTAAAAATGGGTAATCTGTAGATTAAAAATATTGTGGTTGTATTTCACTGAAGGAAATTTACTGCAGTTAAGAGAATAATAACATTACTAGAGATTCAGCAAATGGCAATTTTGAGACTAGACCCAGAGCTATCACAATGGGCAAACATTATGGGCAACCAACATTTCTGGGATTGGGGATGGTGGAGTTTGCTTAACATGTTCATTTATTCTGTATTTTACTTAAATAAACATTCATTTTTTAAAAAAAAATACCTATGTTCCCATGACTGTTAATACACTTTACAAATAAAGTTTGCTGCTGGTTTTTTTTTTCTCTCCAAATAGTGGGGGACACCCATGGGGAAGCTTGCCCAATGTGCCATTTCATCCAGTGTAAACATGTGATGGCCCTACAAGTTAAACAGATGAGAAAGTTTTAACTTGAAGGAATAAACACCAGCAAAGGGGTCGGAAGAGGTCATGAAATGATTATCATTTCCAAACATTACTTCATAAAAGGTGGTTTGTAGTATTTGATACTATGTGTATTGTTTTACACTGAAAGGTAGTTAGCACATATATTGGTCTCACTCAGCAGTTTTAATACTTAAAAAAAACCCTCTTTAAACTGGTTACCTTTATAAAGCAAGAAATTTTTCTGGTTTCAGCATTGTTGTTTTATGGAAGTTTTACTATAGTTTTCTCCTAAATACATTTAAATGCATGCATGGAGTTCCTGACCTAGATTTTTTAATTTTTATCCTGGTATGTATTTATTAAAATAGCTGCAGTTATTTGTTGAAATCGAATGTATGTCAAGCATACAAAAATGTAATTATAAGTTACTTGATTAATGTAATATGTATTTGACACTGCCCTTGCAAATATATGTAAAACTTGGAGTACATATGATTTAGACAAGGTGTGGTTACTTCAAAGAATTCTGACTTGTATAGAAAGCCATGGTTGCTCATTTGTAAGCATGGTTGTCGTGCTTGAGTCACAGTCACTTACAGCTTAAAAAATCTACCCAGAGAAGTTTGAGTAAGCTGCTACAGTTATGTCATGGGCAGTCTACCCAGAGAAGACTGAGTAAGCTGCTAGTACATGTCTAAGTCAGTCTACCCAGAGAAGATTGGGTAAGCTGCTATGGTACATGTCAGGGGCAGTCTACCCAGAGAAGATTGGGTAAGCTGCTATGGTACATGTCAGGGGCAGTCTACCCAGAGAAGATTGGGTAAGCTACTACGTAATGTCTGGGTCAGTCTACCCAGAGAAGTTTAAGTAAGCTGCTACAGCATATGTCATGGGCAATCTACACAAAGAAGACTGAGTAAGCTGCTACGGTACATGTCTGGGGTATTAGCTTCAATTTCCTTTGCCTTATCATTTATTTATATCATGCACTAATAAAGCAATCGCCAACAACCATTACATATAATCTTGACTGTTTAGTGACTGTGTATGTAGAAATGAAACAGTAAAAATATTTCCACTATTTTACCAATTATATCTATATTATTTTCACAGGTTGTTAGTCAGGTGTCTGCTCAGCCTGGATTTGACCTTGACCTTGGGTACAGGTTATTAGCTGTATGTGCAGCTCACAGGGAAAAACTCACACCCAAGTCCTCAGGTAAGTTGGTTGTACTTTCATTAACAAGGTAACGTGCCTATATAGGACACACCAGGAACAGGGAAATTCTGTCTTTTATTATGAGTTTCCCCTTTAATGAAGAAGTCTCCCAACAAATATTTCATGTATGGATGTCACTAACATTTGCCAACTGACTTAATTTTGTATTCTTATTAGAAAACAAAGATCTGGTAAAAGGAAAGTTAAAACTTTTATATTTATTTACAATGATCAGTCTTTTTTGGTGCAGTTAGAGACAAATTTATCATTGTCTATCAACCTCCTACAGGTTCGCTTTTTAAGAAAGTAAAAGATCATTGTATGAATGTAATTTGTAGAGCTATTACGTTTTCTGATTTGGTGGAATGAGTGACCCATGAAGATTGTTTTCTGCATCAACAATTAATAAATGATATTATGGGTATGCTTGATCTATTAAAATCGGAACATTCAATGACAAGGCTTTATGCTTTATATATTGTTAATACCAGTATTAGACAAAGCTCAGAAAGAGAGGCAATCTACCATTTATTCTGCATCTTAAGAATGTTTAGATATAGAAAAAAAACGGTGGATATAGTTTTACTGCCTGTCGATAATTGTAAGGCCTGAAGATAGTTGTAAAGGCCTCAAAATGTTGAAAGTACTGAAGGTAGTTGTAAGGTCTAAAATAATTATAGACGGAAGATAGTTGTTAATGCCTGAAGATATTTGTAAGGTCTGAGCTATTTGTAACGCCTGAAGATAGCTGTAAGGTCTGAAGATAGTTGTAAGGCCCAAAGATAGATGTAAGGCCCGAAGATAGTTGTAAGGCCCGAAGATAGTTGTAAGGCCCGAAGATAGATGTAAGGCCCGAAGATAGTTGTAAGGCCCGAAGATAGTTGTAAGGCCCGAAGATAGATGTAAGGCCCGAAGATAGTTGTAAGGCCCGAAGATAGTTGTAAGGCCCGAAGATAGATGTAAGGCCCGAAGATAGTTGTAAGGCCTGAAGATAGTTGTAAGGCCCGAAGATAGTTGTAAGGCCTGAAGATAGTTGTAAGGCCCTAAGATAGCTGTAAGGCCCTAAGATAGCTGTAAAGGCCTTAAGAGTTTCATAGTTACTTAATATATTTGCTTACTTTCAGCAAAATGTATACATCAGTTGCTCTACCCCAAAGCATCAGAAAATAACTGATTAGTAAATGATTTTTTAAAGACTTGATAAGTGGATAACAGATAATTACTAGTTAAGCCAAGGGAGCCTCATTTCTGTTGATGTAGAAATTAGCCTGCTATATTAGGTAATAAACTTTGCATATTCTTGTGCAAAATGAGTTTTACTAGTGTTAAAATAAATTAAATGTAGTGTACCATTCTGGAAAATTTTGTGGGTCACTGTTTCATATCTGGAATGCTTATGAAAGACTAGAAAAAGGGGTAACATTAATTAGGAAATAACAAAACTGAATTAGCCAATTACAAAATATGTATAGTTTAATATTGTTAAGCCCTAACAGAAAATTGCTAACTTTTTGGTTGCACTTAATAGTTTTCAATAGAACTATCAGTTAACCCTAGAAACACAGTAAAATCATTAAGCTGTCCACAGTTCCTGTTTATAAAAATAAGATGCATTATTTTGTAAAGATTTTTCCGAAGCACACGTCATTTTGCGTTATATTCTTAGAGAGTAAAAAAATGTGTGGAAAAAACTTCATCGTTGCTAGATGTATCAAAGTCGATGCACAGAGAGAATAAATATTTAGGACCAAACAGGAAAAAGTTAAAAAAAGGTTTGAATTTGGGAGGCTGCATAGCGTTAGGATTGTAAATTCCACCCGATCACATCCCAGTCTCATTATGATAAAGATTTGTTTCCTTGCTAATGAAAATCAACGCAGTAACAATATATGTCTTACAAACAATTTTAAAAAACAAATAACTAAAGTATAAAAATATATACAGAGTGAAACCCTCCATTATGTGACCTCAATTAGACAACAACCTCGGATAGCCAGACAGATGGTAGTCTCCTTCCTGCTTTTTTATTTTTTTAAAAAAGTTTTCAAGATATTCTATCTCTCTTAACCAGTCACCTAAGCTAAATATTCAATCTGTTTGCTGCACTGAGTGAAAGCCTACGTACATATCTAAATATTCAATCAAATTAAAACAAGTTTTATACGTGTATCTAAATATTCTATCAATTAGAACTATATACATATCTATTCTGTCAGTTAGACTCAGGTACATATGTAACTATTCTATCAGTTACACACATGTATATATCTATCTACTCTATCAGTTACACATATCTAATTATTATGTCAATTAGACACGTGTATATATCTAACTATTCTGTCAATTCGACCCACATATATATCTGATCATTCTCTCAATTTGACCACGTATATATCTAATTTTTATATCAATTGACCAATCTACATATCTAATTATTCTATCGATTAGACACATGTACATGTCTAATTATTCTCTCAATTTGACCAAAGTACATATCTAATTTTTCTATTAATTTGACCCATGTATATTTCAATTTTTATCTCAGTTTCTTCATGTACATATCTAATTATTACATCAGTTGGCCTCATATATATCTAGTTATATGTATTATGTCAGTTAACGTGTGTAATTATTCTAACAAATTAGACCCATGTACATGTGTAATTATTCTATCACATTAGACCCATGTACATATATAATTATTCTATCAAATTAGACTCATGTACATGTGTAATTGTTCTATCAAATTAGACCCATGTACATGTATGTTTATTCTATCAAATTAGACTCACGTACATGTATAATTATTATATTAAATTAAACTCATGTACATGTATAATTCTATCAACTTAGTCTCATGTACATGTGTAATTATCGTATCAAATTAGATTCATGTACATGCGTAATTATTCTATCAAATGAGACCCATGCACATCTTTCACTTTGAATGCTGAGCCAGACTAATTCTTTTGCATCAGCCTCTGCTAACAGAATATTACCAGACGAATTCAAGATGGTAGCCAAGTCAGAATTGTTTTGTTGGCCAAATGCATTAATTCAGCTGTAATTTATCTTAGAACCTATTACATATACCAGTGCACAGTAGTTCCTTAACTGTTTTGACAGGCAATCTTTTGCAACCTTTTAATTTGTTTCAAAACAGAGCCATGCACCTGTCGCATGCGAAATACAGGAAATTCTATTCAGGGAACTTGAATTTCTTTCATCTTTTTAGAAATGTTCTCAATCCTTACAACTTAAGAAAACCATATGGAACCTAAAGAAAGCTGCGTGTGGCCTTGCAGTAATATCGCTGTCTTTTTCTGAGCATACCATTTCATGGCTGAAAGCAAACAAGCTGTAATAAAGTAAAATATTAATTAGTAGGTTGACTGTGATCTGGATCACTCTCAGAAAAAAAAATCATTAAGCATTTGTATGTCTGGTTACCATACCTTACTGGTTGTTAGTTTCTCTTCCACCTTACAAACCCAACTATAGTCAGATTTAGTAAGATGTTTATAATCTATGTTGTTATTGTATAAAGCAATGCCCAAATTTCAGACACATTTTTCAAAGTAGACAAAGTACCACCACTGTTAGATATGATAAAATTATTGCATTTACTTCACATTTTAAAGGTATTTCTCGTGAAGCATACATGTGGAAACAGGTATGTATATTATTCTAGTGTACGTATTTGACTGGGGATATAAAGGACGAACATTGGACTGCTGTGACTTATTTTTTATTTTTTTTAGAGTTTATTGAATATGGTTTCGATACTGACTTAAGCCACTGAATACCCTGCAAGAACGTCCATAGTAACAGCTCATCTTCAGCAAAGACGAGGGTAGAGAGTGGTCATGTTGCTAAGAACGTGGCTGTATACTTTTTACATAGTCAGACACGTCTATGAGAACATTGTATTGCTGGCTGTTTTTATTGTTTTCATTTTTGTTGTGAATTTTTGAACTAGATTTTTTTTGTCTCTCCAGTTTTAGTGTAGGCAACAGACGAGACATGTTTAACTGTTTCCCACTGGCAACAGCAACGGTCGATTTTTTGGGTGGGGTGGGGTGTTAAAATTATTATGAATGGTTAGAAGTCGCTAAATCCCAGTAAGAAATATTGGACTGAATATCAGGAAGATCTGCCCCTCATAATTATGCAACTCCCATTGACCCTCAGGTAAAGTTCAAATTAGGTAGGAAAGCTTTGCAAAGTGTTCTCAATGTAAATTTTCATGCATGGGCACATGTACTAATACTTGAGAGGCATAGATATAATATTTGGACTGTACAATAAAGAAGTTTTTTCCTTTCACACACACACACACACGTACGTACGTACTTACATACATACATACATACATACATACATACATACATACATACATACATACATACATACATACATACATACATACATACATACATACATACATACATACATACATACATACATACATACATACAGCTGTTTACAAAATAAACAAATCACGCACGCACGCACATACATACATACATACATACATACATACATACATACATACATACATACATACATACATACATACATACATACATACATACATACATACATACATACATACATACATACATACATACATACATACATACATACATACATACATACATACATACATACATACATACATACATACATACATACACGAAAACGTTATCTCTACCAGGAGGTACGGAGGTGATTCATGCAATTCTTTTTGTTTTAAATAATAAGACGCTGAGAGGGATCAGGAGTCATCTCTGGTGTCTAGGCTACACCCACGACAGTGGCCTCGGGGATGATATCTCTCCACAAACTGTCTACTTTACTCTGTCATCTTTGATAAATTACATCCAGGAAAGCAAAATGTATGCAATTTACGTGGCGATGGGTAGTCCAGAGTCTG
This sequence comes from Potamilus streckersoni, assembly GCA_016746295.1. Classification (NCBI taxonomy): domain Eukaryota; kingdom Metazoa; phylum Mollusca; class Bivalvia; order Unionida; family Unionidae; genus Potamilus; species Potamilus streckersoni. Next base: position 2,392,136 of record JAEAOA010001901.1, on the reverse strand, counting down.
TGCAAAGTATACTTTTCGATAAATACGTTTGTTTTCTTCTCATAATACAGTAATCTAGTTTACTATGGTTGCAAGAAAAATCTTGTAAATGGAATCAAATTCACTTTTACTTTTCCACAAAACTGATGGATTTGACAGAGGACATAATATAATTAATTTCATCAGTAATATAATCTGTGTGTATTTAAAGCTAAATCTTGACATTTCCGTGCATTAGAAAAACTACTTAATTCACTTAAAACAAGCAGCGATCAAAGTGGGAGTAATACAAAGACATAAAACTTGTAATGATAAATGCAGGTATAAAAAGTGTCTAGAAGATGGATCACCATGTGGGATCGATGTGTTGTTTTTTTTTTTTTTAGACGAAGATAATAGACACATTTGCTACCGACGCTCCATTATGTGGTGATTGTATGTCATTATACATTTATCAGTTTTTATGTAGAGTTTCCGTTGACATTTTGTTCAGCACTGTTTTTTTTTTACCTGTGCTTTTTATTAACAAAGGAACAAAGTTGTTTTCCAATTGCCCATCAGTCAGATATAACGAGAAAGACGGGAGCAAATTGGGACAAGCCCGGGACGCAGTTATCATTAGTACGCTTCTCATGTTACCGTTCACGATTCATGAAACTGATGCAAATTTAAATTTTATCATCGCTGTTACCACGTTGTAAGTGTATCATAACGATATATACTTGCCTATGAGAAGTCCACACGTAGTGATTTTCCTTAAACATATATAATTACAAGAAATGTAATATAAGTGGAGAAGATAGCATGATCTCAGCGGAAGTTCTTTTTCTTCATCTTCTTTGGCAACCTTTCTAAAGTTAAGACGTGTAGTTCGATATCTAACGTTTATAAAACACGTTGCAAGGCGTGGCTGGAGAATATGTCTTTAAATGAACAAATGGTGCTTTCTAATTTAACCATTTGTACTTGTAATTTGATGAAATTTCTAGAGCTTGTTTTAAATATTTTGATAGAAGTTAAGTTTGGTTTAAGATGGCGTTAGACTTGATTAAAAGTAGTATTTTACAGAAGACTACCAACTGCAGATAAGATATTTAAACTGTTTAATTATACGTACATCTTAAATGCTGTACTTGATTTTCAGCGAGATCTTTTTAATTGGACCATGCCGCACAGTTCTTGTTCTTGTGGTCTATTCAATTTCCAGCAGACCCAAATTGCACAAACCCCCTCCAAATTGTTTTTATAAAAATGCAAATGTCATTGCTAATTAACCTTTCCTACATAAGGAGAATGCTCCACCCACTAATTTTTTATCTATCAACATAGCTATTCTTTCAAATCGGGGGACGGAGAGGGATGATTTTAGCAAAAAGCAGTTGGTTGGATACACGGTTGATTCTTAGTGGTGGCAAGATATGTTGAATTTTTAAACATATTAACAAAAATTTAAGTTTTCAATGATATACGAAAACCCTTATAACTGGTTATGGTGCCTTCTATAATATCTTTCTTTTGTAGTTTAATACAATCTTTCTTTGCGTTTCATGCACTTATCAGCAACTTGCTTTATACCCATCTTCGCTTTTAGTTAGTACTGTCCGATAATGTTGACCACAGTTTTTAGTACTGTCCGATTGTGTTGACCAAAGTTTTCATGTTAGCAAATAATTTAAATGCCAGCTTTTACCGGTGTTGAGTGATTTGTTTATTTTGTAAACAGCTGTATGTATGTATGTATGTATGTATGTATGTATGTATGTATGTATGTATGTATGTATGTATGTATGTATGTATGTATGTATGTATGTATGTATGTATGTATGTATGTATGTATGTATGTATGTATGTATGTATGTATGTATGTATGTATGTATGTATGTATGTATGTGCGTGCGTGCGTGATTTGTTTATTTTGTAAACAGATGTATGTATGTATGTATGTATGTATGTATGTATGTATGTATGTATGTATGTATGTATGTATGTATGTATGTATGTATGTATGTATGTATGTATGTATGTATGTATGTAGTTAGATAAATGTTATGAATTTTTAAAACCTATTTAATCGTATTATTTTTCTCCCTATAACAATTAAACCAGTAGCATACATCGTTCATGTACATTATGAGACCAGCCCTTTCTCTTTATAATTATCACCAGTAGCACACCAAACAGTATTGTAGGACACAATTAATAAAGCATTGGCTTTCTGCTTTTTTTAATTGTCCATTTGAAGCGGAAAAAGAAACCACAATAAAGGAAAAAGAATTGCGTAACAAATCTATATGATACAAACAGTATTTTGTGGTTAAGTGAAGCGATGTGGTAATAATATGTGTACTTGTGTGTGAAATGGTGACATTATTCCTTCTAGTTGTAATCATCATTAAAAAAAAACAATCATCCATATATTTTTTTTCTTAAGTATTAGATATTGTGATTGTATGTATGCATAATGCCAATTAAAAGTTAAGTTACAAAAATGTAAATGTGAAAATCGCAAACAAAAAACTTTAGGAAGATACATCCTTTCAAAGAAAAGTAAAGCATATAGCCCAGAAAGAGAAAAGATTAAATTTAAAGACATAAAAATGCTTACAGATATTTCTAAGAAAATATTCTGATAACAATATCAAATCCGTTTAACGATAGGTTTTATACTCACTCTCGTTTAAAAAGTCTAAGATTTTCTCTAGCGGTTATAAAATAAATTTTTGTCTTATTGGGTTTAAGTCAGCACACTCGACAAGATTGTGTTCCACTCTCATTGGATGCTGACACCGTACGCATTGCGATCAAGGTTCACCATTCTGGTCATGGCCGTAGAGAGCAGTCACGAACCCTGGGGTAAGAAACACCCGGGATTCTTCTAGTTCTTATTCAAGCAAATTTCTTCATTTATACAGTAAAGGGTTTTGTTCGGTCCGGGGCCCCGAAGATATATATCTGGTTGCGCCCCCCACCCCATCTTGTCGGCCCTGGCCCTAGTTCGTGCGCAAACAATACCGTACAACATCGTCTCTGCTTTATCTTCCGAAGAATGGAGACAACGTCACTCTCAAGTGACAGGTTGGTATTCCGAATCTTGTTTGCGGAGTAATCGTTCAACATACGTTACCAAGTGCATGGAGCATGCTGATTCGCCGTTTGGATCCATTCAGCCTGAAGATGTTGGAACCGTTTCACCACCCTAATACCGAAATGACAAGAGAGCCAAGAAAGAGTACATATCAACCTTTTTCGTCTTCTTCAGATTTAATGAGCAAATCATTTTTCTATAAGTTTTGGATTTTAACGGATTGTCCGATGCGAAGAATGTTTAACATTTTCACTAAAGGTCACTTACACTTAGTAACTATACAATCTCATTGAGATGATTTTTTTATGTAATAGCTGTCATTTACATTAGATATTAAATTGCGCACAAGTGCGATTTTATTAGAAAATACGAAGAAAGTATGTTGACAGGTAAAATGGCAATTTGGCCAGGTAAAGTTTAGGCAAAAGAGTTTTTAATATATGTTACAATTGTGTAAAGTATGTTTCGAATATCACATTACGATTTGAAGAAAAAAAATATGTATATAGAACTCACTGAACTACGAAAAATTATAAACTCAGATCTATTCTCACAAAAACTACTAGCCAAGATCGACGCAGTTCAATGTAAATGCAATGTAATAGTTATCAATGTACAAAGTAATGCAAATCAGTGTCTTCTATTTTATTAAGTCAGTTAAAGGAGAAAGTTGTTTATTTTGTGTTTTTGGTTGCAGAGTAAGGTCTCTCAGCTTGCACGTTGTTTATGTCATAAAAGTTGGCGAATAAAACCTGCGAATCATTACATCTCGTATAGCATGAGATTTTGTTTTTCCATCAAATTGAAAACTGTAAGCATTAGTGTTCCATATATTATTGTAGTGATTGTTTTTAAAGTTTTACAGAAGCTGTTATTCGTAAAATTTCCAGTATTTAGTTTGTTGCGTAGAAAGTCACCTACTCGAAGCTAACTTATCGAAATGAAAAAGTAGTTTTATCTAGTTTTCGAGTGAATCAATGGTATGTTGGACCAAATAAAACGTGAACCTTGTCAACCAGGCACGAGCAAAGAGTGTGTTCGATATTACACTTATCACTAAATTCGTGCTAATGATTTCACCTTTCGAACCGGATGTACCTGTGCATAACGTCCACCCTTATTGCAAAATCATAGACATAAATACGCCATTGTGCGCGTGCATGTTTGGGTGTTCACTACTCATATGAAATCATAAGGAGATCTAACAGTGTTGACCTCGCTCTACCTGCGGAATATACAAAATTAGATCTGGTTCAGCTCTGATTGGTGTGCAATATAGACAAGAAAAATAATATGTATTTCTGTTCTTGTTACATAATAAGTTCCTTAAGGTCAATCGTTACGATCACATTGACGTATTTTGAGCCCATGTTTTGACAGTGACTTCATGGTTTGACAACTAAATTTACCCTTGCCCTTTCGTTCTTGATTTATTCGTATGTACACTGTGACCTAACCACAGTGATGACTTAAACGTGACAACTATTCCAGCTATTCTAATCAAGTCTCTGGCAGAACTGAAGAGTGCTTTGGAAGAGCAGATAAAAGAAATATTTGTGCTTATAAATATGCAAAGATATTTATTTGCTCATTTTAGCACATAGGCCATGTGTTTTGGATGCCATGCATTTTCGGCAAAACTTGGTGGTAAAGGAAACAATCGACTCGAAATCGCTTCAGTCGCTACTGGTTTTTAGCTTCTTCCGTGCATTGGGAGCCATTGCATTGCTCGGAGTCGGCGTCCGCACATATATAAATCCCGGACCCTGGGCAACAGTTTGGGGTGGATTTGATATCAACCCCTACGACCCTGGCTGGTTAAGGAGGCTACTAAGTTTGTAATAAATGTACATTAGTTGTGCATTAAAAAAAAAGTTGTCCTTTTCTTTTGTTTAATGTTTAGTTCTATTTGTCGTAGACTAGAAGAGCATTTTGGCCAGTTCATTATCCGTTGTCCATAAAAATTCTTGCTATCACAATTCCTCGTAAACAGATGGTCAATTCGACATATGGTTTCCACTAATAGTCTGCCTTGCTATGATGTTTAGCGAGAATATCTTTTCTGCATGATAATAATATTTTTAGTGGATACTGGAGTCTGATTGAGGCGAGTTATGCAAAGACTGGTTACATTCTGGATATAAAAAAATAAGACTCGTCCGATTATTTCAAGCTTGACTGCGTGTGAATTATTTTGTGTACCAGTTGACATCAGCGGAAAGGGGATTTGGGCGTGGCAGTAGTAACAGGAATAATATTTTGTGTTGGGTGGATACAGGGTCCAGATTTTAAAAATAGCTTTTCCTAGATAATAAATCAAGTCTTGAAAATTATAGCATGTCACGGAAACAGACAGAAAAGTGGATGTGTGGATACCTGGTCCATACAAAACATAACTTTGTTAATATTGATCTTTTAATTGGTAACACCATAAAACCGAAATAAGATTAACAATAGAAGACTATTGTTTCAACATATGGTTTTCACTAAAAGTATGCCTTGTTATGATGAAGATTAATAATAATAAAGTAATAATAATAATAATAATAATAATAATAATAATAATAATAATAATAATAATAATAATAATAATAATAATACAATTATTATTATTATTATTATTATTATTATTATTATTATTAAAGATTAACAATTATTACAAGACACGCTCAGACCATTCATCGGAAAAATTTTTTAAGAATTGCATGCTCTGAATGATGACTGCAAAATAAAGTATGATACTAAAGTCATCCATGTATTTTCCGTTTTAAGCAGAGTGATGTATATCAAGTATATCAAAATATCCCTTCAGCGCCTGTAACCAGACAAAACCAGTAATAATAACTTCGTTCATTATTGGATATGTCTTTAGCTTTGTACACAAAATTTTAATAAAAAATATTTTCTTTAAAAAACAGTCTTTCACGAACGCTTGGAAATATGTGTTTATATGTCTATCACAGTCAGGTCAGACTTTTTTAAAAATATTTTTTTTTACTTGTTGTAATCTAGTGGTTGTTTAACAAAATGCACACACTGTGCCCAAAGTTCTACCGGTCATAGAAATGTATGTCCTTTTCACCTTGCTTCCTACCTGACCCCTACCCCTCTCAAAAAATTGGAAACTTGTATAAATGTTGCCAACATGTTACTTAGAAAAAGTGATAAATGTAAATGCGATGGATGGTTCACCGCTCAGATCATTTCATTTCTCTTAGAATAGAAATGTTGTACCTGTTAACGTGCCTAAATCGTTATTATGGAGTATAGACGTAGAAATCGGTGTTACCAAAACATCGCCTATTAGTAATCCTTTTAGGAATGCGCAAAATAACTATGGTTTTTCTGTTAGAGTTATTTTTAGTTTTTAACACACTTTTCGCTTCATTATATATATCGAGTTCGCACTATTAACACGACTGACATTTTGGGTGGGGTTGTATTGCATTTATATTAGATGAGAAACTTGATATATTTGATCCCCTCATTTATATTTTGATTACATCATTTAATCTTGTATACTGAATTCTTTAAAGAATAGGTATATATATATATATATATATATATATATATATATATATATATATATATATATATATATATATATATATATATATATATATATATATATATATATATATATATATATATATATGTGTGTGTGTGTGTGTGTATGTGTGTGTGTGTTTGTGTGTTTGTGTTTAACACTATACCTATCACTTTTCAGGTGTGCTTTAATTTTTCGATTTTGAAAATTAGTTTTCTGAGGGTTTTCAGTAGAAGCAATACGTCATTTTCGGTTGACCAATAAGATGACAGTATTCCTTCCCTTGATTTAATGTAACCTGGCATGACGTCCTATCAGATTGATGCAAGTCATGTCCGTCTATTATCAGCCGTTACCAGAAATAGAAAATCTCTCCCTCATCGGTCAACAGTTACTATTTTTTTATATTAAAAAAGTCTTTAAATAAAGTCTTCTCATATTCCGCTGAATAAAACTTGATAGAAAGCAATTCCCAATCCGCTAATAAACAAGGTCTATGTTACTACAAATGATTAAACCTCTAAATTAAAAAAAAAACAAAACTTTTCAAAAACTGCTCAAGAAAATTTGATCAACTGCCTCAGAAAGCATCATGGCTTCAACACCATTAGCGATTTTAGAAATGATGCCCATCCGACATGAAAAATATGACCGCTGTTACCAAGATTGCAAAATCCCGTCATTAACATCGACAAAACCACTGAATAGAATTTGACCAAAGTAAACAGAAATCATTTTGGCACGAAGTTCTGTAAAGTTTATACAAATGATGACACGCTATACAAATAATGCTAATCGACCGTCACATATGGCTGCAATTCATAAAATTACAAAAGTGTTAAGTAACAAAATTTGGCCAATTAAAGTTTGACACGAAGTGTCTTAGATTTGAACTCCTTACTAATAAGTTTAAAAAAGTATTCACCTGACCAAAAAAAATTAAAATGCTGAACACAATTTAACCAGCTTTGACTCATAGCATTCTGGCATTGGGCTTTTTATTACTTTACAAAGAATTCTGAGGTGCGATCAAATATTGGATGAATACACAAAAACGAGAAACCGTAAGGCGTATGTTTTCATAACGTATGTAATCAACAACACTATAAATTTCAACAGAAAACAATACTGGCCCAGAGTTCTTGGTCAGTTGCTCTTGCATTGGACGGATAGGCAGATGTCAGTCCGGTGAGCTAGCTTAGGACAACTTGGTTCTCTCGTTTGGGATTCTGAAATTGCGCTTACTCTGATATTTAAAACGAAGCAAATCGTATTTAAATTGTGTTTTTTTTTTTTTTTAACCCAATGTGTCAGCATATTTACTTCTCCACGGTATACATGATATGGGTGTAGGAAACATTTGGCTGACTTTAGAGAAATTTCCTTCCAAACATATAATTCTTTTTCCACAGGAATTTTATCCTGCCATCATAGTTAATGGCTCGGTATTTTTCATTTTCATTTATATGCAAGTATTTTACAGTTGGTCGCATCACAAGATAAAGAAAGTGCTTAATATTTGATTGAATGTCCAATTTTCAATAAAAGATTGTTATTTTAAAATTTACCTGTCAAAAAAAGAATAAATATAATTCAGTCCATTTTAAATTACATGAATCACTTATGTCCCAAACAATGTCACATTTTTATTTGGACAGTTTTTTGTTTCTTTCATCAGAAAGTGGTGACCTTTTATTAACACGGGCCAAACTCTGTGTTTGTTTTATATACTCCTAATTTCAAAGACGTGAATTTATTTTCTTTGATGCCATGCAGAAGAATTATGTGTCCCATTGACCTGATTAACCGGTTTTCTCGTACAAACTTCATGGAGTTGTTGGCAGACAACAATGACATAGACCTTCATTAATCAGTCAGCAATCTCAAAGGAATAATAATTTAAACCTTTTAAAATTATTAATTGAATTATTTGTGTAATTCTTTTAATCCGTTTGTCTCTGATATCTGATTTTGGGTTTTTAGTTAGGTTTTATGAAATTTAGGAAAGGCTATGAGTAGCCCCTTTCTTTACAAGCTTAATGATAGAACAACTCTTTGAAAAGAAATAATAGTTGACATTTTGTAGAGTATATTGTGTTTTAAAGTTTAAACGGTTTAATTTGACTGAATTTAATAAACTGCAATATCGGGCAGACATTAGTGCATTTTGATGCATGAGTCATCACGCCTTGGATTTGTATAGCGGTAGAACGTCAGTTGTTACGTCATAAGGTAACACTGCACTTGTGTAATATTAAAAAAAAAAATACAAGATGAGTTTGTCAAATACCATATTATGGCGTCGTGTAATAATGTACGAATATTGTTTTAATAATCGAACTAGACAGCAAAGTTTGTTATCAGTTCCAATAGCTCCATGTAATTCGAAACTAATGTATAGTTTTGAAATAATGCATCTATTTATTGACGTTTATCCTGTGCCTCTTGTGCGTTGATGAATTACGCAATATTTTATCGATGTAATGTTACATTTTTCATGCCAACGATAAAATCATCCTGCTCTAGTCTGCCAAGTCGGATGCAAAGAGACAGCTTAAGTAGTTCGATTAGCTACCTGTGCATTTAGAACCTTGTGGAACTGGGAATAAGTGGCTCCATTACGTTATTTCGATTGCAGCCGCGACGAGAAGCATCTGAAATCACAGAACACCTTTGCTTACGTTCTTTCAGTTCATCTGGCACTGGCGATTTGTTGTTACAGCAAATAAATAAATATGTACAAATTAATGTTAACCAAGAATACAGCTGTACATGCACATACATACATACATACATACATACATACATACATACATACATACATACATACATACATACATACATACATACGTACATACATACGTACGTACGTACGTACGTACAGAGAGAGATTTACCTTCTCGCAGCAAGACAGTTCTTGACTCTTAAAGGCTTTTCTTTGAATGAATTTTGTACATTTAGGTGTTGTGTTATCTGAATGAAATGAATAATGTCTACACATATTGACTCTTCCATATTCCAAGTTTCAGATTTATCAACTTGTTCGTTTTATCTATTGCGCGTTTTCTGTATTTGATCTTGCGAAAGATTTATTTTTAGATTTTACACAGGCCAATAAACTAATTTGTTTTGGGGTGTTTTTTGTTTCGTTTTTTTTTTTCTTCTTCAGTTTCTTCTTTTAGCTTAAATGAATCGATTGTTAGTGGATGTTTCAGCCAAAATCTTACATAATGAAGTAATTTATCTTAGTTGTGTAATTAGCTAAACTCTGATTTACAACAACAGACTAGTCGTTGCTTGAAGCAGATGTTATTGATTAAATGCATATACTCAAATGAATCGTGTACCAAGCCACTCGCTTGCTTTCGTGGAGATTATGGGTTCTGTCCCAGTACCGCCACGCCGGTATTCAAGGTCTGTGGTAAGGATGAACTAGTAGGAAATATTCTTTAGAATGCTGTCTGATCTGCTTCAGGTACAATATCCAGAAATTTGGCTTAACCACTTCAACCAAATAAAAGTGGTCCATTACTAACTACAACTTTCTATGCATGTGTTTAAACGTAAGTGATAATAGTGAATGGTCACAATTTCTTGATCATATATGCAAAAAATGTCCACATTTAAATGCAAAATGAAAATGTTCAGTGGAATATGAAAAGTAACTATGCTAGAAACCTGACTGATGTATTCATTTTGAAAATAGATCTGAGTATGACACTATTAGGTACAAATATGAAACAATAATTTGTTTACCTTCGAGGGTACTTACAAACTTCATCTAGTACAACCATCGACAAAGGTTGGCCCATGCTATCGGTATGTTTACATTTGAAATCTCCCTACCAGTAACGTACAGGTAGGTAGACCAAGTCAGAAAAATTGAACTAAATGCGGAAACATTACGTATTCGCCGGAGTGTGAAATGTAGTTAGGTCACTGTGCCCAACTTTTGATTGTGGTCGATATGCTACACAGTTAGGTTTCATCAGTGTACATCCAACAATGTCTGAAAAACTGATGGGATCTTAACGCATGTGCTGACACCTCTCTAGGAAACGTGGTACAAGACCGTCCGTTTTATTGGGATGCATTTTTAAAATTAACACGATTTTCGGCTTCTTTCATACCAAAGAAGTTACCTAGATTCTAATTGAATGCAACGTCCTCAGACTATCTGTAGGCAATGTTTGAGTTCACGGGGACAGAAAACTGCGCTAAAAGAACTGGAGGAATTCGTATTGTGCCCAAATTTTCAATCGTCTGAAGAGAAACCAAGGATATTATGTGGGTTAATTTGTACTTTCCTCAATAACAACTAAGAAAATCTATAATATTAAATTTGTTTGGCAATGATTCACCTGCTTAACGCAAAGTACTCAAGAAAATGTAATGAAATGCGCAAGTTGGATACACCCGGAAGTTGATTGAGGACTAACAAAATTCGTTAATCTATCTTAGATGTTCTCTAATACCTAGTCCTAATATATGTAATTAAAGTATGTTTACAATCTGATTAAAGTCACATATCCACTGTCCTACGTAGGTAAGGTGGAAAATCAGATCACTGTCCTACATCGGCGTATTAGATCTGGTTTTGATCATATTGGTATTTTAATATCTCTAGAGAACATTTTTAAATCTAATGCACTTTCTCGCTTGGGAGTTGTACTGGCTTCGTGGTTAGCGTGCCGGACTCGCGACGGAACGGTACGGGTTCGAATACTACTATCGACCAGCCAGGGTTAGCTACCGTGGACTGGTGTTGCTGTGCTGTAAAGCACAAAATAAACTTAGAAAAATACTTCGTCGCTTGTTAACAACCGAGAAACGTTATCCAAAGGAAGGAAAATAGTTGTGATGTTAAACTAGCCTACTGGGTCATTATTCATTAGATACAATAACTGATCTGGATAAAAAACTGAAAATTGTAGCAATACATTTACAACCTGAATTATATAGGCATCAAAGAAATTTGGATGAATTTGTTACACTCATTGACCGTGAGCCTGTGTATTAACGAGGTCATGATCAAATACTTCACGTAATATGCGTTCTGAAACATACGTGAATGTCCGTCAGTCTACTTCAGCGTGAATGAGATTAGATCGTGACTACTTTAGTGATTTGTTGTTATTTCCTTGAGCCTGTCTTTTTCAACGTCGGTATCAATCACTACATCTCCGCCTAACCCAGCAAATATGTAATCGGAATGACCTCTGCCTTTTCCGTAAAGTCGTTTCTATACAATACACGTATGGTAAATGAACAGATTTGTTGAAGAAAAAAAAATACGAAATTGTATTTTGCGAATGATCCTAAATCAAAATAATCATTATTTTTTAGGTATTCATTGTTTATACACATAATGCATAATAGTCGCGGAAGTGAACATACCAGGAAGTGTAGTGATGGACGTTGTGCTAAAGTGTGCTAAGACACGAAGCAACAGATAAAAGTGGCCATTCAGAATCAGTCAAAAACATAAATGCAACATGGGGTGAAGGCGTGGGATGTCATCTTTACGGTGGTATGAGTTACGAATGACTAAACGCGCAGATATTATAGATAAATTAGAACGGAGTCATGGGGGTGTGTGTGGTTTGTTGTTGTAGGGTTTAACGACATTTTTCAGCATATCAAAGGCTGTACAGGTGGCCAGCATAACTGGTGGAAGAAAAACCAAAGAAAACCATGAGAAGAACCACCGACTCACGAGAAGCTACTGGCAAGCTTTTTCAGGTACCCACGCTAGTACTAATATTAGTACCCTTAGTCCTACCTCGTGGACGAGGTACTAACATGAGTCAATGTTTGTCAATGGAGCAGCCGGGTGTGAATCACACCCGGCTAATTTTTAGCCTAATACAAAACTTTTTGAACATGTTCTTTGAATATAATGAAATAAATTTAAAAGACCTCTTATTTAATACTTAAATTATCGCAAATCATTGTATGATTGTAGAAATAGTGGTAAAATCTCGTTCACCTTTCTTATCCAATATTTTTGTTTTGATTAATCCGCTATATTAGTTCAAATAATGCGTACTTCCGTTTTCAGCTTCGTTTGTTTGTGTGCCATATAAGGACGTTAGGGCCTTATTTGAAAACGTAAACAGATCGTAGTAAAAAAAAATATGGTGCGGTTTCAGTCGGAAATTCTGCGCATTGAAAGTAAATACGGTTTGCCGGTGACTTTAAAATTCCACCAAGAAGCCATTATTTTCTCAACAAAAACTGTATTTCACAATTTATGCAGGTATCCATTCTCCATCTTCACGCGTTATGTCATTCAACAATACCATAGCGTAGAATATCCATATATAGTCTGGCAAGCCTTATGTAGAATTGGGGTCATGGCGAGAGTCGCGCGTTATCTGTCATGGCGGACAGGATGAGGTTAGCGTAACTATGCCAATTTATTTTATCGTGTAAAGGCTTAATAAATTCAAAATAAGCCAAACTTCTTTGACAAAATGGTTATACTTATGTAGTAGATTTCTAAACTATTTGTGTTTCTGACTTTAGTGAGGATTTTTTGTTGTTATTGTTGCTCCATTACATGATATGGGACCAGTTCGTAGCCTCAACCACAACAAATCAAGTTGAGGCTACGACATCGTAGCTAGTACCCACGCTAGCCGAGCCTGAGACTCGAACCCACGCAGAGGTGAGTTGGCAGTGATCCGGAACAGTGGGCGCTTTTGACCACTCAGCCATTCTGGGGCCCAGGGTTCAGATTGTGACCTGACAGACTTAGTTACCCCGTGTTAATTGGGAACGGCGCTACCATTTATTTCTCTCTAAATCAAGTGCCTGCAAATTAAACCCATAGCAACCAACCAACCAATTATATCCAATCTATTATATACGAATATGAGAAAGACCGTCCAAAGAGAAAGTTATCATCCCATAACAAAATAAAAATAGCCCCAAAACTAATGAACTATATCTGATATAAGGTCTATAGAAACTTGGGGAACGCTTAAGGGGGCAGTGACAGGAATATTACAGTCAGGTGGACGAGAGGGGAGGGGTGGCATTCGCTTTATATCTGTAGTTTCTGAGAAGTGTGTTGAAATTAAACCTGTTTTAAGTTCGAGACTGTTTTATGAAGAGATCACTGAAGTTGCGACAAGGAACATGTCATAGAAACTACAAAATCTGAACAACTAAAAAACACATGCCGGTATGAATATAAAACTATTTACACAGCTAGCTTCACTGTACCAGTTTCGAAAACCTCTTTTATAAAAAAAATATATGTGCTGAAATATAACTGGAAAGTTATATGACGAAGATCTTATGTGTTAAGTGAATTTTGTTTTACTTTAATTTCGCAGAGGTATTTTGCATACATGATAGTTGGTAGTGTCTCAAGCAGAGAGTTTTCTATGTTTTTCTCAATCGAAGATGAAACACAACAGGAGGTCATTTGATTAACGCAGTTTGTTAAGAATGGAAAATTGATTCACCGGCTATTATTTCTTTATTGCTCATTCCGTTCGACTTCACCAACAATTCACAGAATTAAATGGAATAGCAGTGCTAAATTCAGCAAGTTCATTTAATCTCTTTGGTGCTGTAGATCTTGCCGTTGTACTGTAGGAAAATGAATCGGGTAGAAAATATAATCCAGGTTGTGGGAGAACATGCATTATAAAAATACAGCAGTATAAACAATTATATGACTATATTTTTGTACTGTCTGTAAATGTTGCCTTCTTAAATCTTGAAAGAGCGCCAGTGAGAGTTGTAGTTTATCTTTATCAAGGTGTTGACAGATTGGCTGCCAGATTCATTAGCAGATGGTACCTGGCCGATCAGTCGTCTGCTTGAATTGACCTTCGACCTCACCCTCAACGTTTTTAACGAGCAATTTCTTTGTCTGCTGAAAACATTTGACAGAAAAAGTGCGCATATTTTATGAGGACCTGAACGCGAGACGCTTTATACGTTCCCCAGGATTAGTAACTATTTAAGAATGGAGGGTGAGGGACTTTATATTTTTTATTTATTTTTTTTTCCTGAAAAAGGCTCATTAACGTGTTTGATGGTCTGTTGTTTAAAATCATGCAGACTATAAATAATTAATATCTTATGAAATCTTGTAAAAATCAAAAAAAATATAAATAGTACTTTACTAAACACTCATTCATCTCAAAGCAACATTCAGTCCTCGCTTGTCAGTTTCACTTTGTAACAATACAGTAGACATGTCAAAGTGTGTCTGTGTTTGCAGGTGTTTTCTCCAACTTGCCCAGTGCACTGAATGATCCGAATGATCGGAATTGTGACTTATTACAATTTTTTACCTTGAACTGATGGAGAGTCTTACTCCAATAGAAATATTGCAAGCTTCCTCGGAAAGTTCATTACTTTATTTAGCAATAAAACGATTCCAAATTGTTTTGACATTCATTCCAAATTACAGTAGTGCATATGCATTTTAAATATAGACTTTACTAATAGAGGTAGTCAATACATAGTTTCTTTCAGTTTGTGTTTATGATACAAAACATAACTTTGTGTTTTAATTGCATCATTTCCAGCAGGAGAGTATCTTATTTCCCCATTTCAATTGCCGTCCTAGCATGTCCCCGAATTGGCTTCGACATTGTTTCATCTCTAAATGATGAAAATTAAACAAATTGAGCGAAGTGGTTGTTTTAATTAGCTTCCTTGCATATCTATCGATTCTATGTAATTATATGAAGTATTATTGTTGTGATCATTGTACATGGCAAGTAGCGACTGAATATCAACAGAACACGTCCACTTTTAACTTATCTAATAATCTGGGTCCTGCTTTAGGCTCATAATGCATATTGCTGCATTACCGTATTACCTCAAAAAAATTATAGCGTAACTCAAATAGTTCCTGAGGGTCGCAAACACGCGGCGCGTGGAGTTATTTCCTCCTGTCCACAACGACACCCGTCATTTCTAAAAGCATTAATAATGTAAATTTGTTTTTCGTCAAAGATTCGGCCCTCGAGTCAATATACTAGTCCACGTGTGGCCTTCATAGTGATTTTAGTTCGAGACCCCTGATATAGTTATATCCGCGGTCTCGATTCAGTTTCAGTTAACTCGCGCTTTGCATCATCAACTCGACAACACGGCAGAAAATACCAATCTGGTATCACACTGTATCTAACGCGGTTCACATATCAAATAAGAATGCTCTCTTGTCGTTGGGTTCATGCGGAAGTTGAAAGTTTGAACTTCGGGAAAAGTTTCGGTTTCATCTGGTATGACGCGCACTATCTGTACATGTACTTCTGCAGAATTTTAACCTGTTAAATTTTGACTCTACGTTCCGCGTTGGCACTGATACTGGTATGCACTGGTCTCAAATTTATCTGGGTCATTAGGAAGATATTATTCGTATCCGATGCGCAAGTTGTCGGCAATGCCTTGAATTGGATCCAGAGAAGCTTATTTTGAATGCAGCAAAAGCTACGTACTTGCCATTTACACAGTATTGCTGATCCAAAACTGCTTTACTCAGTGACGTGACTACTACAATAAAATTTGTAATTTTCCAGATATCATGAAGCATGCATTAATAATAATATTTGAAAAATATCATATTTATTTTTTGGGATATATTATGTTTGTTAAAATATTTTTGGCCATAGTAAATTGTGTTCTTTTTTCTTCAAATTTATTTTATCTGTCCTCTTCTTAAGACAGTCATTTTTGCGTGTGTGCAAAATGAGTGTCCATTATTCTTGATTCCTTCAGTGGCCACACTAGTAGCTAGAAAAAATAAAAATGTTATCTGCAAAAAAAAAATAATGTGTTATCTGCACAGATGAACTTTAAACATGGGTCAATTTTGCCGTCATAATTCTACAAGGTAAAGCGGGTTAGACTAGTTCTTCCAACTTGGCCTTGACCTTCAACAAATATGAAATCGTACCCTGCTTGTTACATTGGGCTTTTCTATACATAAATATTAACATTTATTATGAGCCAATGTTTGCTGATAGGCAAGGCTTTACCTGTTTGGCCAAGTCCACCCTCCCAATTCTGACAGTATTGATAATGTGCCCCGCCCCAATCCACGTCGCTTTTAAAGGCGTTTGCTTCTAAGGCATTGTTATTGATATTTCACTATGAAAGTGAGTAGTAAGTGATGCTAAATTCTGCTATGATTCTAAATAACTTCACGATAGAGAAAACACCAAAAATGATTAGTATGACATGGCAGAAGTAATAATGTTCTTCATCAATATTTAATGAAAAGAAAAGAAAAGAAAATGTCATCTGTTAATAGTACTTTATTCTTATTGGATGCCTTGTGCATCACGTGTATCCTGTGATGTCATAACGCTGTTTATTATGGTATGAAGGGATATTTCAATGTTAAACATAAATATCAGATATGAGTAAAATTAACGTCATATACATGTGTAAAAATTAAAGATTGTTACCTTTTTATCTTGTATTTTTACACATTTTTGGAAGTATTATCTCAATTTCAGAACTAAATTTTAATTGGCACTGTATGGTTGGAACTGTACTTTCGTGCTGTTAAACCTTACAACTACACACCTACCGTCTTGCGACTATATTGAATGAAGAGATTTTCTTAAGCTCACTCGATAAGGTAATGTTGCTCAATGGCAAGGCATTATTTTATATTTTGCTGAGGTGTCTCTTCTAGAGCCCCAGCAAGTAGAGCCGCCTCGTGTTAATTATTTGAAATACGTCTTCATTGGGCCGATAGCCCGCTCTGATTTCCTTTATCTGGTTTAAATCATTATGTTGATAGCGCTGCAGATATGACTAATACAACATCACCCCGTCTTAACATACACAATATAAACCCAGCCACTGTAGCTTTACGCGATGGATCAGCAATCACCCAGAAAAACTCGATAAGTATAGACGATTTGTTGATAGTGTCATGCAAAATTACTCGTGCGTTGTATACTGATCGTTCCTGCTATGAGCAGATTGTTTGCTTCACATGAGTTGATTGATATGCGAGCTGAAAAGTTAGCACGTTTACATTCTTGTAAGATTTTGAGAGCATTAATGTTTACACTGAATAGCTTGTCTCGGTGTAAATACCAAAAGTAAAGAGTTGTAGAAAAGGTATATAGGAGCAAATTCTAATAGCTTTTTTTATCGACTAAAAGAATGTCAATCAAACTATCCGTGCGAGGTACTTTGATTGCGCGTGAAGGTCATATATCCTTTTGGTCGGGCACCTGTCAATCAATAATAGCTCAGCACGCGTGGCGGAAGGGAGACAACTCTCAAGTTTTTTGTTGGAGACGATCAAAGGGAAGTAAACTTTCAGTTATCTTCTCAGCACTTAATATGTATAATCTCTGGGTATCTAGTGAAAGTTGGTCTCTAGCGTTGATCAGATTACATTAAGCAAGGTAAAGCCAAAGGAGTTTCGACATGGCAAGTTTTGTATAAAGCTGATGGAACATTATATTTCAGCTTCTCTCGGTGTTCCCTCTCTCAGGCCTCTTGGTGTTATGATACACCACAGAAACACGGTTTGTTGGTTCAATTGAAGGTTAAAAGTCCGTCAAATAGAGGAACTTGTAAACGGGGCTATTATGTTTGTAGCAATGATACCGGGAGAATAGGGAGAATAAAGAGCACGTGCCGGGAAATAAAGAATCGCAGCGTCGTGGCTCTGGGGCTCCCAGAGGTGTGTAGGTATTGAACTTAGTGCACTTATCCTGCCGAGAAAATAGGAACTTAGCGCTCTAAGAAGGATCGGCATAACTTGCAGCGCTAAAGATAGGAAAATATAGATAATGCCATTACAAAATTGTTTGAAGTTGCTATCTTTTTTCTCTAATAATAATAATAATAATAATAATAATAATAATAATAATAATAATAATAATAATAAGTATTATTATTATTGTGGTGGTGGTGGTTGTCGTTGTTTTGATTTTCTTTATAATTATCATGCATGCGAAACTCCGTTTTAATGTCTCCTTTTATTTAAGGCATTACGGTTATTGGGATAATTAAATAACAAAGCACTTTTGACCAATCATTTATTGGAGTGTGAGGGGTGGAATATTTCTTTTGGGGTGGGGTCTCGATTTTCTTTGAAAATATTCAATGAATTTCTGGTTGGAAAGACCCTCCACCACGCCATCCACCTTCACCGTAAAAGAGGTAAATTGTGGTATAGTTATGACTTGTCTAGCCTGTGCATGTAGGTGAAAAATGTACCGTGTTGACGAGATCATAAAAATTACTTTGTAACAACGTCCGAAAGCAGAATTTCGCGCCTATTCAACAATTACGAGAATATTTATGCTCTAAAGAAAATAAACGTGTTGTTTCTCTTTCCCTTAGCTATTGTATTTATTTTTATTTCCTTTTTCCAAACCAATCACTGAAATGTAGTGGAGTCTTCTTCAAGCTCTTTGAAAAGCTATTACTGTCAATTTCACTTCAGAATTAAGACGACGACATCACTCTTCCTCGTACATTACGTATGGTGTGTATACTTTATTAAAAGGCAATTGGTTTCTATACACTCAACGGTGTGCACTGTGTCACGGAATGAAGCGTGCAGTGTAAGGTTCAGACGATCTTGTTTATTTAATTAATTATTGATCTGATTTTAAACTGAAATCTACCATTCTCAACCTTAGAGTCAGACGTTCTGTATACAAAGCTAAACAACTGAGATGCTTGTCTCAACCTAACTTCGGTTGGTCCAGTAAAGTAATCAGGAACTTAATATCAGGGCCGACAGGGGGTGGAGCAACCGGGAATATATCCCGGGGCCTGGGCCGAACAACGCATTTTAATTTTATAAAAGAAAATTTTGTTTGAATAAGAGCTAGGAGAGGCCCAGGTGTTTCTTACCCCAGGGGCGGTGATAGCTCTCTACGGCCCTGCTTAGCATTACCTTTCCGGAGAGAAAAACAGCTACACATGTGAATTATGCAATTTTTCAGATCCAAAAGTTAGCCGGTTGTTTTACGAAGAATTTGTATTTACAGGCCCGGCCCTAGGATATGCGGGATCCAATGCAGCAATGCGGGGCCCAAAGTAGCAAGCGATGTGCGAGAGACAACAAGTAACAAAAAAAAAATTGCATCGCGGAGAGGCGCGGGGCCCAAGGCGGTTGCCTCGTTCGCCTTGCTCTAGGGCCGGGCCTGTATTTATAAGCATTAAAAGTGGAAAGGATTTCTTTTTTTTTAATTTTTATTCCGTCTCTGAGAGGTGTGGGTATTTGTGAGTTTTCGTATATTCGTGTAGCATTAGCGCAGAAGTCCAGTATTTTTCTCGGGGGAGGGGATGAAATTAACTAAATATTATTGTGATCACTTCAGGTTGCGCATATCCATAATAGCTGTTGTCCTTCTTTGTAGCTGAATATAGTGTATGTCACCATTTCGTTTGCGCAACCCACTGTAATTTCTGGTGGATTGCCTTAACCCGTGGTAAATATAATCATCATAATACGGTCAGAGCCTTGAATTGCTTGCTTTCATTTGTTACTTGTGTAGAAGTTATTGGTCTTTTTTTGCGCACATTTGGTTTAGATGTATGACAAAATGTTATGAACTCTAGCAGCATCAATTTTTCCAGTGGATTGTCGTGAAACTTGGTAAATATTACGGTTATCATATGAAGATGCGCATATTGGCAAATTGTTAGAGGTATTACATTGTATTACATTTGAATGATCTGTATAAAACAATCGTAAATATTAAGATAGCCACGTTAAGATGCGCATATATATATATATATATATATATATATATATATATATATATATATATATATATATATATATATATATATATATATATATATATATATATATATATCGACCTGTCAGTGTCCCTTAAGTTTGTAAGAGTTATTGACATTTTGACCTGGAACTAAATGCATTGTATACGTAACAACCTTGGGATCGCAGCTAGTTTCATAGATTGCAGTGAATCTCAGTGGGTTTGGGTTCTTTTTTTTTTATTTAATTGTTGGGTTTTGGGTTGGGGAATTTGTTGTTTTTTATATTATGAATAGCATTTAAAAATGTGCATATGGACAAATCAATGTACTTTATGTAATGTTAGTCAGAATTATTGTCTTTTGTGTCCGTCATCCGAATGCAATGAAGAAAGAATCTCGTGAAAACAACTTGTCCTACAGTTTTATTTGATGGTTGTGAAACTTTGTACATATTATTGTTTTCTTTAATTCAATATTGACAAATACTTTTCATCGCACTATTTTTCCGAGTTATTGCCATTTTGGACTTAATTGTTGTTCTACTTTCTACACCCTGTGGTCATCATCAGAAGATATGCTTGTTTGCCAGTCATTGTACTCGAACTGTTTTCAGACGCGTTATATTCTTTTTTATACTATTGACTAATAGGTCTCTGATTCGGCCTTGAATGGGATGAAAGTGGCGTAGGTTGATTTACGTGAGCAAATTACCGTTTTTCTAGTTTTACTTTGCACTTTGCACAACACCATATGATTTAACATAGCAGTGTAGCAGGTGATAAAGATAACCTTTACTGTACCGTCTGCATAATCTTACGAAGCAACATAAGTATTTGTATGATTTAAATCTTTGAATAAAAGGATGGCTTCCATCGCTAAAACAGTAACTTTGATCCAAAACTGTGTAAATCATAATGACTACAGTCCATATAAACTATGTGAATACAACATTAAAAGAGACATTACAACCCTATACTTTGTCAAACAGAGGACTGGAGTTGGTTGCTGCATTAACTGTCCTTACATTATTTTTGAATTATTTTTTTCATGTAAAGCTGTATGAAGTCTGAGCATTTATACGAGTTTACTCTGTTTAATTCGCGACCTTTCCAGTCTATGCCCAAATCAAGGAAATAATTTTTTTTTAGAAATTGCGAATTGGAGAATAATCACCGAAAGCGACAAGATTGAATCTGATGTCGTGTTCATCATCATCATTATCATCATCATCGTCGTCGTCGTCATTATCATCATCATCATCTTCATCATCATCCAAGAACTTGTTGGAGCACCATAGATGACTTTACAACCAATTTTCTCCATCTTTCACTGTTCTCTACTACCCTTTATGAATCTCCAAATCCCATGCCTGTCATCCTAATGTTTGTCTTCCAACCTTTTTTTCTACATGTCTGCCTCTTCTTCCGTACCCTCTCACTGTGCTTTTTAAAATTGTTTTTGCCAGTCCAGATGACCTTGAGTCGTGACCGTACCACTTCAGTTTGCATCTTTCTTTTTTCTTACAATAGTCAAGAGGTCTTCATAGGATCCGATGACTCGTTGGATCATTTTGTGGACTGATTTGTTGATTATATGATCAATGTATGAGATGTCCAAGATCTTACGGTAGCATCTCATTTCGAATGTTTGAATCCATCTTTAAAGATCTGATATTAGCGTCCATGTTTCACAGGCATTCAGAAGGATGGATGTGACAATCGAGCGCTTCAACCTTATTTTGGAACCAAAAGCAATGTTTGTATCTTCCATGCTGGTCTCACTCTTGTTACTGCTGCTGTTGTCTGGACTATTGTTGCTTTTGTCTGGGCAATCCTGCAAAGTAGTTCTGAATTGGAGCCATCATCTGGGATACTTGATCCCAAATACTTGAAGCTTGTAACTCTTTCCATCTACTATTCTCTGACCTTTATTTTTCCACTGATGACATTAGTGTTGTTTGTCATAAGTTTGGGTTTTTCCGGCACAAATTTCCATACCGTATTCTGTGGAGGTTGTCTCGTGGCGCTCAACCAAGTCAGCCAAAATACCATTTTCATTCGCAATATTTGTGTGCGTTTGTGGGTGTACTCATATATATATATATATATATATATATATATATATATATATATATATATATATATATATATATATATATATATATATATATATATATATATATATATATATATATGTGTGTGTGTGTGTGTGTGTGGTGGGTGTACTCATATATATATATATATATATATATATATATATATATATATATATATATATATATATATATATATATATATATATATATATATAGGTTCAAGCTCGCAAAACTTTGTAATATTACGACTCGTAGTAGCAACCTAGCATGATTGAATTATGACCCATGATCAACACTCGCAACTTGATAGCAAGAGTAGGTGGAGGGAGAAACTGTGACTTTTAAACTGTCGATAATGAGTTCATACCAGCAAACTGCCGTATTTCTGACAAGATTAGATGTATTATTAATGGTTTTCAAGAACAAATATCCCACACAATAGACCATCCCCTATGAATATTACAAATATTTCAAAATGGTTATCTACATGTACAATAAAAATACATTTATAATTTTTAAACTTTATTTGAGGAAGATGTCTTTAATATCGGCTTGCACAACTTTGTGACATAAATCTCGCTGCTTCCGGTTCTCTTCCTGTTTGAATGGTACTTTTATTGAAGGGTTGAAATGAGATATAATCATAACACTATGTATTAGTAGTGCATTATATCCCTGCTCCGAGTACCAGTAAATGTTAGATGGCTGGCTCAAACTTCGTAATATATGTACATCCGTCTGTCTATATGTACGTATGTATTGATCGAGCGAAACACCTGTATAGATTATAGTCCTATCTCCTATTGAAGAGGTTATGGTTGTGATATGAACTTAAATTATTCTAGTACTGTCTGTATGCAAACGGAGTTTATACACTATTACAAGGACTAAGCTTTATAAAATGGTAGTGTGTTTATTGCAAAGAGAAAAATTATATAATTCAGTGTCACATTCAAATATACGTAACTTTTCCATCAGATTTATTTTATAAGGGATGTTACTAATGCGGGAGGTCGTGGGTTCGATCACCCGTTCGAGTCATATCAAAGACTTACAAAAAATAGTACTAATAGATGCCTTGCTTGACGCTCAGCATTAAGATGTTAGTGTTAATTTTGGTCGGCCTGGTGTCAGGATAATGTGACTGGGTGGGTACATAATGCTACATGTATGCGGTATGATGTCCTAGTGCTAGACATTACTATAAACTGCCACACTGCAGACATCGTAGCAATATGACTGAAAAATTGTTAAAGTTATGTTAAAAAAAAAAACACCACACCACCACCACTAATGATAGTTGATTGAAGCTGAAGTAATTTAAATTGCATCGCTAACTTTTCAGAATTTTTCAGAATAATGTCAATAAACAAGAAACTTAGAGAACTGTAACGACTATGCCATCAAGTTTACACTGATAATACGTGACAGAGAAAGCGACAATTGCTCAAATACGTTTTAAATAATCTTCGTTCGAAAAACAAAAACCTACGAAGTGACGTTTAAGCAAAACGCATGAAAGGCCAGTCTCCTCTCGTGTACAACCTTAACCAAAGTGGCTGCTCATGTCCAACAGCTTTGGCATTAGTAATCACGCGGTCACTGCCGTCGTTGATTTAATAATCATTATTCATACTGTGAATTAGGTAGGTGAAGATGTTCACATACAGAAATTTAATTTCCTTCATACAGAATAAATG
Source organism: Potamilus streckersoni (assembly GCA_016746295.1). Taxonomy (NCBI): domain Eukaryota; kingdom Metazoa; phylum Mollusca; class Bivalvia; order Unionida; family Unionidae; genus Potamilus; species Potamilus streckersoni. Next base: position 2,367,987 of record JAEAOA010001901.1, on the reverse strand, counting down.
TTCGTTCTTGTCGAACCCACCTTGGCGGAAGCTGGGCACATCGATAACTTGGCGTACGTGTTTTTGTCCACTGTTAGTCCTTCTTCACCTTAGATTAAGGTCAATGTTGTTTTAAAAGTTAAGTTCAACGTTAAAGTTGTTAATTTGCAGCTAAAAATAGAATGGATTGATAATAATAGATTGTTTATTTATTCATTGACTTTATATCATTAGACTTATTAGAAATCGCATTCTAAGGGAAAAACTTTTACGCTACGATTTCGAGTGAGTTAATGGGCGGTAGTGCTATTAAAATTGACTTTTATTATTTCTAACACTATCAAAACACACTTGTATTTGATTAAAGATAGCGATTTATAAGGTTTATACAATACATTATAATTTGTAGGGGTATAGTTAGTATATTAGTATATGGAATACGTGATGTGCCGTGTCATCTTGCATCAGAAGACACCGCATAATTATCAATTCAACACGTTTTCTTTTCTTTTATTTCTTTTTAAAGTGCTGGTTACAGACTTATTATGCTAAACAAATATGTTTTGCATTTATTTAACGTCTTGTTTATTTTATTTTATGACATAAATTCAGGTATTAAAACTACTATATGTTTATATATATATCTATATATATATATATCTATATCTATATCTATATCTATATATATATATATATATATATATATATATATATATATATATATATATATATATATATATATACCAATGTTTTCGAGTGTTCGACTTCTGATGCCGGCTAGTTATTTTTTTTAAAGGACTATAGAGACTAAATTATCTACAATGAAAGAGAAGAGGTGTTCTTAAATCTGTGATTTTATGGCAATTCATTGTAAACTCGTAGAATGAAGCACGTGTAGATTGTATTTTTCGGGAGCTGTGGTTGTTCAGGACATGCGGTACTAATTGTATTGAAAAATGAGCACCAGCCTAGAAATGAGTGAACATTAAATATAGTATATATGGGTTTGGCTGACCAGGATTAGTTAATAATGTAAGTTATGGTTTAGGAAAAAGAATCTTTTGAGACCTATCATAGTTGAAAGTGAATAAAAATAGACATTGTTTTATTGATGGAATTTCAGTCCTTTAATAGTCTAGAATTTGGAACACTCATTACTAAAATAAGCACCTGACTCTTTGGTGCTGAATTAAAAGCATATGTTTCAAACTTATGCAGGTCCAGAAAATGCCGAGGCTCATATCCTTTCCTCTGCACAGAAGCTGAATTCCAGGTTTCCTCTATACTGATAAATATAGGTTTGGTCATTATCACTCAAAAATTTTAAGTTAGTGAATTTTTAATATCATTGTGTTTGCATACGTTTACTATGGGAACTGAATTAGTACCGTGATTCCTTCAGGGGTTGATTTGTACTCGTGATTATAATGGCGATCGTTAAAGTCCCACTACCAGATCTACAACCATGGTATGTCCATAGACATGTATTTTTAGTGCCATTGCTTCAGCATAACAAAATATTAAAAGTGTTGATGTGCCGTAAAACATCCCAACTTAAAGCTTAATAATCCCACATATAACATTAAATAGAATTCAGCTTTAAGTCTCATAGGTCCAGGAAAACTTTGTTTCCTCCGCAGCTTCCTCCGTTTATCCTTTTTGTGGTATCTCAGTTATTTAAAAGGTCACCCCTTGTTGACGTTACTCGGGATTCAGTATGACTAAAATCAGATATCCGTAGTCAGACCAGGACATCTAATGGATACTGATTAAATGGTCGTGTTCTGTTGACCATGTAATGTAGTTCACCAATCAAATCAAATTTGGAACATTTGTTACTAACCATAACCCTCTCTCTCTTACGCGAAATGTAACCCTTTATCCGATAGGCCAGTGCATATGTACTAACCAGGGAATTCCCAAAGGTCACAAAAACATTAACTGCAGTCCGTCAGATTTCCACTTAGGACTCTCGTGCTCCAATTTTAATCAGATTGCTGAGGTTAATGCTGTTATCATTGTGTATGCGAGCATATTTATTTATATGTCTGAATTTCAGAACAGTCGTGTTTTAAGATACGACCGAGCGAATGGAGAATTGTTTATATCGTGTAATATACTCCCGTGTTGAGAAATAAGGTTTGTACAACTCACATTGTAAGTCCGCTTTTTCTTTGCACCCACCCCTTGCTTGCTAGATTTTTGTCTTCTCGCATTTTTGTAAATCAAAATAACAGAGTACAGGTGTGAGATTCATGTAAAAGAAAAAAAAATTCAAGAGCGAAAAAAAAACCTCTGGTAAAGATTGACCAATATTCGCAAACTGATGTAGAATGTAACTCGTTACGTACCTATATGAATTGCATTTATTTTTCAACTTATTAAAGTTGCATTTCATAATTTCCCCTCTCTGGCGGCCTCCTTCATCAAGAACAAATATTCCCATGTTCTAAAGTTGTTTAGCTTGTCGAGAGTTTCTCTCCACCGTTGTTTACTCGTGCTAAGTAAGTGAGGTCTTTTCGTCGGATAGAAAACGAGGTAAAGCAGAGATGCGCGTGACCAGTATCTAAGCCGTTTAGATAATAGTAATTTCAAAGCAATAACAAGGCAATATGAATGCTTGTTACATTTTAAATAGTAATTGAAACTTTTTATCGTATTAGGAGCATGCATCCTACGGTAATAACGGTTAAAGCTTTTTGTTCGTCGCCTGCAACGTTTGATCACAGGTTTCTGCAGTTTTATCAATAAAACACGACGAAATTTCTGACATGAAATCACCTTAACGGTATTATAAAATAATTTTAATATTTCTGACATGAAATCACCTTAAGGGTATTATAAAATAATTTTAATATTTTATAATACCGTTAAGGTGATTTCATGTCAGAAATTTCGTCGTGCTTTATTGATAAAACTGCAGTATCCTGTGGTTTGATCGAATTAAATTTCTCGGCAATTAAAATTAAATACTCAATTTGTTTACACTATGTCAAACGTTACAGTTTTTTTTTTTTTTTTTGGCAAATACCTACATCCTAGTCAAACATTGCTCGTGGATACGTCAAGGGGGCGAAGCGGTTCTTTGTGTTGATTAAAATAACATTTTTCCTTCAGCTTGTAACATAGGCCCGGTAACATATCTAGAATACTTTAAACTAGTTTGGGCCAAATTCTCGAATATCATTTCTAACATGTTCAGGCAAGCACTAGTGATGTCTAAGTTTTATGTAAATAAGGCCAATAAAACCTCTCTATCGCACTCAGTTGCTCGTGTACGTAGTTTACTGATTTCTTGGCAGCGATAGGCATTTTTTTTATACTGTGCAAAATTAGGATGCACTTTTTACACGATAGAAGACCTATGTCATAATAATATAATTTAGGTTGAAGACATTTCGCAATTATATAATTTAGGTTAAGTTATGTTCTTCGTAAACTAAATAAACAAAGATATCTGAGAAAAGATAAAAATGTTACACCTAAACCTACCACAGTTAGGAAATGAGATGAGAGAGAGAGAGAGAGAGAGAGAGAGAGAGAGAGAGAGAGAGAGAGAGAGAGAGAGAGAGAGAGAGAGAGAGAGAGAGAGCAAACATAACTGGAATATAGTAATCGAAATTCTTTGCCTCTCAATTTTCAGTAACGCTGTTGGACTCATTGAAAACGTCTTATTCCGCTTCCTGGTTAGTAACCTGTTTGTAAGGTTCATTTAAAATAATTGACGGCATCATTTAATATCGGTAACGTGGAATTAAGAATGCACACCGATTGATACAATTGCTTCTTGTCAAAAACAGGGAACCCATATGTAGAAAATAACGTATATCTAGAATGAATTTAAGATTATCGCATCCTTGCACAAAAAAGTGAAAATATCTGGGAGATCCAAAGTTGCAGTATGAAAAGGTACCAACAGTAACAAGAGTTTACTTTCTGCATATTTTATGTTCAGTTGCATTTAATTAACAAGTCTCGTTTTGACTCATTCTCCCCGTCACAGTTGTGGCTGTATGGTATGTTTAATTATGCTTGGATCTTTTGTCATTAGTTTGGACTGTGGCACCGTCTTTCAATTACTTTTACATATGTTGCTGCAAACATTTCCGGAATAGGCATTAGATTTTATTTGATACAAAATAATTGGTAGAGGATAAAGCAAGATTATTACTGGTAAAAAGCATATTTCTTTGCGGATTAGCGATGTTAGAACGTGAGGCTGCATAACGTATTTGGCGGATTAGCGATGTTAGGACACCATGCCGTATTATATTATTTGTCACCACCCGTACCACTCCGTCCTAACAGTCATTTGAACCGCAGGGTATCGAATGAGCCAACAATTGACCAGCATTAACCGATTAAAAAAGAACTACATTCTTTAGGACGTCATAGGCATGCATATAGCCGAAGACAGATATCCGCAGAATTCATTTCGCAATCTACTCAGAGTCGCTGGTATTTCAATATATCCATCATTAAATTGAGCAGTATAGAATAAATTTGTACCTTTTTTTTTTAGCCCCGTCTACAGGTAGAATTGTAGATAAGACCACGAAAATGCCTGGAGGTGTATCTGCCAGCTTATCGACTGTTTCGGAAGTTATCCGTTCTTACCGATCTGTGCTGGCCACGGGCTAAACAACCAACAATAACAGGAGACCCGTTGGGAAAGATGTCGCTCCCTAGATTACATAACTTAACAATTTACCATTTACCAAGCAGGCTTATATTGGAGGGTAAGAACGTAATAGTATCGAAACTATCTCCCATACTACCGATCATGTTGATTATAAACTGTCTTACTAGAGTGATATAAACTATTTTCAAAGATAAAAGTTTAATTGATAAAATCTTGTTCGTAATCAAGCTCCTCAAAGATCTGGATGAGAGATACACTTTCTAGTGTAATAAACTCGACCAGTTAATTAAATGCGAGGTCATCACATTCATGTGCGCAGATTTCACTATTATAGAAATCTGCTTAAGACCATGACAGGAAAAAACAACTTTACAAAAGTACCAAGAGGAACCAAGAGAAAACAAGAATGAAACAGTTGGTACTGTTTCTCATCCGTGAAATAAATCCAATTAAACATAATCTCTTAACATAACCTGCCTCAGAAATAACATGTTCTGACGCTTATAATTGATACAGATTTAACATTCGTGCAAAGCATGAACCAGCAGGAAGCGTCCTACCTGCTTAGACGGCAGATAATCTCAGCTTATCATGATCAGTTTGGCAAAAAAAAAAGTAGATCATTACAACCACAATTTACTGGTTATAGGTACTATAAATACACACATCGGGTTTCCTGACCATATATGCAAAAGTGTCATGGAAAATATACTATATTTAAATGCATCAACTCCTCTCTCTCTCTCTCTCTCTCTCTCTCTCTCTCTCTCTCTCTCTCTCTCTCTCTCTCTCTCTCTCTCTCTCCAGTTGAGCATGAAAAGTACATGTGTGTCATTTCTGGTCTACAGACTAGTACGTTCTGCCTGCAGTGATTTCCAAGGTCAACGCGCCCAACAAATTTCAAGACTTTACCATCGACTTCACATTGCGTAATCAATTTAGGACCGATGTACCGATATTTTGCGCCGAGATTCCAGTTCCAATGCGTACATCAATTTTGACTAACTGTTCCACTTTTAAGAAATGCCAGCCCGCTTTCTAAGTTTAATGATGGACGTGGTCCCGACCGCATGCTCTTAAGACGCAATTACAATGTAAGGAATACTGCCCTCTATTTGATCTGCCATTATAATTTATTGTGTCATTTTCAGTAGAAAAGTAAAAGTGGTCTTTAGAGCGGTAACAAGTTCAGCCAATCAGATTCAATACAATATTACCTCTTGTATCTGCCTACCTTTTTTTACTCGTTATCAAAATTATCCGAGGTATATTGATAACATGCGCCCGTAGGTTTAATCGGAATCTGATAAGAAAAACGTAATTGCTTCAGCTAATCGTATACAATAAGATCACGTAAATAAATAGGATTGGATCTGGCTCACCAGGGCCGTTAGCAAATCGGATAAGACCACGTTAATAAAGATGCTTCGATTTCGCAGCTAATAGTGTTTCAGTAAATATGATTGGATCTCGCTCACCACTGTCATTAGCCAGTCGTATACAAGATCACGTCATTAAATATGCGTGGATCTCGCTCATCACGGTTATCATCCAATCCTATCGAAAATATCGTCTATAAATCTGCTTGGATCTGGCTCAGTATCGCACTCAATACCAATCTTGATAATATAAGCCCATTTACAAAGTCTGGTTAAATTCATTCACATGTGTAGTCTCTGGATCTGTAAAAATCATTAGCCAGCCAGATGCAGTCACCTCATTAATATGTATGTTTCACCAGAGATACGTATATTTATCTGGTCACACTCATCAAAAGATTCGTCAACATTTACGTAATAGCTTCTTTACGTTAAGTTTAATTGATATCAGGTTATAATATCTTCTGGGAAAAAAAAAACACATAAAAGTAATGTTTTAAAAATAAATTAAGTTACAAAACCAAAAGTGATATCAGGAAAAGGTCATAATCATCAGTGCCAGATTAAACCCTGTGGAGGCCCCATAGGCAGTCGAAATCTAGAGGCTCCCTCGCAAATTATCTCCTAATACAGCAAGCTCAAATGAATTCCATATTATTTTGATCCGTTATTGTGGGGCCCCTAAAAGGCGTGGGGCCCATTATTCGGTGCACTGACAATCGTTTGGGGCTGGAAGGGAAAAAAAACCCCGACCAACAGGTATAATACCTAAAGGGAGTTAAGTACGGAAGCAGAAACCCCTTGGCCACGACAACTTAGGACATTATAGGAACAGCGAAAGTTTGTTAAACTTTGTAATTATAAAAAGTTTCCACAGCTAACTTTCTTAGGAGTAGTAAGAAGATAAGCAGATTAGATGCAAATCACGTTATTAATATTCGCAAATCTTGCGTATAATATAAGCACTATACGATAAATTGACATTAGCCATTTTGCCAAGTTTGATAAAAATCCTGCCGGAGGTAAAGTCACAAATATGCATATTTCTCTCTCACAATTGTACTAATTTAAGATATGATTATTTTAGTCCATTTACCAAATTCACTCAAAAACAGCACTAGAAATAGTCTTAGGAATGGTAACAAGCTAAGACAATTAGAGGCATGATCACTTCATTAATATCCGTGGATTCATTATGGAACCCTTACGAGATCTTGGTCGTGTAAGCTTATATATCAGGTTTAATCAAAATAAATCAGAAATGTGACCTCCTGAATGGCAACACGCATAGCCAGTCATGTGCAGTATCACAGCATTCAGATACACGCTTGTCACTCATTAAATTCCGCCAGTCAAAAGGACTATTGCCTCTGGAATGTGTAGATCGGGCTCCTCATCAATAGCGCATGCGACGACATCTTGATGATATATAATCATATATTCCAACTTCGATTCTAATGAATCAGAAAAAGATTCTCGGGTGGTAAGAAACTCAGCCAATCAGATTCAAGATGACCTTAGTAATATGGGGTGATATCGATTATTATTATTATTATTATTATTATTATTATTATTATTATTATTATTATTATTATTATTATTATTATTATTATTATTAAAGATGTCAGAGCTCTTTGGAATATAGACCCATATAAAGAGTTTTATCAAAATCGGACCAAAAATGTGTTTTCAGAATGGTAACAAGTTTATCCATTGAGGTTCAGGATCGCCTACGATATGTGAATCTCTAAATTTCGAAATCATCTTAAAGCTTGATGATATGAGCACACATTTAAAATTTCATAAAATTCGGAACATAGAACATGGCCTCTAGAGCAATAACAAGCAAATGTTAACGAACTAGAGACAGACGCCATGTCATAGAGAGAGAAAAAAACAACGCGTCAAGCTCAATATATATATATATATATATATATATATATATATATATATATATATATATATATATATATATATATATATATATATATATATATATATATCAGCTACTGGGACATGATTATGCCTAACAGTGTAGTGTATTTGTCATTAATGTCCACTTGAGGGGTTTGGGAGTGAGGGAATCATCCACGCTTTCCAAAGGTCGTTCATCTTAGACAAATTTTGACTGTAAAATTTTCAGTTTTACCATTGTAACTTTTGAAGTACTGTAATTTGATATTAGGCCTTTCTTTGAATAGAGCTTAGTCAGAGTATATTTTCACATTTTGTCGGCATGACTTTAAGAAATTATAGTTTCACATTTTGTCGGAATGACTTTACAAAATTACGCTCCTTGGTTGACTTGGAACTTTACCGTTTAAGACGTTTTGTGTGCTCATAAGTGGATGATAAGTCAGTTGTGTTTGTCTCATTGATATTTTTAGTTGTATTGTTAGTACTAAAATATAATCGGAGACAAACTTGCGGAATGAAAACGTTCTAACAAACATGAAAATGCTTTTATTATTAAATTGTGTCAATCAAAATTGTCACAGCTTATAGTTAGGTACCTTTATTGAAAGGGTAAGTGCATAACCACATATGACATTTTAAGGTGTTTCTACGCAGCATGGAATTAGTAACTGATATTAGTAAATGGTACGAAATTGAATGCGGTTTTTCTTGAGGTGTTGTTGGGTTTTCTTTTGGAGAAGGGATTGGGTTTTTTGTTAATTTTTTTAAATGTGACATTGCGGCGTAAAGATAAAAGAAATGTATTCCATTAAGCTTTGATATTTTCTTACCGAATGCTTGCAGGTGAACTGATGTATCGTACGATTGCTTCAGGAATAATCAGTTACATTTAAAACCGTAAAACTAAGTCAGTTATGTAATATCAAATGTAAAAGATAAAGGCTTACATTTCACGCTTATTATCATTATAATAAAGTAACTATTGATTTTAAAATTGGATCACGCTTTACTGATTCAAATATGGGTGTGAATGGGAGAAAGCTTGATTAAATACGGTATAGATATTGCGTGAGACAGATACAAGAGATTCCTCACTTATTCCACTCGGTAAGATCACAATTTGTGACGTCAAACGATTTTAGTACACCGTCACTAAGTTACACTAGCCAAAACAAGATCACACGAACAAAATAAAAATAAAAGTGGTACCTTTCCAAAACACATAACGGCTCCTTTATATTTCATTAATTGTTTGAGTTTTGAAAGAAAGGAATTTCTATTCTAAAAAATAAACACCTGGGTGGGGTGGGGGTGGGGTGGGGTAGTAGAAGGAAATCGGATTCGGATAATTTACGTTGAGAGTAAAAAAAAAATAATGATAAGCAAATGTGGAACTATGCTTTAGAACTTGCCGATACTGATGTGAAGATAGACTGACATAATTTGGATGTTCTAGTAAACGCGGTACATATTTAGCCGGCATGTACAGGCAGGGCTAGGATACAGTGACATAATTTGAATGTTTTAGTAAACGCTGTACTAATTTCACCTGCATGTACAGGCAGGGCTAGGATTCAGTGACATAATTTGATGTTCTAGTAAACGCGATGCGTATTTCACCTACATATTCCGACTAGACAGACTACTGCCGCAAGCTGCTCCTTTTCTTATCTATTCAATATATATCCGATTAATGCAAATCGTATCCGCGTGATAAAATTCATTCTGCGCAAATGAAACGAATTAATCCCACTATTAACCATATTACATGCGACGTTTTAAAATCTCCGGGAGTGCAACAAAGATTAACATCATATTGACTTGTAAATGCAAGCATTTTTACTTTTCAAAAATACATGTGTAACAAACAAATTAGTTCTGCGTAAGTGTTACATTGTCCCCTTCTTAGCTAAGTGACATTATTCTAAGAAAAATCTCGAAAGCCTGTCCACACCGACACGAGACAATAAATCAGAATTGCACCATTATTTATTGTTGCGGTTTAACGGCATTTTCAGTACACAGTTGGTTATACATGAAAGCCAGTAGGACCTGTGAAACCGTAGGTAAGAACTACCGACCCACAAGATGCTACTGGCAAGCTTTCTCACATACCCGTACTGGCCCGAGCCTAAAATATGGACTGAAATGGCAGCGATAGGTGAAGGTTAGTGCTATTAAGACCACTCGACCAGACGCGGCTCTTGCACCTATTTATGAGGCGCCACAGCGGACAAAAGCTGTTCCTATCAGAATGTTGTCCTTGAAATTTTAATGTCCTATGTCCAGAATTCCACTTTCACGTGTTGCATCAAAAATGTTTCTCCTTAAAGTTCCATTTTCTAGGTCGAGGTTTAGATTGTGTCATTTGAATTACACGGCGGTAATTGAAATTTCAATGTCATACGTCGAGAATTCCTAATATACATATTGGTTCATTAGGTTGAAAGATCTGTTTCATATGTTGAGTATTTAGATTTCATCTGTTGAATTACACAGAGATCATTGGACATTTTATTGTGCTTTCTAGAATTATTATTTTGATATGGTGAAATGATGTGTTGGTGTTTAAAGTAACACAATGTCCAATTTATTAATTCAGTATAATATCCAGTATTAAGAAACATCATTCGTGTATTCAATTATGAGACTCCATTACCTTTTATGCATTTACAGTTTAAAAGTTACCATTCACAGGTCGAAAATTACTACGAATTTCTTTGCAAAAAGATACGCTCCGCAAACCTTGACACGTAGCAACAATGTAGTCACGTCATCGACATATATCTGAAAAATTCACACTGGAACAACCCGCCACCCACTTGATTGAAAGCATATGATTTACAATTTCATAAATAAGCACAATTTGTTGCAATGTTTGAATATAACCAGAAACTTTAATATCATTAGCATTTTGCTTACCTTGCTCGTTTTCAGTATGGCGTAAAAGCTGTTGTAGTTATGGTTGATCTCAATTTACATCATAATTAAAAAGACAAAAATCTCATAAAAATACCTAGTTACCAGTATTAGAGTGAATCAAACTGTAGTCATCACCTCCGCATAGCAACCAATTAATTATACTTAAGGTTGTATATCATTAGGGCCTATATAAAGGATTTTATTTTCTTCGTGTGTTAAAATTGAGACATTATAGCCATAAATGAAAAATAGCTTAGTCTTTTTGTGACACAAGATGAAATATATCCCGTGTTAACACTAAGGATATTTCTTTGTATTATATATGCCAGTGTGCTTTTTTTCTGAAACAAAGGTTTTAACGTTAAACGTACTTCTTTAAGCATACCCCTCCTTGTCACGCGTTGTGGAGTAGGCTCGACGCGTTCTCGCTGGGTATCGTAAAAGGCGATTGAGTGGAGGCAACATGTTGGTCGTGGGCTACGACCAGGGTCGAGGGACGTAAGTATTCTAGTAGTTGAGTAAACAGGAGACCCAGTGATTGGCTTCACAATGCAGAACACTTCATGCAGACCCGTTCTCGATTAGTTGGTTAGACTTTAAACGTTCATTCGCGACGCTTTTATTAAGAAAGTGAAAAGGTGAAAAGGCTGCTGTGACCTTCATTAGCGAAAATCGCACTAAAAGTTAGCTTGCTAGATGGTGCATCGATATGTTTAGTCGATATCAGGCAACAGAGCTTGGCCTGAAGTATATTGAAACCGAACGTATTTTAAACTCTATCATCTTCTCCGATTCACTGTCAGTTCTTAAGCCACCACCCAGGAGGAAGTTGGGAATCCCATTATTGACCAATATTCTTATCAAACATGCCGATCTGTGTGCCTCTCACGATATAACATACCGTTGGTTACCCAGCCAAGTCGGTATTAAAGGTAATGAAAAGATAGGATGCCATATTCAAATAAAATACGGTATTTAATCCTTGTATTAGCCAAAAAAGACCCATTTATTAAGTGGCAAGCATTTTGGAATGATGCTATCACTAACAAGTTCCATGTGTTCAAACCTACCTTAGGCGAATGGCCTGCTTCCTACAGTCATCCGTAGGGACCAGGTAGTCCTTGCAAGATTTAGACAGGGTCATACACACACCACCACGTTAAAGGGGCAAAGACACATCTGAGTGTGTTTCTAGCAATGAGCCCATCCCCGTGATGCAGTTTATGATAGATTGTTTCTATCTGTGAACTATGGATAGACCTGACAAATAACACAGTGCCGGAGAGATAAATGAGTGCAGTGGGAATAAGATACACAATTAATAAATAGTCCGAATCTATCGGAGAGATCGAAATGCTTAGAAATAGAAGACAATCCGTTAGAGACCTTTATTACACGTTGGTGCCATGCAGAACATGATCCGTTATTTTGCAAGACAAAACTAATCCGCAGACGTATCACCAATTATTAATGTACAGAAAATGTACATTTTACTGGTAATAAATTTATCAGCAAAGGATGAAACTTAAAATATAACACTATCTATTTCTACGACTGGATTGACTGTTAGTTGCACAAATGAAAATAATATCTCGCCTCTGTCTTCACGAGATCGAGTTTCGGCTCAGCTAATTACGTGGGTGCGTGAAAAACCTGGACAGTAGAGATGGTTCTTCCCGTTTTTTTTCCAAAATTCTTTCTCCACCAAATGTATTGGCTTCCTGTGTGGCCTATCATAAGCTGAAAATGGCGTTATGCCGATAAAAATCAAACCAAATCCACTGTACACTGGCCAGGGAAAAGAAATAATTGTAATAAATGTTTTGGTTGTCTTATATAATGTGTAACAGAATCTGTATGATGTTTACCACAGTAGAAAATATGTGCTTCGACCTTGAGAAGATCTCCAAAATAAATTTGTTTTGCACATCAGTTGCATTTGCAGTTTGTGAGTAAACCCTGCCCCCCATCGATCTGCTTACTTTTCATTCTCAATGAAATCCAGACATTGGAGGCACATTTAGGTTAAGATCTAATCTAGGCTTTGTAAACAGTTTCGTGTATGCCATCCTCTTTAGTTTTCACGTTACTTCAGAGACAGCCGAGCGTTTTGCTAGCAGAGTAACCTATTCTTGAGATATGGTGGTTCCAGTTCAAGTACGAACTGATGTCTGCAGAAAAGTATTTTAGAATGAACTATTGCTGCCAAGTTCTCACCATCTATGTATGTGTTGTTAACGTTTGATATAGTCTCAATTACTACAGACATTCGTTTTTACCAATATTTAGGAATTTGTTTTGTGTCTCTGGATGAATGTTTTGCACGAGGTCGTTGATGCAATGTAGAAGAAGGATGGAACACAACACAGAACCTTGCGATACTCCAGATGTTACTGGTATCACAGGAGAGCATTCACCTTAAAGTATTGCTGATTACGTTCTTTCAGGAAGGGTTAATCCAGTTTAGCGTTATATTCCTGTGTGCCATTTTGTCCTCACCGAAAGAGGGAGTTAATTCGATTAATCTTCTGGTACCTGTGTAGAGCCAATTTAGTACTCTCCAGTGATATTCAAATTTCAGCTTTTATCCTGATTACCTCATTTCCAACTAATTTGAAAACTCTTACAAAAGCGTAAAATTAAAAAGAAACTCGAAATATTGCGAAAATATTTGAAAGCCCGATTTCGCCTTTAACATTGTTGAGAAGATGCTTCAGGGAATATAACTTTGTAGAGAACTGATCTCTGGCAAGTTGAACATGTTGGATCAAAAAAAGAAATTGAAAAATTTATAATAATTTGCATGCCGAAAAAATTATAGTTTTTTATTTATTGCTTAATGGAACAAAATTATAAAGATTGTTATGGGTGGGGTGGGGAGTTTCCATTGTTTATTTAAACTATTATAGAAATCCCAACTAGGCTCTGTTTTATTGGAACTTAAATTTAGTGAAGGATAGATGTAGAGCTCCAAGCCCCCAAATCAGCATTGCCGACGGTTAGATGGTTAAATATACAAAAAGGTTGAATTTCAGTAAATAACAATTTAGTAACAATTTAATAAACAGATGACTGAAAGTTCTAGTTGCACTCCTTCCGCTTGACACTTTAATAAGCTTATTACATCACTTGATTAGCAATGTGAGATTGATTTCCACCTGTCCTTGTATTTCTACTCATCCGATGTATCCTCTCTCTCTCTCTTTTGCCACGTCCTTCTTCTTTTCCTCTTCGACTTTTCTCTAAATTCTTTCTCCTACTCCTCCTCGATTTTTCTCGACTTCCTTTCATCCACTTTCTCTATATTCCCTCTCCTCCTCTACTTTCTCTAGACTTCTCCTCCTCCACTTTCTCTAGACTTCCCCTCTTCCATTTATTCTACCACGACTACGCTTCTGTCGACTTCGACTGTCTCTGCTGCAGCCTCAATTCCGTCTCCAGCTCTTGAAGACTCTGGACCCAATGGAACTCGAAGTTCTATTCTCGGAGTAACCCTATTGATCTGTAATTCCTCTATGCGAATACTACATTTTCTATTTCGCGTCTGAAGTATCAGTTTGATCGAATTGTAATCACACCCTCCATCTCAATTTCGATTGGATATCGCTTTTAATCGATTCAATCAAACTTAGTGGACCATATCCTTCTTGCTGTCTGTCAACGTGGGGACAGATGAAAACACGCCCTGCTCTCCCCACTGGTTTCCATTTGATCTTTAAACTAAGCTTGAACACATAGGGATGTTAACTACAAGCTTCTGATTAGATGGTGCGATCTTTCGCCTCTTGCTGATTTAAGTTTCCGGTCTCCAGCGAGTCAGGTAACATTGCATAAGATTTCAACACTAGCCTGCGGCAATCTTTCGACATCAAACACATGGCCGTAGTAATATTCCTAACAATGTAACTCTATTTGGAACCTATATTCGGGCGTTACATATAATTTGTCGGTCATAAATCTTGTATTTATGCGTTTTAATTACAGTAAAATTATATGTTTTTAACGACAGCAACAAATAATTAATAGACATGAAAAATAATTATACAATTATTTTTTGTTTTACTTTTAGATATATACTATTTAGAAAACATTTTCTTATAGATAACGGCAGTCACTTCAGAATTCTACTGGGACCATTTTAGACCGGTTTGACTAATTATTAACACTAATAATTGCTTCCTTTTCTCAACGATTTGGCAACATTAAAATAGTCAATATAAAATAACTAAAATCACATGAAATTATAAAATAGTACAGACGAAAACTTACGAGATAAGTTATACGAATATAGTAGAGTCAAGAAAACTTTAGATGCTCTTTTGCAGAAAATGGGAAACGTCCAAAAGCTTTGTACCCATGCGCTTTCCATAATGCCTCTCTTCATTTGTATATAGTACATCTCTAGTTAAACACATATGCCTTTAGAAGTATGGACCATAGTCTTTAGAGCAAAATAAATGCAATGAAACGAAACGAGGCGTGTTAACTCCTATTCATATTTCTTTGATTTAGAAATTAGCATAGTCGTGACGGTAGCAGAGGCTTCTCAATTACGTAATCATTTTTTGTATTGCGCACGACCTAGTACCTAGACTTGCGAGTAGGACAAATTACGATTAACAAATATTTACCGCAGCCAGTGAGCCAATTGCGAGTCGAAAATCATTTATATTCAGTAGAGTTGCCGTACAAAGCGTAACTTGCCAAAGTTGCAAGGATATTTTGAAATCTA
The DNA here is from genome assembly GCA_016746295.1 of Potamilus streckersoni. Classification (NCBI taxonomy): domain Eukaryota; kingdom Metazoa; phylum Mollusca; class Bivalvia; order Unionida; family Unionidae; genus Potamilus; species Potamilus streckersoni. Next base: position 2,352,416 of record JAEAOA010001901.1, on the reverse strand, counting down.
AAGTGATCATAATTTCAGATAATTTTACTTAAAAAACCCAACAAAATGTTTAATCCTGTTTTGCTTTAATAAATCTTAAAGTGTGATGTTTTCTTAAGCTCAGATATTAATACAGGTAATGTGTCGGAGAAAATGATGCTGTAGATTAGACTATGTTTGTTATTGTTTGGCAACCGAAATTCGGTTCTTATAGTTTAGACACGTATAAATTAAATTATATAATTATGTGTAGAGTTCAATGTGCATTATGTTTTGTCGGTAAGGTTTTATTAGTTCTAAAATTAACATCTTTACCCGGATACTGGGAATGTATCTAGTATGAACTTTATACCCAGAAAACAGATCTCCCCAGTACCTTTTGCCATAAAAGAATTTTGCCGGATCTTATTAAACATGCCATATTTCTGATTCAGTTGTTGTGAAATTTGGACTGTACGCTTAAATCATTAGGTTCTCTGACGAGGTCAATAATTAGCGAGAGCCACCCGTAGTAATGTGGTGATCTTGCCTATTTTCGTTGAGCTTGTAACCCAATTGAACGCGATATTGCTGATGGAAGTTTATATCTTGGCATATAATTTAGGTGATCTAGCATCTGATTGGCTGATCGTGTTACCATTGTGAAGGCCGTGTTTCTGATCCGATTTATTTTATATCAAAATAGAAATATATACTAATATCGTTAATATTTCAGACTCCGACTGGTTCGATAATTAGTTAGAGCCACGCATGGCAATGGAGTGATATTGCCTATGATTTGCTAAGTTTGCAAACCGGCTGGATGAGATATTTCGGATTGATACGGAGCAGAAATTAAATATGAGCTTCAGTCATTAAGAACTAAAAAGGATTTCATAATGCGTATTAATGGTGTAATCTTAAATCGGGTATACTGAGCTTATAACCCACTCTGCAAGCCATAATTCTGATCCAAATCTGACTTGTATACTCAAGTTGTATTTTGTTAATGCGGAGTTGCTTGCCACTTAAATTAATCGTGACCCGCATTTAATCAAACTTTGCAAATAGGCTAACATTATGATGTTGGGTGATTTTTATTTTTATTTTTTTTATTAATCGCTATCGTCTCTTTCGTGAACTGGAACTTGTTAGCGTTATAAAATCAAGATAACGGATTAGCTGGATTAGGAGCAAGTTTAATTAAGAGGTAATGTTGCATCTAGCATATTATCTCTTGGGAGACAGATTTCCAGTCCGAATTTGCTTCATCTTAGGCCCATAAAATCCTAGTTATGGACAGGTTTCTTAAAAAGCTTGATAGCACATTTTGAATGAGAAACTTTGCCTCTGATTGACTAATCTTTTTGCTTCTTTTTATCCAGAGGCTTTGATTTCTTATCCAGTTTCTATAATCCTCGATAAATACGTTTATATCATCAGGATGAGGGAAAATTTCTATTATAAGCACAAGTCCGTACATGTTTAGTTGTGCCATTAAATGTGGAACACTTATATATCCGCATACAGTAAACTAGGTAAAATGAAAACCATATAAAGTTCTGGGGACAGTTTATCTTGCTTGTTTTCTTTCAATACTATTTGAACCTGCTAAATGAAATTGTGTGCTGGTGTTTATAATTTTTAACGTAGCTTTTAACAATTTTTCAGTCATATCGGTACAATGTCTGCAGTGTGGCAGGCAGTTTATAGTGATGTCTAGCACTGGGGCATAATGCCGCAGACATGTAGCATGATGTCCACCCAGTCACATTATCCTGACACCAGGCTGACTAGTCCTAACACTAACCTCTTAATGCTGAGCTTCAAGCGAGGCAGCTGTTAGTACCATTTTTGTAAGTCTTTGGTATGACTCGACCAGGTATCGAACCCACGACCTTCCGCATCCGAGGCGGACGCTTTAACCACTAGGCCACCGGAGCTGTTTTAAGTGAAATGGTAAATTGTAAAGTTGTGTACGTCAGGTGAGAGAGATCAGGCCAGTTTGGACTTATGGTTCGTGCATAGCAAACAGCGTGTATTCCCACACCTCGATGCCTTTTCGAGCAATGAAAGATTATAATATAAATAATTTTATATTTGTAAATGTCCAGCAGTAATACTGAAGATGGTTGAGTAAATACTAAATAAAGAAGCAGCATTTTCACCCCCCCTCAGTTTTTTTTTTAATGAAATGTACACATGTAAAAATGAGAAACCTTATTTCGCATTTACTCAAACCAGTAATCTAGCCTACTTAGTTTTGGTACATTTTTCCTACAAGTTTTTTAATGACATGTTATGCTGAAATTAAATTCCCAAGTTTTGTTAAAATGACCCCCAAAAGTGGGCGAGATGAAAAAGTAAGCAGATGTGGCGCATCTACACAACTCACCCCCCACCCCCACACATATTCTGCAGTATTTAAAGAAAATCATCGGACCAATGCACATGAAGAAGCGATAACGAACTACGTTCACAAATACCACTTTTGTTGACATTTTCTGAAAAACTCCCAAAAATGAAGCTGGAAAAAAAGGTATAACCATATTACACATCTACTAAATAGAAAGTATGCAAGGTTTCAATGCAGTTATTTCTCCGATGTGGAAGAGCAACCTTTTGAGAACATTTTTCGAAAGAGATATACTCCAAAGTGTGCAAAGATGACAAACATGTGATCTTGTTGCGCATATACACCTGTCATATCCAGGTGACGACGTTTCAGGAAATTCCCCCAGCCGTTATATAAAGAGAGTGGTCTGAATTTTTAAAATGCCTATCTTTCGGAAAAATACTGCAGAAAATATGTTCTGGATGAAAACTAAAAAATTATTGCATTTTGCATCAAATTATACTACAAATATTTATTAAAATTATCCAGGTGAAATTTGAAAAGAGGCTATGGCAAACTTTATCACGGACATACAGACACACTGACAGACAGACCCACGTGTGCAACGTCAGTATTCCCGTTTTTTTTTAAGAAGTACGGGGACTTTTTTGAACAAAAAAGTCTCGAATCTGGATGCGAAAGGTCAGTTAAACTGGACTGTCAAATTACCTTGTATAGAAACTATTCAAATTTCGGGTGGGGGTACGCTGAGAGTACATCGAGGACTTTTAAACACGAGGAGGGACGTATTATTTGCCGATCAAAGTACACGAGCTACGTATATTCTGACTTGCCTTGAATTTGCGTTACAAAAGACGCGTAAGCTTGCAGCTATAGCCGGCTTCAATGCCTTTTCACACTTGTTTTTCATTCTTTGCAACCATTAGTTCTTGTTATATTCGCGAGTTTTGCGCTTTTTGCAAGCAATTTACGTGTATTGTGTTAATAACTTAGGAAAAGAATCACCGACCCACGAGAAGCTATTGGCAAGCTTGCTAAACATTTATGTGGATAAACTATTTTCAACTTTCTTTTCTTTAACGACTTAGCTAGTTCCTTGTTAAGAATGTTTGAAAAGACATGGGGTATCAATACCGTGTGAATCACTCTGGCAGTTGCTTTCTTTCTACGTCAGTCTAATGAAAAATATAATTTTAACGTTTGATCCATAATGATATGTTCTTACCAAACTTCGTAGTAGTGTTTCTTAGGACATGCTTCATCAAACTTGGGTGGGTGGGTGCTGTCCAACGTACTGTTGTTTCCTTAGCAACCACTTTAGATCAAGCTTGGTGTGAATGTTTCTGAGAGCATGTTTTATCAAAAGTATGCCCCACGTGGTTTCCATAGGTAACGAATGAGAAAGTTCATTTCATCCTCATCCTCGGAACTGCAGATCCATCTCTGATGTGACTTGGTATAAATATTCCTTGAGAAATACTATATCAAAAGTTTGAAGGTTGGCTCTCTAGCAACGGTTTTGTTCCGTAGCTACCGGGTTAAAAATCTATAAATTATAGCTAGCTTTTGCTCATATATGCAAAAAGTATTATATAACGATTTTCTCTCCAAAACTGCCTTACCTATCAGACCAGATGTGATCGGTAGAACCCATCAATGAACACCTATTACGTTCATACAAAATATTGCCAATACAACATCTTGTCCTATTGAAGTTACTTAAAGTAGAAACACTGTTCAGATACCATGAATTCCTACCAGATAACTGGAAACTAACCTGACATGGTCATGATGCTTGTTTTTCAACCGAAATCTCCTACCTTGCTATTGCCACTGTGTTCGAAGCGAGCTTAATGTTAAAAGATGCAATAACCTGAAGGATAAATATCGTACCGAGTGAGAGAATTTCGTTAGATGACCACGATGAGCCGTTCTGACGCGGACCCTGTCCATCATACTATAAAAGTCTCTTTTATTGTATGATAAACAGGGTCCTACGTCAGTACGGGTCATGGCGATAATCTGAGGTAATTACGTCACTCGGTACGATTTTTCCCCTTCAGATTATTGCTTTTTGTTTCAATATCAAGCTCGCGTCAAGCACATGTGGCTATTGCTGTATTTGCCGTTTTCTTAACCGGTGTCAGGTGAGTTAAAACAGGCTCTTTTTTATTTTTCCTTCACTTTGTTAAACAAAACGGAGCGCAAATTAGCAACGTCTTACTTTTAAAAAGTGTAACTTTTGTTTTGATTTACACTTTCTGTGTCTGTATTTTTTGTCCTAACACATCCTAAGTATGTAATGATGCAGAAATGAGCATACTGCGTATGTATAAATAATAGTACTATTTATGGCAAGTCGTTGACTGTTGATTAATGATTGCTATGTAGGACTTAAGAATGTTCCGCGAAGCACCGTTGCCTTTCTTAAAGCGAAGATCTTGGATTTTTAATTTTTGTTTAGGACTTTCTTGTCGGTAAGAGCCACAGGCCGACAGAATGCAGCGAAGTGTTTAAATTGAGTTACAAAGGCATTGTTCAGCTACTGGCCCTCGCCGGTTACAAATAATCTTAAAGTTTGAGATAGCAATTATCAGGGATTTTTTTTACAAATGTTTTGACTGAACGATTGTCCTTTTGTAAATTGAATGAAATTCGGTGTCGTTGAAAATCACTGATCCGATAAGTTACTTAAGGAGCAAAAATATTAGGACTTTGTTTCTACCAAGCAGAATAGTAATACAGATGTAATATATTGCGAGGAAATAATCAATGATAAGTGTATTTTGTACACTTGGAAATTAAAGTTGACATTCTCATATCACGTCACTATATAGATTTTCTTTTTAATCGTCCACTTCCTGATACAGTAGAGTATATGTTAAGGAGCAGGAATATATTATGTTTATATATGACAAAGAAATAGGTTGGGCAGTGGTTTTATTGTCCTTTTAAAAAGCACTAAATATAAGTGGGATTTTATATGGTGTAAATACTATATTTGTTAGGAAGAAGTGCAACGCTTTTTTGGGGGGGAAGGGAGTTTCTTTTCCCAGACAAAACCACAAAAAAATTATTGGCTGACTAAGCGGGTCAGATTTGAACTGTATGATGTGTCGATGTTGAGAACACGAATGTTTATTTCTTTATTCATTTTCTTGGAAAAGGGTGATTACACAAAATTAACGCATGGCAAAGAGAGTCTTTAAAGAGTAAATATTTTGATAATAACAGAAATATTCAACAAGAGTGTGCTCATTTGCAAACTTGTTGAGACTGGGGTAAGGAGATTATTATTATTTATATTTAAATTGAGATATTCGTATGACAGTTAAAGGTTCGGATCCCAATGAGACTGACCAAGTGTTTAATGTGTGTGTGTGTGTGTGTGTGTGTGTGTGTGTGTGTGATTTGGATTCACATGTTCGTATCAAGAAAACACTGGACGCACTGTAAAAGGTAAGACTGGGGCAATAAAAGAGGTTTGTAAAGAACTTTATTTACATTTAGATGATTGACCATCGGTAAATTTATACATTTATGTATAAGTTTGTTATAAATATTGATGGTGACACGTGTAATACATACAATAAAGCAAATGTTTCGAATTTACAGATATTTAATAAATGCTAATGATACTATTTAAATATAGATACACACATTCCAAAGCGCACTCGTACACTCAAACATACAAATACGCTCTTGAAGACTCTCGGATTTTAGATTTGCCAATTTTGGATAAACTGGTGAGATAACTGTTATTTAGTCAAGAATAATAAAACCCGTTTGTTCCCAACTGCTCGATTTATCCACCCTCCCAACGAGACCAAGATGAGATAATCTTAGTCCATTGTTTTATAATAGGGTAATATATATTTTCTTTTAAGGATGTCATCCCCAGTTTACTATATACAAAACCATTTTGAGTAGATATTTTTTTAACCCCCAGAAGATGTTTGCAGATGTTGAAGAGCATCCTTTCAATAGCATTTTTTTTCTTTCTGATTCGTAATTAAGAATTGGTTCAAATAGTGTGTCAGAAACGTCACAGTGTTCCTTTGGAGACACATTTTCAAACTGTATCCATTGCAAATAATAGTTTCCAAATTTGTGCGCTTCAAGTTAAGCAGCTGACTGCAAGGACTCGGTTTCTTCAACTTGCCGTTTTGCCATTGATTTTAAATTGGTAGTGATAACGACACGCCAAGTACAATCCTAACATTGTAGAAATTACAGTTTATTATTGCATCAAGCCAAATTAGCTCAATTTGTGTACATAATAAACCTAATAATATACGTATAATTGGATGATGTCACATATATCTAGAAACTCATTGAAATGTCTATGCATCATAATATATTTACATCGGCATTATGCATGTTTGAGAACACTTTGGGTCTAATATGCATTTATTCTAGGATTTTGTCATTTTTAAATTTTATTTTTGTAACTACAAGAGTCGTTATTGTATCACAACTGGTTTGGCTATTTTAAATTCATTATAAATCTGCCGGTACAGCATATAAAGGGTTATTTTGCCATACGTACATTATAACTGCGTTTGATATTGCCCCGATTCTTAACTATACTGACAGACCGCTCCGGTTGCCTAGTGGTTAGAGCGTTCGTCCGATATGCGGGATGTCGCGGGTTCGAACGGCTCGATCATACCAAAGGGAAAAAAAAATGGTACTTTAACTAAAAAGACAAAAATGGTGCTTAGAGCTGCCTCGCTAGGCGCTCAGCAAAAAGAGGTTCTTGGGTCTCTAAACATTTATTTTTTATTAACGTGGTTTTGTGGTTCATTTTGTCGTGCATAATCCCGACAAGCGTGCTCCGAAAATTCCCAAAGAGCGGTCCCATTTGTATATTGGGACCTTTGCAAGCTTGACGCTGGCGTTGTCACGTGGCGAAAACCTTTATAACTGATAAGGATGAGAATGGTCTGGAGTCCTAATCTTACATTGTGCAATTACATCGAAACTGTTGTATAATATTAGAAATTTGGAAAACAAACATGAAAAAAACAATTTTATGGGAGAAAACAAAAATATAAAAATCTATTTTTGTTAGCAAATTACCTATTCCTTTTTACTAAATGTTTAGATAGAAAAATCTATGTACGATGTGGAATAGTCTTATTGAATTTTCGCAAGAATCGCCTGTTCCAAGGTGTCTAATTAAGACGTGCATCACTGCAATAAAACCAAGACGATTTCGGTAGTGTAAATGTCAGCGAAATATGTACGCCCGCCACGGAATGGCTCGCTACAGGAATATTCCCTTGGGTGTTGACCTTTTCTCTTCTTCTAACATTGTTTTGATGGACAACCCGTGGAAGTAGGTTTAATTCAGCGGTCAGTTTGACATGTTAGCTGTCTGTTGGACTCATGGGGCATAATGGGCATTCATTACCACGACCAATACTTGTAATGTATGACGATGACGGTTGGTCAGCAAGTGACCGCCAGCGTAGCCAACTCCAGACTTATAAGGCCTGTATTTGTTATCTTAAGCGAAGATACATCCAACGTCATATCAAACAACTTTAAACTAAAGCAAAAACAAGAATAGTCCGAAGGTCTTCTACTCCACAATCTAAGATCATGGACTCTCGAAGGCTCGGTTGGGTTTGATAGTGTCCCTGTAATGGAACACCGAATGTATGGACTTAATCCAGCGTGTATGGACAACCACTTAAGCTTGCACGTGTTGTAACCAACATCGGAAGCTGGTTAGAAGATCGGTGCAAAGCGAGTACATTACAGCGGCTGTTTGGTGGTTAATGTTAGATTTGCAAACCAAATTGTCGCTTGTTTAAATCATACGAAGTTAAGTCGTGGTAGGCTGCGGTGTTGTGTCTCAGGGTGAGGCACTTTGTTTCTGTTGCTTAGGCATTGTATTTTTTTTTTTGTTTTAATATTGTATTAAACATAAAGAAACAAAAGAACACTACGCTCTTATCACTACTCCGTGGCCATACTCAAGCTAGGTTTCTTGCTGGTCCTAAAGAAAATAGTGCCGATCAAAGTCCAACATGACTGTTTTTGCAGTCATCCTGAATATTCTGTTATTGCTCAAGAATATCAGAGTGGGTTTAAATACTAATTAGTGATGTATAATAACAATCGTATCTTTGATTTCTGAAAAAAGTTTTACGGCTAGTATATTATTAGTCCCTCCTCGTTGACTTGTGTTACAGTTTAAACATTGTAAATTGCTCATATCTCTATCAGTAGTAGTTAAACTTGGAATTTCACACGATTTAATTTATGTGGAAACTCATTCAGGGTACTCGGAGCAGATTATACTTATTTTTTATGTGTGCTGTTTTATCAGCATTGTGCGTTTAAATATTCCGTTTGAAAAATATATATGATACGTCAAATTAAAAAAAAGTTTCTCAATAGTGTCACAGCGCCATCGATCTGCAGAGAAAATCATAAACTTATTGTTTTATGGCTGAATATTACATTTAAGGTAAGTATATATATATATATATATATATATATATATATATATATATATATATATTATTCAGTGGAAGTTCTGAAAATTTTAGTTCTACACCATTTCGCGGAGTGGTTTAAGGCCCTCCTATTTACTGATCGCTGATATCTCACCTCAGTGCGCGTGGGTTCTAGTCCCGGCTAGATACGAGAAAATTTAACAGTAGTATCCAATGGATCGGTGGTTCTTTCCGGGGATTCAGGTTCCTTCTTGAACTGGCCATCATATGAAGCCACTGATATGCTAAAAAAAGTGTTAAAACCCACAAAACACAAACATCTAAATCTTCTATGGCCCATCTTAAATACGGCCGAATTCTTGTGCGTTTCTATGTTTGTTACCACATTCGTGCAGTCAACATTTTTTTTCATAAGGTGGAATTAGTACTATTTATAATATGGTATCGCATGAAATTGATGACAGTTTGCCATATTTTTCAAATTTTTTTTCTTCTCTTGGTCGGCCTGTTATATAAACGTCTGTGGCTGGTTTACATTAGCATTCACATTTTTTGGAACATTTGCACCAATGCTTCATTGCTTGAACATACTAGTCTAGATGAACACCAGCACATTTTAAGACATTTATAAAGTTATTGCCCTTTGTAGAGTTAGCATAAACTAATAGTATGAGCAGATATAGCTTGTTTTCTTTCTTTCTTTCTTTCTTTCTTTCTTTCTTTCTTTCTTTCTTTCTTTCTTTCTTTCTTTCTTTCTTTCTTTCTTTTGTTCGAAATAAATGCAAATTTTCATGCAACTTTATCTTCCTTACATGTTGTATGAATGCAATAATTAGAAAATTTTGTTAATACTAGAAGCTACTATCCTTGCTCAACCACATGTACTCCACGTTCTGTTTAATATACACTTGCTTAATGCACCTACTCCAGGTAATTCGTTAGCGGAGTAGCATAATATGGAGGTTAGTTTTCAACTTCTTGTTTATAACTAAATATAACTATGACGTAATCGACTTCACTTTACATCTGAATTCAAACTTTGTTCAGGGATTGGGAAAGGTAGAATCGATAGCTATCATAATTTCGATTGTTCTAGAAATAAAGGAAAGTTATGTGAAGTGAAATATTGCAATTGTTTAAACGTATTTTTTTTTTAAAAAAAACAGAAATAAAAATTTGAAGCGCGTGCCAGAAGTATTCACTTCCGGATGTATAGTCACTTGACTACCACGATCTCTGGACTACGCCGATTGGTGTTGATTTTATTCTATCAGGAAGTATTTGCTTGAGGACAAACTACGTCAGGGTCTTACGTATCATGAATAGCATAAGGATAAGTAAGAGATTACGCTGTTTGTTCTGGTTCCGGTCCCTGGGTTTATTAAAATCACTTTCACGATATGCAAACCAGCCATATTTTGTGAACTGTTGGTGATTGGTTGGTATCTCGTGAAAATTGAGGTTATAGATTTAGAGTTAATTGGCTTATCGTCTCCTCCGGCTCAATGGATTATGAACTTTTCTAAATTGACTAGTATATATACTACTGTAGCACCGCAGATCGTATGCAGACTTCTTTTTTCTTTAAATCAGAATTAGAAAATCTATGGCACAATGAATTTATGTATGTTATATTGGAGAAATTGTAGATTTGGTTGCACCAGAACTGACTGAGACGAGACTCTTAGCTGCTAATCAGTCATGGCCTGCAAGGATGACTGTTAAGTGATTATTGATAGACTGTTAATAGTTCATATGATACAAACAATGATAGTAAAGAACATACATACATACATACATACATACATACATACATACATACATACATACATACATACATACATACATACATACATACATGCATGCATGCATGCATGCATGCATGCATGCATGCATGCATGCCTACCTACCTACCTACCTACCTACCTACCTACCTACCTACCTACCTACCTACCTACCTACCTACATATCCATGGTCTACAACATCTCATGTTTGTTTGCTGTGTGGCAAATAACCTCATATTGCCACTAGTTTTACTGAAAGAAGATTTGTAAAGGTGGAGAAACGCTATCGTGGGATATACGCACTTGTCAGCGTTATACACAAATTACAAGGTATTGTTTTCTCAGAGATACGGCATGTACCATTATTTAAGATATTTACTCGAATGACACATAAAAGCAGAGTAACGCTACGAAAAGTTTTCAAGTCTTTTACAGGTTTTATTTTCCAACTAATATTTCGTATCTCAACGCTCAAACTGTCGTCTCCTTTTCAAACGAAGTAAGCCATTTGTTTTCATAATAGTGACATGTAAATCCTGGTGACTTATAAATTTGTCGATGATGAAGAACTCCGCTTCTATTTTAAACCAGCGCAACAATTTCTGTAAGCGACAATGAATCGTTTCCTTTTGTTCGGGACAAGCAGCAAGGAGGCTGAACCCTACAACTTTTTAGAGACCTTATTTTTTAAAATTAAGGGTTCCTACGAAGGCTGAAAAAGGTTTTGCCTTACCAATGATGTAGCCTCTCTGCTGCTGGACAGCCTCGGCTACATCTTTAAGAGACGATTTATCAAATTGGGTTTTCGCTACCAAATCACCTATTGTCAAACATAGAATCATTCAGTACCCTAGTATGAATTGTAACTAGCTAGTTATGATTGTTAAAAGGCATGTCGGGTTGTTTCGAAAGGAGCGGAATTAATTACCATGGTTTCACGACACATCATCACAATCCTGGCTAGATGTTGCCATGCAAGTTTCAGCATCCCAAAAAGGCAGGCATAAAGAATTAAGTGGATTAAAAAAGTAAAATCTTGAAATGCAAAGGCAATAAAAGTTATTACAGAAACCTAACTCGGCTAAAAAAAGCGCAATGCTTTTTTCCCATCGTATAAATCACTACTGGATGAGTTCAAGTACAAAATGGTTACCACCATTTAGTCGTTTCTTACGGCATGCCAATCAGAACGACAGAATGCTTCTTGTTCCTCTAAATTTCTCAGCAAGAAATAAACCGCAATCTCGGGGCTACCTCAGCTGTTTATGCGATTTGACTGATTATATAATTGAACGATAAGTTAAGAATTAAATGTAGTTCGATACATTCTCAACTTCGCGGTCAATTTTAGTTTAGTAAATAGTCAACGATTGATGGAGATGTTGCAAAGGAGCGCGCAATGGGGACTGTTTTCTATATTTTTGCCTACACAGAGACATTTGCATGGAAACAGGTACGATAACCTTGCTATTGAGACACGAACGGTTAGTTTACAAATATTTAAAAGAATTGTATCATCTTCATCTAGTTATTGGCGAAGTAAGCTTTTATATGATATGATCTAGATATGGTCTAACGACAACCTGAAAAAAACTAAAGTAAGTCACAAAACTCGGCAGAGACTATAAATTTGTACGATACATGTTACTTCCAGATGTAAGTTTATCCGAAATTCACACGACATGGCATGACAGACATCGTCACTTACATTAAGAAATGTGTATTTATGTTTTCACGTGACGTCACCAAACATGTGCACTTCAGTGTCCGCCATTTTGATTCACAAACACCCGTTCCAGTATCCTTAATGGTTAGAACGATCACCTCGAGTGCGTGAGGTCGTGGGTTCGAATTCCAGCCGAGATATAAAATAGAATTCTTGAAATGGTAGTAGCAACTGCCTCACTTGACGCTCAGCAGCAAGAGGTCAGTTTTAGGACTGATCGACTTGATGTCAGGGTAATGTGACTAGGTGGGACATGTGCCACTATAAAGTGCTATCTGCAGGCATCTTTGCGATAACACTAGAAAATTGTCAAAGCTACTTTAACATTCAAATGACACGCATAAACACTTGAACTGCAAATCTGCTGACATCGCAGCGATATGACTACAATTGTTCATGCAACGTTAAATATCCAACACACACACATACACACACAAGCCGGACACCTCAAGAAGTGTTCTTTCCAAAAAATGACGAATGCAAGTCTCATTTTTCTCCGTAAGCATATCCTGATGCAAGTCAACTGCCCGAGACAGACTTTGTGACTTTCACCCTTTGTTCTTCAAATAAAACTTCGAAATTTCAGCCATCTTTATATTACTCTTTAGTACACAAATAGATCCATCAATAAACAGAAGCATAAACAAATTGATGCACCAACAATTAGAAACATATAATGATTTTCACTTTTCGTGGGCTAAAATAAATCATTTGGTTATCGTTCAAGTTAAAAAGCAAATCCTTAATGTATAATTTCATATTTTTAAAAGCATTTTAGGAATACTCGGTTTTGATGTTCGACACAAAGTTATGTTTCGTTCGGCACATGTTTCATTTTACTACGCTAAAGATGAATCATCTTTGAACAGGTCTCACTTTCACACCATGTCATCTTTCATCCATTATCTCCACCACAAAGATAACATTTGACCGTACTAATTAAAACTATTTTGTCGGCTGTCTTTGGAACAGCTCTTGTTTTTGCTAAAAGTATTTGTACATTAAAGATCTGGCGTAGTACACATGCTAAGAAATTTTAATTCCGTAACTTATATTTTATCCCGGAGACCATTGTCAGGAAATACTAAGATGACCCTCTTGGGGGGGGGGGAATAAAACAAATGTAAAAAACAACGCCACAAAACATATCTGTTTTGATAGTAATAATACTAGCATATATGTTCACGATTTAACTTCACTGTTCCGTCCTTTTGCATAAACCAGGGATATTCCAGCTTTTTTGTGTCTTTCATGCTTAAATTAGATTTATATAACGAATATACGTGTCGTTTACATAAGTTTTGGGGGAAAATGGCGGTGCAAGGTGTGAATGTGTTGCATTCTGGGTATTTGTCTACATTCGTGACGTCTGTCAAATTAGGAGATATTAAAATAATATAAATCAGTGTATCTTTCTAATCGTTCTTCGCAGCTTCGAACCCCGATCGAATCTCACCAAAGCTTGGCGCTAGCATTAAGAGGTTAGTGTTAGGACTACGACATTATGCCCAAATGCTGACAACTATCACACTGCCGACATCGTAGTGATATGAGTGAAAAAAAATTAAGCTACATTAAGAATCCAAGTCACACACACACACACACACACACACACACACACACACACACACACACACACACACTTTGTATTCTGTCGAACACAAAGTTATAATTTGATGTAGCCATCCCAAATGTTTGTTCAGAAATAGTTCAGGTGTTATAAGATGTGCTTAGTTAGCATTATTTTCTCTATTTATGTTTATTTGCTTTCTTTTTCTTCTATTTTGTTCTTTGATGATGGTGTTTACACGTACCACACTTTTTGCTTTGAAATTCAATCAATAAATAATTTAGGTAAGTGCCACACAGTTTTTGACTGTTTTGTGACAGATTTAAATTTTGAAGTTTTGGCAGGCCTTAATTCACCTATATTGAGTGACCTTGGGTTCGTAACTATTTTTACAAGACACGTTTGGGGGTAATTGCGGTTGTTAACGAAATTTTCTACCGCCCTGGATAGAAGCGGTTAACCTGACTGACTCGCCTAACAGTCTTAAAGTGGCTCATAAAAGCCGTAAGTTAACAGCTGAATGAAATCGGGGCATTAATACCAGATAAAAGCCGCAACGAAGAAGATATTGTTTAAATGGTCGAATAAACAGATTTGTTGAGTCGAATAAACGTCTTGATAGGTTGTTAACGTATCAAGTGGTGTCGTAGGGAGTACTAAGGTAAAAAGGAAGACGGCAAATTAAAAGGGGTATCGGGTAGTGTTATTACAGATCGGCAAATTAACCGGGTACTGGTCGATGTTAGAACAGATCAGATTAGAAAATAGGAGTCTTTCTGATGTAAATGATTCGAACATATTCATGTTGTGTTGTCTCTCGTGAACTCTGCAAACGTTTTACATTTGAAGAATCGATTGCATTCTGGCAGACTGCATATGTTCCTCATAATTAAAACGAAAGTATGTTTCGTGATTAAACAACCACGTTTTTATACGTCTTTACGTCTTTTTCGAGAAAACAACACAATTCTTGTTAATATTTTAAAGTTTACTATACATTTATTGTGCATGTATGAACACAAGTCATACGTAAAAATAGGTTTCGTCGATTGGTTTTTAACGGCGCATTCAACACAATGGATACACCCATGTCGCGAAAATGAGAACCAAATGATTTCCATAAAAACACCAAATTTTTCTAATCTATGAGATAATAATTTTGGTTGAGCTTTTAAATTGTGTAATAAGCTGGTGAATGAATCCTGCGTTGGTAAATATTGAATTTGCACGTGGTATTTTGTGGAAACTGTCTAGGTGCCTTACTATTTTTGTAAAACGCCACCCTAGTAGATTAAAACCCCGGTTTCAATACGGCATGATTCACAATTAAAATATTTAAAGATGGAACTAAGTTGCCTAGCTGTGGAATTTCCATAAACAATGAGTCACTGGCGTTGATTGTAAACTGGTTAAACCTGGCAATACACAAAAATACAGAAGTTTTGCAACTTTTCCCTAATCTAACCATATCCCCATTAAGACTAAAGATACAACTAGGTTGTGACACCCCCCCTTAATAATCACAAATTATAAAGTAGGGACATAAGCTAGAGGATTTAATTAAATCATAGTGTCTAGGAAAGGTATTTTATTGGTGGTTCTTAAACGTGTCAATGCAATATAACTAAATTTGTTGCCACATTTTATTTACACGTAGGTTTCTTTCTTATTGGGGTTTTTAATGGTACAAATGTCTTATTATGTAATTTTGTTAACTGTAAGTTCAACTCCGACGGAATGTTTTGACGTCAGATAGGGCGTATCAGATTCTGTATACGTTGACTATCTAATTGGGTTACTTTTGCCGCGATTTTGTCAATTACAGCGAAACTTCGATACGTCGAACATCAATCGTAATCTAATGGTTATATATATATATATATATATATATATATATATATATATATATATATATATATATATATATATATATATATATATATATATATTCATTCAGATTGTCAACAGTAGATTTCCTCTTTGTTATATTTTTTTTTTTTTTTGTATTTCTTTTAAAATCAGATGTAGACAGTTTCTTTTGAGTGACAATTCTAACTTGTCTCTCGCCAATATTCTGTTATATATCAAGGGGAGGGGGACACGCAAGCCATATTTAATGTACAACTCTCGATCGTTTTGCCACATACTTGGGATAGTAGAGCTGGTTCTTTGGTTTAAACAACATTTTAAAGACAGTTACGGCTATATAGTGCGGATGAGATGGACACAACGTGCCTTTCCCAAGGTCACGCCGAGCCAGCTGATCCAATCAGGTCTGGATGGGTATCGAACCGTTACTCTTGGATTACGCGTTTGACGCTCGAGAAACTGCGCTATCGCGACTCCAACTGGTAAAAGAACTCGCCCAGTAGTCGCAGACCTCTCTGCACAAAAATTGAATATTGACTTGCAATTGCACGTGTCATAATCACGTTATATATAAGCGTGGAATTATCAATTAAGGTTCTGCAGGTATCAGGCCCTAAGAGCATATGGAGCCATAGGAATTAGAAGACTCTTCTTTTTATTTTTCTTTTTTCTTTTTTTTTTTTTTTGCATAGGTGAGCTGGTATGATGTATCCCTGGGCAGCACACTATACTTCCCTAGGCACGTTATAACCTTTATGTAATATATGTTCCGTTCGAAACGAAAAGAAAAGACATTATTCATTGCTGCAGAGTCATCGAGGTGCATGTCTAGATTCTGTGTAACTAGAACTTTGAAGTCGTTGATAATACAAAACATCAGAATGAAATAATTGTTTGACATTTTGACAATCTTACGTGATTGCTCTTTTTCCAGCTGGGTTGACGTCAAATTCGTATTTCGTGCTCCAGCAAACGTTTATGCAAAGCAAATATGGTATTACCCCTACACAAAAGGTCTCAGTTTTTGTACATTCAGCAAATTGTCATCTTCAACATATAATCAGAGACATTTTAAAATAGATGTATGGGTACATTAGGATTTTAAATATAGCCCGGTGGGGAGGAGCACGGATAGCATTCCAAATGACGAATGGCGTAATGAATACTAGTCTACTTCGGCCCATCTTCGCTTGCCAAAGTTTCGATAACCCTATGTACAGATATAATTTTTGGAAACATCACACACACACACACACACACACACACACACACACACACACACACACACACACACACACATCATCTACTACTATTAGTGTCATAAGCTAAACAAGCTACAGCTTAAAGCCCCAAAGTCTGAACTCGATCCGAATGGGCCCCTCAAATTTATTTCATACCAAATATGGCCTCTATAGCTTCCCATAGCTTAGGGCCTCGCTTTGTCTAAATCCAGCACTGGTTTTACGTCATTGTTTAACAGACATAAAGTCCCGATAGTTTCAACAGCCACCCACTTGAGTTTTATCCCTCCACCCCATATTATCGGATCCGCCACCTTGGCTTCCGTACTGCAACCCTTTAGTAATAATTCGACTACTACCAAATTTGATATGCAGCTTGATTTATTTTATATAAAAAACATCGACTGTCTTCAGTAGTCAGCGTTCTACTTAATCGTTTAGCAGAGCAATATCCACTGATTGATAGATGCACTAGCTTTGGTTTCCGCATATTTCCTTAATTATTACTGGATTTTAATCAAAGTTTGTGCGCATGTTGATTTTCACGTCCTTGAAGAAACACTGACTGCCCCGGTGGCCTAAGCGGTTAGAGCATCCTCCTCTGATGTACGAGGTCGCGGATTCGATACCAGGCCAAGTCATGTTGATTTTCACGTTGAGGTGCCATTAAACTCAACATACACAAATACTTACGTATGTAAGTACATACATACATACGTATATACATGTATCTTGGCGATTGTCAGCAGTCTGCATTGACTAGAATGATAGCCGTTGTTTTCTGTCCCACCCACTTTGGTTTCCGCACTGTAAACAATAATTTCCGTAATTATTATCCGACCTGAACTATATGTATAATCAGTTTTCAATTGACGACACTCTAACTGTATTTGATTGTCATTATTCTTACTCGTTATTTAGAGGAGTTATCTGCTACGATTGACGGACCTATTTACATATCCGTGCAACAGCCTTGTTATTTATGAACAGATTTCATCCAAAAGACAGCCTGATGCTAATGTAACTATCAGTATTCTGCGTCATTAAGTGGCAGTGATGTGACCCCTGTTTGTTAGAACCGTTCCCGTTTTGTTATCGTATAAATAGCTAAGTTGATTTTAATTGAACTTGAGCTAGATTTGTTATGTAATTTGATGAGACCCCGACTGAGTTTAATAACTGTCAGCATTGAATGTCGTTTTGCAGAATTTCGGCCTCCTTATTGGCCAGTTCGCTTTAATGTTAGTACACGAATGGCACGTGCTGTATAGTAGACAATTAAAAGGCGGCTTGTTATGAATGAAACCGCGGCTGATTTTAATTGTCTTTATTGTATGGATAACTATGTTCAGCTTGCAAAGTCATGTTTTAGCGGAGTCAGGGCCTATGACTATCAAACTCAAGAACTTTCTTCTATACACAATAGTTTCCTTGGTATGCAACTTTATCTTGATGATACCCTGACTACGCTGGAATTTTCAAAATTATGTCTTCAACATCATTTAGTGTAATTGTGGCCCTTTATTGTTGGTCCCACCTACGTTTGTTTGCATGCAATAATCCCTTAATTATTTTTGGATTCCAGGATAATGTTATATGAAGTTCTGTACTAATAAAACTTAAGTAAAATGTGAGTATAGCTGTATACATCACCACAACTTCAATGCTAATGTTTTAGTTTGCAACTTGTTCCTGTTTCGTTCACTACGTCACCGTTGTTACCTATCCCTTTCCTCAGAACAATTACAGTCCTCAACGTCCAACACAATGCGCTGAGATCAGTTGCTGAAAGCTGAGATATAGGACCCGTTTACTTGCACGAGAAAGGTCGGCCTAACTTAGGTCTTGTGCCGAGTTATTTGGTACGTACTGTTTGGCTTCGTCAGCTATGGGTCACCCATGATGTTCTACATCTAGTGAATTTTATTGGCACTACATTTTCAAGAGATTAACATGGAATGCCTTCATAAATTGTGTCCGTACAAATCGTTGGTATTATCCCCCAGAGATATGTTTTTGATGATGGGACGACAAAATCTTTACCGCTCCAGAGGCCTAAATGTTAGAGATTCCGCCTCGCATGCGGACAGTCGCGGGTTCGAACCCCCGTTAAGTCATACCATACTTATACTTAAAAAAAAATGGTTAGTGTTAGGTCTGGTCGGTCTGGTGTCAGGATAATGTTACTGGGTGGGACATGATGTCAGATGTCTGCATCGTGATGCCCCAATGCTAGACATTATTATAAACAAGCATCAAAGCGATATGATTGAAAAGTTGTTAAACCCACGTTGTAAGTCACACACACACACACACACACACACGGAGGGGCCCCGAGTGGTCTAAAGCGCTGTCCGTTACGGATCACTGCCATCTCACCTCTGTCTGCGTGGGTTCGAGTCTAGGATTCGGCGAATGGGGATATGTGAGAAAGCTTGCCTGTAGCTTCTCGTGGGTCGGTGGTTCTTTCCGGTGATTTCCCGGTTTCTTCCTCCACCATTAATACTGGCCGCCATGAATAGCCTATCGTGTGCTGAAAAATGGCGTTAAACACAACAACAACAACAACAACAACAACAACAACAACACACAAATGTTACACCCGTTAATTCTTGTTCGGGTGTATTAATAACCTAAGTTCTTTTTTATTTAAAAAAGGTTTAATTTTTACGATTAGTTAAAGGTACCAAAACATTGGTGATAAGGTTGGGTAAACCTAATCATACCTTTAGTGTCCCCAAGAAACGCTATTCAGAATACTTTGCTCGATATTCTGATTCTCTGCATTCTGTAGGTCCATATCAAAGCACATCTAATCTGGCATGTATATTGGCACACAACTATGGTACCCACCAAAAATTAGCTTCAGACCTTTTCTAATATATAATTGGAGCCATATATATATATATATATATATATATATATATATATATATATATATATATATATATACATACATACATACATACATACATACATACATACATACACTTTTCCTGTTATTGGCACTTAAATTATCTCAACTTTTTTTCTTCTTTTCAATATAAGAGCTTTTTATATAAATAGCAATAAACGGATGGTAATTAACAGCTAGTCTACTTGAATTTGACTTTTAATAAATATATTTTTATCTAGTTTCTGGGAATCGCATGAACTGTGCTGTATTAAATATTAATATGCTATCTCGACTCTTTAGCATCTAAGAAGATTACACAATAAAGTTAACCAGTTATGTTTCGACTTTGTCAGTGCTGTTCTTTTAATACAGCTGACATGTATGACTTCAAATAGTATGGACGGAGTTCACGATCAACGTATTTCTATATAATTTTCTCCAGCACTTTTAAGTTTCCTAGGAACATTGAGTGCTTTGATGTGGATAAAATTAACAGTATATCATATCTGGCGTGGACACTCACTGGATGGAAGACAATTGAATCGATCAGATGTACATTAAGTAATCAAGCCAATAAATCTAAACTATTAAGAAGGTGTTTCTTCGCACAATTGGGCTCCTCACCTGAGCTACGCCTGTAATTTTCCCGGCATGCAGTTTTTCTAATTTAACAGCGTAAATAAGATCTGTGACCAAATTGAGGTAAACAGAACGTTCTTGGAGATCGTTATTAAAATTAGGTCCCGTTAATAAGCCTGATCTCCGGACAACACGTTTCTACTGAGAACAATAAATATTGATTAATATACCAGAGCTGAGCTATCCGGCTGCAGAATTTACCGTCAACGCTTTCTCAATCAAGGATTGATTTTCCATTAGGACAGAAGTTAACTTCATAATAACGTTCTAGCTTCGGGATGACACCAGCTATGGCTGCTTAGGAAATGACAGCCAGAAGAGGTTGTCCCTACTCCTAGTCAAGAAGCTAATATGTGATTCTTATGCTGTATTTCCCAAGCTATTGGTCACCATTAAGTCTGTATGTAAATTCTAGCAATGAATATGTTGTGTTGCCCGTGAACTGAAAAGAGGGACGCTGCATGGAAGCATTTTAAAATGTAAAAGGTTTGTATCAGTTCTGTATGATAAAGAGATATAGTGAATCTGAAACATGAATTATGAAACATTAATTTTCAACAAAAGTGCTTAAAATCATCCTAAACGTAACGCTCAATCAAGCTGTGTCGGACGGACGTACTGGGGTAAGACCTTACCCCACCACTGTCGTGCTGGTGCCATTGCAATATTCTGTCGCACTGTCTTCAACTACTTACCTGATAAAGCCCCCGTTTTAACTTGCAGAAATAACAGCCATAATTAAAATCTTCGAATTACACTGGTATATTTCCGAAAAGAAATTTCATTATTTTGAATGGTCGTTCCGCATAGACAACCTTGCAAAACCTTAAATCTGATATTATCCCAGATAATACAGAAGAAGAAAAAATGTTATGCTCATCTGATCCTGTTAGGTAAAAAAAGAGAGCTAATAAAACGGCCAATATTGCCCTGCAGTCACTCGTTTCAGCATATAAGATTCCATTATTTTACTTAAAAATATGGCATAATCAGTACATTTATGATATTTTGGCAAAATTTGTGGAATAAAAACCCCACGTACAAGCTTAGGACCATCGTGTTCACTTACTGAAGAGGTTCATCCATTGTGTTCAGCAAATAACAGGTGAGGATGCCAATTGCTTATCGGACACACATACCGGAATCGTCAGAATTCCTTGAAGAGTGAACCTCGACCAGAGTGCATACCGTGCCCGAGTCAACCGAAAGTGGGACACATTCGTGTCGAGAGTGTTGACTTCTACTCAGTGAGACGGAAGTATTTTGATGTGAACTGGATAAAGAAACTGATGATAATTTACCAACCAACACATCCTTGGACATTTGAGGGAATTTATAGTTTAAAAAATTGACCGTGTATTTTACGGATTCTTTATGTGTTCTCTTTTATCTTTCGTTTTATGTGCATCTTATAGAATTTTATCATGTTTTCGTTATATTTTCTATCTTGTTGTGCTTACATCTTGGGTAAGTGTTATATCTTCCTAAAGTTCTTGTGTAGTTTTTCATTTACTTTTATTATATACCTCAATTAATCTTTTACAAGGAGAGCTTATATGATGGTAATTTGTCTATCATCTGTTACTACAAGTTTATACCGCTCGCTATTCCTTCTAAAGTACTCGAAGAATTGTCATGAAACTACAAGCGCATTCATCCAATGGTCTCATTCATCCTAAACGAAAAGTGTGCTGTTCGGTTGTCCAATAGGACAGCGACAATGGACGTTTTCAAAATCTTGTTGCTACTCATGCGGAACGGAAGGCTATCTTCACCGGGAGTTTTGGGCAGAAGATTTCTAATGATTTCTAGTTAGACATGAGTGAAAATATTTCCGATCTGACAACGAGATATGGCCGCCTTATTGGTCATCTTGAAATCTTTTTATCGCTATTCCTCCAGAAAGGATGGTGATATCAACATGGATTTTTCACTAAGTGTAGTTGGTTGTAAATGAAAATGGAGCCGAATCTGACATCCAACATGACTGCCACATCTACCATTTTGAAACGTACGTTATCTCTACTTCTCTCGAACAGAGAATCATACTGACGTGGGGTTTTTACGAGAAGACTTTGCTACGATGTTTAGTTGATGTTAAATGAAGATGGTGCAACTTGCAGATCCAATATGTCCATGTTGAAGATCTTGTTATCGATGCTCCACCTGAATGGATGCTGGTATCGACTAGGAGTTTTTACTTAATGATTTTGTATGGCGTCAGGTTGGTCGTAAAGGAGTGGTGCTACTCAGACATCTCCTATGGCTGCTAGACTGGCGTTATCTTGAAGATGTTTTAGCTACTTCTCTGAAGTTAGTGGCAAAAACATAGCGTTTTCACTGACATACTACTTATGATGTCTAGTTGTTTTGGAAATGAAAATGGTACTGATCTGACCGCCACAGTGGCCATCGCCAAATTCTTGTTATAGCTGCTTCTCCTAGATAGTTAGTCACATCAACATGTTCTTTCACCAGAAGACTTTTTATGTTGTCTGGTTGATCCTAAATGAAACGTTACTAGAAAAAAATAAAATAATTTGAAAATGCGGTTATCAATGATTAAGAATGAGTATGGACAGTCATTTAAATATGGAGTATTCACCAGAAGACATATTAGATGTTGTCCTTGGGCAGGGCACTTTGCTACTTTTTCCTCCGCACTTAGTATTTTTTCTGTATTCATGAGCCATCTTAAAATTTATTATCAATGCTTCTCTTAAATGAAGAGTCAGCTTGGCACGAGGTTTTCATTAAAAGAGTTAATTTGGTATCTAGCTTGTTCTATATAAAAATGATGCAAACTGTCCGTCAGTGTAACCCTTATGGTAGCCATCTTGAAACTATTGTTATTTATATACCTTCCACACCGAAGACCATCTCAGCCTCGTTTTTTTTTTTATTTTTTTATTTTTTTTTTAAAGATTAACTTCTTAGGATAAATAGTTTGTACTAAATCAGAATGGGGCCAATCGTACCTCCAGGTAGGACTGCCACCACGGCCGACTTGCTAATCTTGTCATTACTTCACGGGAATGGGTGGTCGTATTGACCTGAGGGTTTTTACGGAAAGACTTATAATGCCACGTACTTGGTATTATATCATCCTGGTGCCGAGCTGACATCCAAATGGTCCCCACGTCAGCTAAGTTAAAAATTATGTGATTATTGATGAATATCGGAGATACTTTCAACCTGCAACAGTTAAGGGGGAGAAATTGTCTTCAATCTGGGAAATGTTTGTCGGCAATTAGAGCTTACGAGGATAAAACTATACTATTATAGGAGGTGATGTACGAATATAAGCAAAGTGATATAAATATTCAAAAAAAAATAAAATAAACGATTATATGCGTGTTGAAATAAATGCGACCATCCGGTCGCTTAATTAGCCATTCGCAGGCGAGACAAAATAATTCGTGATTACCATTCATGAGCTGGTATCTTGATGTTGATTACATGTCTACAATTTCCACCATTCGCTGATATTGTGATCATTTACTTCGAAATTATTTTTCATTCAAACACTTTCTGAATACTTAAAGAATACGAGAGAGAGAGAGAGAGAGAGAGAGAGAGAGAGAGAGAGAGAGAGAGAGAGAGAGAGAGAGAGAGAGAGAGAGAGAGAGAGAGAGAGAGAGAGGTTTTATTTATAACGAAACGGCTAATTCCGCTAATAACTGAAAAAAAATATGTCTGCGTCCTGCAAACATTTTGAAAACTTTATACGTTCGCAGGGTATCTTTGCGCTATCCTTGTCCACAATTATGTTAAAGTTACACAAGCCTAAACTTTGCTTCCAAATTCATTTTCACAATTTGGACAAATTGTTTATTTGACGTAATTAGCTTTGATCTTACAATATATTCCCGTTTTGGACAAGGTACAGTATTTAACGTATGAATCCGCTTTCTTTTATTTGGTGCCGCCATGTTTTAGCACTCATTACGGTTGAAATATCGGTGCTCGCACCATTGTTTCAAGTTGGTTACTGACGTAGTTAGCCTACCCTCCGTAAGGTAATCCTAATTCGATATCTGATTTCCTTGTAAACAAAGTGTTAATACCTGATAGGAAAAAAAAGTTTTTTTTTTTCCGATTTTGTTTTTTTATAGGTGAAGATTGTTTTCTTGTTGGAAAAGCTGTAGGTTGTCCTGACAGTTTTTATAAAAATGCTTTTGATTATGTGTAACTTTTATTTAAAGAAAAGGTATAGTTGGAGAAAATTCAGAGTAAGTCTTGCTATCGCAGGAATTATTGTTTACCCGTAAATATCCTGCCCGTTTGTTCTTCATGTAGGTGACAGTTGTGAGTGGTTAAAAATGTCACCAAGACTATGCACACGAGTTCATGAAATTGCTGTAGCAAATAATTTCTTATCAATATGTGTGCGTGTGTTGGTCTATGTGTGTGTGTGTGTGTATATATATATATATATATATATAGCGTATTTATAAAATTTAAGTGTTCATAAGTTTCTTTTAAAATTATTTATACTTTTTAATATTTCTCCCTTCCTAGCCTTGAATCTTTTACAGGAAATAATCTTCTTTTTCCTTAACATAATTCCTATTTTAAGTCTGTTTTTTCTACTTCTTTAATATCATTTTGAATAAATAAATAAATAAATATATATATATATATATATATATATATATATATATATATATATATATATATATATATATATTATTTTCTCACCAATTAGATTTAGGTTGCTTTATACTATGTATAAGAGTTTGTAAAATTGCCTTTTTAAAAATAGAATTATCTATTAAAATACCTTTTAAAAATAAATATATTGAGCAATACTTTTAATAACTCCTTATTTTTGAAAATTGAAATAATCTTTAATTTGAAATAAGGGACTGGCCCTTTAAGTTTAGAGGGAGGGGATTTTGTGAATAAAAATGCAGAGCACCCCGGGCACTCTTTTAATTTTGGGAAAGATAATCTTTGAAAATAGTTCAAAAATGACATTTATCCTGAGGTAAAAGAATAAAAACTGTTTAAGGTGTAATTAAATTGCGCTTGATTACGGTAATTATTGTGGGAATAATACAATTAATATCTATATGGTGCAAGCATTGGCAATATTATGACTTTCAGCGGTGGAATGCAATGTATGTATGTAGATTTATGTAACTTGTCCGTTTAACCTTTTTAATTTATACCAGTTTAGGTAAACATGGATCAAACGTGCTGGTCTTAGCGTACCTGTAACAATGATTTTGCTATTCGTCCCATTCACAGTCCATGGCTAAAAATAGCTCACTCGCACGAACGGGCCCTTTGGTTTCTACACTGAGTATAGAGCTATTATGTGTGCTCGCACCGGGGCCGCTATAAACTATGCATATTCATGAGACGGCGGAGCTTGTCTATTGTATGAAGTGCTGAATTGAGCGATTTACCGAGCATAGCGTAAATTGTCGAGAGAGGCACGCCGGCTTTGTTCGCTCATAGCTGTGAAAAATCAACAATATTTCTTGAAAGTCGACATCCGTTGTTAATCAGAAGTGCTGTTTATGAAGACGTCATGCCAAACACAATAAGGGTAAGTCACTTTATTTCACTGAGTGAGGGACGCAGACCGTATGCAACTGTTGATTGTGGATAACATTACTAACTACATTATCGAAGTTATTAGGTGTCACGCTGAGTTTGTTAATGTCAGACACAGCTAATAAATCTTACGCCAATCAGTGCTACTGTCGTATATGTATATTTTTCTTGATTAGAAAACAACTACAGTAGCACATCTTTTCATTGTTTACATCACGGTAGCAACTTTTAGTTGCTATATAGAAGTTGAGTTTCCCTCGCTTTCAACGCACGGGAAATGATCACTCACTGACCGCAGCATAACATCCGATGACTTCCGAAATAAGAGGCTGTTTACTTGGCTAATTTCACTTGTCATTCACAAATATTTGTTTACACTACACTGATGCACATAGCATGTTTAGATACAGTGTTCAGTGTGTATGTGTTTATTAGAACAAATTAAAGTATTTATTAAGTTAAAGATTTTATCAAGAGTGTAAATAGCACACATGTAGACTGAAAAGGGACGAACCGTTACGCTCGCTAGGTCAATTGAAAATCACCCATACGTGACAACAATAGACCGATTGGGGAGAAAATCTATAGCGGTGATTTTTAAATAAACTCCGCCGTGCTCGACCATAAAAGGACCTTGGGAATGACCCTTGTGTAGACCACTACATGTATATATTGGGGAAGCGAAAAAGGTAACGGACTACTTCCTGATAATATCTCTAGTCTACAATGTTGAATGTTAAGTCGATTCTACCCAACATAATATGCGTATAACTTTTTTGAAAGTTTTTGTTACACTGTTGAAATGAATGTGATGAAAAGTTGGCAAAGTGCATTTAATTTAATGAATATTTTTAGAGTAAGATGTTTTATTTTCTTCCTTGGAACTAAATATGGCTAATACAAAGTAATGTTATTGATGTTTTTTTCTGTGTGGTGAAAAATGGCCGTTTTTCTCATCATATTACAAGGACTGATTCATTTTGTGAGGTCAATGACTTAATATTTTCTGTTAAGCATATTGCAGTTTTTAAATTAAAGTTACCCCTCCCTTTTTTTCTTTGTTTTTGGGAAAGACACTTTACTTCCATTTCCTGGGCTTGATATACCGAATAATGTGTTGAAAAAAGCATCGAAACACCAACCAAGGGTATAATTAGTTGCACATTACTTGGACCCATGATCATTAACATAAAAATGCAATCTTAAACCTCCAGGTCAAGACTGAGGCTTTGCCTCCAGATATAAAATCTATCCTGTAGGTTTACAGATACTATAGCTTGTCAATCAAAGCTCCATTCTGGCCCATCCATCAGGGAGCCACTAAAGGTCAGTGGTCAAGGTATTGCACTTCTGTGCCAGTCCATTTCCCACCATCAGATCAAACTTAATCAGCTACCACCAAATGTCCTTGGGCAAAAGCTTGAATCTACTTGCCCTTGCATAGTATATATAACCTTCAAAGTGTTGCTGTGGACCAATCCATCTACCACACATATCAATTCCAATATCCTGGTAAAAATATGGAGATCAGGAATCAGGTTACACAAATGCAGTGTTGCAGATAGAATCACAGGTGAAGAGGACCTTGTGTCTTCCACCCTCTACATCTGGTGGACACAAAACATTTTTGAGGGACAAAGGAAAAAGTTAGTACATAATACTTTAATAATGCCTTAAAAATAAGATAATCTTGCTTAACAGTTTTGCCACCTTACCTTTGTGGTATACACTTTGCTTTCATATTTCCATTTGGCACTGGAATTATTGCAGGGAGTTTTACCAAGTTCTCAGATCAGTCAGGAAAACATTAGCAGCTGTTAATATCTAATTAACCTGAAATGAGATGCACCATGGAATTTTTCATTAAAAGTCTTGATCTCATTTAACTTTAGTGTACTCAGTATCTGCATAATTTTGTCTTAATTTGTAATTTTTTAAAGAGAAAATAAATCAAATCTTCCCCATCATTGGAGTGACTTTAACCTGGAAAATTGTTATACTTATGCTTTGCAAAGACTTGATAACTTGGCCAAATTACACATACCTTGAATGCTGTTATTGCCAGATATATTGTTTCAAAATAGATCTTCACTATCATCTTAAAGTTGGTATCACTTTTCTTGACCATTGCTAGCTCCAACAGAGACAATGATGGAAATCCACTAATGAAAATCAGTTGGCATATATTTCAGTTTGTTAATGAATAAAAGTGTACTGGGGGGATGCATGGTTTCCCCTCTCCCCCATGAAAGAAAATTGTATTGGGAATAACATGTTTAACAAGATCAGTGTTTTTTTTTAATAATGAATTAAATAAATTTACTAAAATTTGATTATGCACTTTCCTCAATTGAAAAAATTAAAGCTATTTTTTCATTCCACTTTGTCAAGCCATTCAGTTCTGATTTTGGTGGCCTAGTGGTTAGAGCATGCGCCTCGGATGTGCGAGGTTGTGGGTTTGATCCCTGGTCAAGTCATACCAAAGACTTACAAAAATGGTACTAACAGCTGCCTCGCTTGATGCTCAGCATTAAGAGGTTAGTGTTAGGACTGTTTGGCCTGGTGTCAGGATAATGTGACTGGGTGGGACATCATTAGACATTACTATAAACTGCCACACTGCAGACATCCTAGCCATATGACTGAAAAATTGTTAAAGCTACAGTAAAAATCATAAACACCACACCACCACCAGTTCTGATTTTGAGGTGGTGGGAACATCATTTGGGGATGAATGAAAAGGCAATAGTTAAAATAATTGTACATGATTTAATTACCGCATCACCGAATGTTTACATCTTTAGTTTAGCTGTGGGATCTCAAAATTTAGTGTGGGCTCTTTATCAAAAATTGTGATTTTCAACCAATGATTTGAATCCACCTAATTTTGCCATTTTAACCTGTGCCCTCTAAGGAATGTTGGAATAGTATTTCCTATTTGTTGTTAGGATCTTTGGGAAAAGTTTTCAGTGAGTTTGGTAAAATAAACATTACTGCCATATGAGCTCAAACTCACTGCCATCAGGTTCCAAGGTTGAAAATGAACTTTTTCACTGCTAGAAGAATTTTGATGGTTTTGATGTTTTCTCTTTTAAAATGTTCTGCAATGTACATAATATTGTAGCCCCCATTTTTGCAATGGATAAACATTTCCGTTTTATGTCATTCCAAACCTGTACGCATATACTACTGTAAGGCAGTAAAAATTTCCGAAAAACGAAGAGACAAACACTCAGTACATGAGATAGTTTATGTCATTGCGGTTATTGTTTTTATAAAAAAATTAAGCACTCAGAGACAATATGTACAATTTAAACTTTATAAAAATTAAGTAAAAATGTTTTTTTTTTTCCAAAAGGCAACAAGAAAGGAGACTTGTTTGAAATGTTACAAATGTTTTTTAAAATATTTTTTAAATAGAAAAGAGAAATAAACAGTGTAGTTGACTCTGCAGTTTTTCTGATCTGTACATAGCAAACTTTCTTTTTCAAAAAACAAAAATTCAGCGTTCAAGAAAAGTGTTTAAAAGGATTGCAAAATTGCTAAAAAATGCTATTGTTTTTAAAATTATATTGCTATTTTGTTTCTTGAGTGAAGTACAAAATAAAATCTTGGAACAATGGCCATATTTGATTACCCATATTTATTTTGTTAAATAAAGTTAACCCCATGTTAACTGACTTTGGCCTTCCTTAGTTTACCCTCACTCTCCCGATTATGAGAATGGCACACAAGTTTGGAAAACTGGACCTCTTTTTCACCTTGGAAATACTTTGATAAGGAAAACTGCATTACTATTGATATTGGCTCTACCAACTTTGTGATTTATTCTTGACTTCTAGTTTAGGGAACAGGCATCTGGACACCACTTTATCCCAGTCATAAATATCAGCGTTTACATTTTGTATAATATGATTACAGTTTTTACTTATTGCTAAAAAGTTTTAATAATTTGATTGGATTTAGAACCTTAGTTTAATAGTCTGTAAACAAAATTCTGTGTTCCCCTGTGCTTCAACTATAGATTTATCTGTTCCTTCCCCCTTCAGTTTATGTTTGAATTCATCAGAAGTGCAGTGAAACGTTTTGTTAAAGTATGGTACAACTTCCACATTCATGTCAGACATTAAATCGAGGAATTTAAAACCAACTGTTGGTAGAGCATCAGACTCGAAAATCAAGGGTGGTGGGTTCAGTACCCATCCTGGTCAGCTTGAGTCAGCTGCCTTTGTGCATAGTTGTGAAAGGCACTTAGATTCCACATTCTCTGTATGATAAAGCCCATGATGTGTTCAAAGTGCTCTGAAAGCAAGCACATCCCTTACCCCCACAAACTCTAGATTTTCGTTTTTGTTATTCTTAATAAGGAAATGGATAAGAGGGTAAATTTGTGCAGTATAAACATAACATTGACTACATTTAAAATGTCCTATCAAACAGCATGTAACCAGTTTTGTTTAGAAAATTGGACAAAATCAATAGTTCTGCCCTTCCCCAATGAAATATGTGGTTGATAAAGGTAACATTTCTTTATTGTAAGTATAGATCATACTAAATTGTACAATTACATGTCAAATCAGGTAGAGCTGATTTGGGTTACAAACAAAATGAGTACTTGGTATCACATTTCCTCTTAGTTGAGTGTCGGCAGGAAAAGACCAGAGATTTAAAAATAGAACAAGTCCATGTTATTTTGGCTTTGTCATTATTAATAATGTAAATATATGAAATATACAAAAAAGTAAATATTTTATATATTTACATTTAATATAAATTTAGAATTGTCATTTATATTCCAAATATTTTAATTATAAATATATTGACACAACTTTGTTTTTGTTTTCAGTACTATATGTACTTGCTTATGAGTCAAACTGCAAAGACCCAGATCTGCCATCACATAATGCACCAGCAGATCTTGGTCTGTGCTATTTGTTAAGAGAAATCTGTAGAACATACAGCATGGACCCTGATCTGCAGGAGCGTTATGCTACAGCAGATCAGGATCTTTGCAGTTGGAATCAACTTCTTTGCAAGGTATTTACTGTACTAGTGGAATATACCTTATTTCATATAAACTTTAGAATAACAAGTAAAAGGTTTAACAAATGAAAATTACCCAACATTGTTGGGGAAGAAGCAGATTTGATTTTTGTATCAATTTGTTTCATATTTTGTTCTTTATCACAAATTGTCAGCAGACAGAAAAATTTGGTCAGTGTTCTCATTTTGGCTCATAGGCAGAAAATTTCTTGCTTAACTGCAACTCAAAGCATTTAAACATTACAGTGTTAAACAAAAATATATCTTTTGTGTTCATGGCAACAAAATGTTTTATTTTTTTGGTCATAATAACAATTTATACATGGGGCATTAGATACACAATTATAGAGAATCAGCTGTCATTACTTGTAACCATGCAGATTTATCTGACTCCATTTTTTTTTTTTAAAGGAATCTGGTAAATTATTTACAGTACCAGTAATTTGGTAGACTGAAAGTGTGTCATTGAGAGGTTTAGGGTGTTGGCCTCGATAAAGCATATAAAGTATATTTTGTAAAAGCTAGCAGTTGATTTTTATCATGGCTGAATAAAACTGCTCATGCTCTGATTTTGTTTTCCTCTTCTTGCTACAGGTATATAAGATTTTTTGTTTTGTTCTCAGTGTTAAACAAATAAAAAAATTCACTTTATGAATGATGTAACTGATCTCAACTGTATTAAATAAAATTAAAAGGTAATAATAATCCTGTTTGTTAATCAGAATAAGTTTCAGTGTTTGCTGAAATATACATCACATTTGATATCTGACACGTTTTGCATATTTGAAACAAATTATGTGATGAATTAATCAGCCAATAGTACCATACTATCTTGCATGTGTACTTGAATTTACTAGTTAAAGCATGTGACTTTTGGTGAATTGTTACCCTTATTTTATCCAGAAAGTTACTCTTGGTAAATTTGATTGTTTTTCAGTACTCAAAACTCAGCAACCATTTACCTTTTTCAGTCTGAAAAGGGGGCCAAGAGTGGTCTAGAGTGCTCACTTCTAGAGCACACACTGTTATGGATCATTGCCATCTCACTTCTGTTTATGTTGGTTCAAGTCCCTGGCTTGGTCAATGTGGGTATGTGAGAGAAAAGCTTACCAGTAGCTTCTTGTGGGTCACTGGTTCTTCCCAGGGTTCTTCCTCTACCATTATACTGGCTGACATGTATAGCCTATCTTGTGCTGAAAAATGGCATTAAACCCTGCAACAATGACAAAAATGACAACAGAGGAAGTGAAAGAAAAGAATCATAATAGCATCTGTACTTGCTTATATGTCAAGTGCAAGCTGCACAGACCCATAGCGCCCAGAGTGGCAAAGTGGTCTAAAGAGATGTCCATTACAGATCACTGCCATCTCACCTCTGTCTGGTGTGTTCCAGTCTACAATAATGTAGATATGTGAGAAAGCTTGCCAGTAGCTTCTCGTGGGTTGGTGGTTCTTTCCGTGGGTTGGTGGTTCTTTCCGGTGATTTCCGGTTTCTTCCTCCACCATTAATACTGGCCGCCATGAATAGCCTATGGTGTGCTGAAAAATGGCGTTAAGCCCAACAACAACAACAACAGACCCATATCTGCTGTCACATAATGTGCAAGCAGATCTTTGTATAGTTTGTTAGGAGTACAACATACAGCATGGACCCTGATCTTCTGGCACATTATGGGATAGGAGATCAGGACCATTGTTGTTTTGCAGTTATACTCAACTTATATGCGAGTAAATACAGTATGTTTGCTAGTCAATCTAAAAGCAACATAGATCCTGAATCTACAGTCACATAATATGCTTGCAGATCAATGCCCATCAGGTACCTTTGCCCCAATAGTTGCTCCTTAACAAACTGTAAAGACTCAGATCTTGCATTATACAATGGCACAAGGGAGGGTGCAATTTGCAAGCATGTATGGTAGGTACCTGGATGCCAATTATTTGCTTTTATTGCATTTTTTTGTCTACAATTTGTTCTCTGTGTATTTGTGTCACTTAAAACTGGATGAAAAGTTACCAGATTTGATCAGATTATGCATTCTTAAAATAACATCATATTTTTACCTGTTAATTCAGAGTGTATCAAAATGCTGTCAAATAACTCAAGTAAGCACTTTATGGTTTGCAATATAAATCTTGCTTAGAGCCAACAAGTCAATAACTTGGTAATTGACATACAAGTCCTCTAAGGGAGTGTTGAAAATGCAGTAGTATTGCAGGAATGAAATTCTTGATTTACCAATTGATCTACTATGCATAGTATACACTGTGCCTTGTCTCACAGTAACCTGCATCTCTGTCAAGTCCTACCAGCAAACACAGTTTTCTTGATCCACATAATTGCCTTATTCCTCTAGGGCTGTTAGATTGTGTTAGAACAGCAACAAGTCCCTATGATTAATATGCAGCTTTTTGTTGGAGAGCTCAGTGATATTGGCAGTGGTAATAATAATAAAGCTATATCAATATTCATAACACAGGCAGGTCAATCCTTGCTTGGCTCATGTGTTGTTCTTAAGCAGTGCTAAAATATACTGTTTCCTGCCAGAGTAATTAGGTCAGTTCTGCTAATTAAATTAATTGTTATTTAAATGATCATTTAGGTACATGTAGGCAGTTGACCTTTAATACAGGTTTATGTTGCAGAATTTAAGGAAGATGTACAGATTTACAAGTGATCAGTCATGTAAATGAAATTGGAAACTAGTAACTTAACTGGTTACTTTTTATAGATTTTTAAGCAGATTTATTTAGGCTGGAAAAAAAAATGATTTTTGTGTTAGTCTGTCTTTCTTTTCTTACACCCCCTTTCTCCCACAGACACTCCCCACCACACACCCACACCCACCCACACATATAATTATGGTGCAATAATTCTGATTTTCGCCTACATGGCAAGGGTGATGTTGGAAGGATGACAACCATTTCAAAATGTAAATGTTCATTAAAACGTGTGCTAGTGACATAAAATTTCACTAGTCCAATAATTGTTTTTATTTTTGAATTTGTTAATGGCAGTCTCTTGATTTATTTGCTTCAATTACTATAAATTTGTACCATATATGCTGGTCTTGCCTGTGTAAGCTATTCACACATCATCACAGTTGCTTGTCTAAGGAGATATGTAGCATTCTGTGTATTGTTCTATCAAGTGAGATCACCGACATTTTTGCATTGACAGTCAAGAAATAACTATTATTTATTAAAAAAGATTCAGTATTATGGGTGTAATATTTAAGTTGCAATAGATTTAAAAGACAGTCTAGTGTGGATATTAAAAGCAACAAGATATGAGCAGCATCACCGGAATAAAGGTGTTGTTTTGTGTATCATTGCTTGCAGAGCATGGACATGGGATTATATCTGGGTAATATATCTTGCTAATGATATTAGTATTATTGACATGTTATTGATGTCAAATCTAGATATAAACATAGTGTTTACTTTGAAATGTAATGTTATTGTGTAGCTATGCTGGACATCTTTTAAGATACAATGAACTGGGTTATGTGCCTACAAATATCTAACATGCTACAGAGCAACAAAAAATTGACATTCATACAGGGAAAATTGATATGCAGGTGATAGTGTTTATTTTTTAAATAAAATGAACAGGAATGACCAAATATTATAGTTTTATTCCTGAACAAATCAGATTCCTGAACAGCTGATTGCATACAGCTTGTACTTGTTTATGGATTAATGAATCTACCTGCCAGTTAATTGATGGACTTGAATCAGCTATCTATCACTGACCACTGCTAACACTAATTGGGTTCCATTGGGGTGGGGGCATTTTTAATTTCTCAAATGGTTAGTGTTGCTCCAGAATTTAAGAAACCTGTTGATGTGGTTCCCACTGTCACCAGGCATACATTGTACTCCTGTTTAATTAAATGATACGTTTTCACATCACTGCAAAGATAACTATGTCATAAGATTTTGTGTTGCATCTTTTCTTAAACTGGGGATGATTTTCAGATCAAATACATCATCACTAGGAAAAGGCCAAAGTTGACAAGAACTGGATGCAACCCATCACAAAGCATTATACATCAGGTTGATTTCCTGATTATGCTGACAAAATTATAAAACTAAATTTTTACCATTGAAAAACATGTTTGTCAACAACACTTGTAAACTAATGGAGTTTCTTATATCTTCTATAAATCATACCATACCATCTTATGCACATACATATCTAGTTTATTTCCTCATTGATATATATATATATATATATATATATATATATATATATATATATATATATATATATATATATATATATATATATATATAGAGAGAGAGAGAGAGAGAGAGAGAGAGAGAGAGAGAGAGAGAGAGAGAGAGAGAGAGAGAATCTGCCATGAAAAACCGAAAAACTACTTCTATGTGAGACCACCTATCTTGAAAGACCACTACTATGTGAGACCACCTGTCTTGAGAGAACAAGTTCTCAGTGCACAAATTTATTGATTATATAGCATTGTGACCTGTTATGAGAGACCACCTGTCTTGAGAGACCATAATTTTTTTGGCAAAAGACACAGTCTTTCTAATAAGGTTCTACTGTATGTATGCAAATTATTATCATAATGATCCCAAAGATTGTTTATCAAATTTATCAGATGTCTTACTAACTGAATCAGTCATTTAAAGGTAAAAGAAACAAAATAATTGAAGTCATTGTCTTACATATAATTAGTAGTGACCCGTATATTCACCTCACACACAGATATGTTAGAGGTAGAGTTTGGAATTGCTTTACTTAAAGAAGACAGTATTAGTTTGTTGTTTTCTTTACACTGAACACTTTTGGAAACACTAAGCCTTGGTTGGTCTACTTAAAGATGGTGAACATACAGAATGAAGTCATACAAACCATATTTGGTTACAGATATATAGGAGACAAAATAATTTTGCACTTAATTCTTTAATAGTTACTTTTCTTGATAGGATTGGCTACTTGACATTAATCAGATTTTTAGGTGGATGGATAGACAACTAGTTCTTTATCAGTCCTCATGTAGGATTGGCAAGTTGGTTTGGTTTTGTGATTGTTCACCACATGATCTGCTTGTTATACATGGTGGCTGGTACATTTGGTGGAGGAAGAGCCATTTAGCCAAAAGAAGATACTGGCAAGCTTTCTCATATACCCACTTTGGTTTGTCCAAGACTTGAACCCATGCAGACAGGGGTGAGATGTCTGTGACTGGTAAAGGCAAGTGCCTTGGAACACTCAGCCACTCCTGGGGAAAATTTTGGAAGGGGAAATGAGCAATGGAGTTAAAATTATCTGTGATATTCATTCATTTGTTTTGGGATTCTTAAAGCACGTACTTGGAACATAATACAATAACTTCTATGTGACCATATTGTGGAAGCAAGTGTTTGTAGCAGAATTGTTGTTTAATTCAGGGTTGGACAAATTTTTTGTGAAGAGCACACAGTGTATAGGAGTCCTGGGTATAAACTTCCACAATGCTAAATTTAATTTGCCCATTCAGCTACAAATTACAAATAGAACTGAAGAATAAAACTGATTTGTTCAACTTTTTTTTGTTCAAAACATTACCATGAAAATTTTACAATGGAAAGGGCTGATGAATATAGGGGATGGATGCTACAGTTGCTCAGTAATTAGCATACAAAGGGTGTGTGATCAAAACCCTGCATTTGTGTGTTTCTGGGAAAAGTACTTTTGCCTTTTGTAGCATTCATACAGGAAATGAAGAATCATTTCTTGGTGACATTTCTACCTCTTTTAAATTTGGAAATTTGACGCATCCTGTGTTTTTGCATTATTGGTTTAATATAGATGAGTTTAATAGCTCTGCTTCATTCTGAATCAATTGTGTTAACAAACTTGGACACTCATGTAATTCCCTTATTTAACTACAAAAACTGGCATCATAAAGATAAAGATAGTCACACAGTCATTGTTTGAATAGCATTACTGGATTGGTATGTGTACAACATACACCACAATATCACAAGATCTATCATCGGAGATGAGATTGTTCTACCAGTATTTTCAAGTATTATAGAAGGACATTAAGTATGATGGCAAACAATATTAATAGTCATACCTGCTTAAAATGTTACCTGTAGTGGGCAAGGACCTATGCTAAATGGCTATTTTTTTAAAGATCACTTGCACCACTTTACTGTAGATATGAACTATAAAATGAATTAAGCAAACACCTGTCATTCAAGACTAGTTTTATGTTTCTTGGAGGTGACTACTTTGGAGTGGTTCATCTCTATAACCCAAATACCACATTTACCCATGTAAAACAAATGTTTACAAGAGCGCAAATGGAGATTGAACAACATTTTTCCAAGCATATTTTCGTTATAATTTTCCATCATTGACAATGTTATTTCAAATTTCCAGCATTAACCCTTTCATCACTAAGTAACTTTGTAGGCATAGAGTCCTCAACACTAAGTAACTTTGGAGTTGTAAAGCAAAATGACTTGTGGACTTTGAAACAACATAACTTTGCCAATGTTAAAGATATCTGGCTGGATTAGGGGTCAAAATCAAGGTTAAAAATCAAATTTTATGACTAATTCAATAAAATTTGCATATCTATTACAACTGTTAAAAGGCAGGTACAAACAGGTAACAACAGGTAAAATACAATTATTTTATTACCTCTTAGAAAACTTAGAATGTTCTCAAAACTTGTTCAATTGACCCTAGATGTACTAGTGAATAAATAATCACAGTAGCAACACAAGTCTTTCTTTCATGGTGTCCATAATATATAAAATTCTATAAAATGAACCAAAATGATCTCCAAGGTGAGATCTGTCCACACACCTATAACGCTCTGCCACGTTTCATCGTTTCATCGTTTCATCGTCCCATTGAAGTTTGTTAAA
This sequence comes from Potamilus streckersoni, assembly GCA_016746295.1. Classification (NCBI taxonomy): domain Eukaryota; kingdom Metazoa; phylum Mollusca; class Bivalvia; order Unionida; family Unionidae; genus Potamilus; species Potamilus streckersoni. The sequence goes on along the minus strand of JAEAOA010001901.1, from coordinate 2,314,404 downwards.
TGGACAATTTTTCCAAACACTTCGTCTGAATAGAATATTTGAAAATAATCGGAAGCTTTCCTGGAGCCATCTAACACTCGGGTGTGCCCAAGTCTGTCAGAAAACTGAAATAAATCTCTTTGGTTTTTGGGCTTCGTCCAAAAAAAAAACCCCACGTGGAGCGTACAATTCCTCTGGTTCAAACCTTCAAAGTCATCTTCGTCATCACTGTCACCCACAAGTGCATTCCATTGTCTCTCCATACATCTTCTCTCATTGTTAAACAAATTTATCAGGTCAGAATTATTTAAATCCTCCGAAAACTCTCCTCTAAAAATCCTTCAAATGCCGCCATTTTGGATACAAATTTCAGCATTCGGAAAACACGTTAAAAGTTCCTACTTTGTTCGTTATTTCTAGTTGTATACAAGCTAAACTCACAAGATAATCCAAATATAACATCTACATTACCAGATGGAAGTTATTAGAGGTACCCTGAAAGATATTTAGTTGGGTACTATAATGTTAAAAAGGAACACTGCCCTAAACCGAAAACTAGGTCCATAGTGTTGACTGAGTAAATTCCCCTGACCGCATATGCGGTCTGCCATGATAAAAGGGTTAATACTCTGATTCTTATTATTTACAGGAAATATATATTTCATATGATGTTTAACCCTTTCATCACTAAGTAACTTTGTAATCATAGAGTCCTCAACACTAAGTAACTTTGGAGTTGTAAAGCAAAATGACTTGTGGACTTTGAAACAACTTAACTTTGTCAATGTTAAAGATATCTGGCTGGATTAGGTGTCAAACTCAAGATTAAAAATCAAATTTTATGACTAATTCATTAAAATGTGCATATCTATTACAACTGTTAAAATGCAGGTGCAAATATGTAACACAACAGGTAAAATACAAATAATTATTTTATTAGCTCTTAGAAAACTTAGAAAGTTCTCAAAATGTGTTCAATTGACCTTAGATGTATTAGTGAATAATCACTGTAACAATACAAGTCTTTCTTTCATGGTGTCTATAATATATAAAATTCTATAAAATGAACCAAAATGATCTCCAAGGTGAGATCTGTCCACACACCTATAACGCTCTGCCACGTTTCATCGTCGCATTGAAGTTTGTTAAACGGACAATTTTTCCAAAAACTTCATCTGAATAGAATATTTGAAAATATTCTGAAGCTTTTCTGGAGCCATCTAACACTCGGGTGTGCCCAATTCTGTCAGAAAACTGAAACAAATCTCTTTGGTTTTCGGGCTTCGGCCAAATAAAACCATGTGGTGCACACAATTCCTCTGGTTCAAAACCTTCAAAGTTTTCTTCATCGTAATCACTGTCACCCACAAGTGCATTCCATTGTCTCTCCAGACATCTTCTCTCATTTTCATCCAAATTTACCAAGTCAAAATTATTCAAATCCTCCGATTACCTCCTCTGAAATTTGTTCAAACTCCGCCATTTTGGATACAAATTTCAGCATTCGGAAAACACATTAAAAGTAACTACTTTGTTCGATATTTCTAATTGTATACAAGCTAAACTCATGAGATCATCCAAATATAACATCTACCTTACAAGAAGGAAGTTATTAGAGGTATCCTGAAAGTTATTTAGTCGGGTACTATAACGGTTAAGAAAGAACACTGCCCTAGACGAGAGAACTCGGTCCATAGTGTTTGTGAGCTTACTTCCCATGGACCGAATTTTTTTGCTGTAATGATGAAAGGGTTAATAGGTGTGAGTGTGTGATTCAGATTTTTAGTGTACCTTTAACAATTTTTCAGTCATATGGCCACAATCCACAGTGTGACAGAATATAATGATGTCTAGCACTGGGGCATCATGCAGAAGACATGTGGAATGATGTCCCAGCAGACACATTATCCTGAGGCCAACCAGTCCTAACAACTAACCTCTTAACAATAAGCAACAGGCGAGGCAGCTGTTAGTACCATTTTTGAAAGTCTTTGGTATGACTCTGCCAGGTTCGACCTCTCCTATCCGAGACAGACTAGGAAACTTAAAAGATAAAACATCTTTTTTGACCAAATTTTGCAATGGATGAAACTATGCAACAATCTATTGCCAAAGTTTTAAAGTTTAAGTTACAGGCAGAATAATAGATCATAGAACATGTCATACTAACTGGTTTAGTTGGTCTCAGAGCAGAAGAAACTAAACGATGGCCTGTTGTTCATTATCTATTGGTTCATTAGCACAAACTTGTTGTCGTTATTGCTCCTAAACTGCTTGGATAATGCTATGAATTCATATACACACATTCATTCCAGGTTATAGTTGGACCTAAATGAAATTGATGCCACTGGACATCTAATGCAGCCACCACATCTTGAAACTTTTGTTATCAATATTCTTCTTACATTGGTGAGTAACTGAACATGGGGTTTTCGGTAGAGGACTTTTTACAGTCTCATTTTGAAAGTCATACCAATGTTGGGTTTCACCAAAAGGCATGGTATGATGTCTAGTCAGAGCTACATGATAATAGTGCTAATCTGATATCTGATACAATTTCCATGGTGGCGCTCTTGAAAATCTTGCGGCAGCTCTTCTAGATATTTAAGATTCATCATGGAGTTATCTCCAGATCACATCTCTGTCAGTTTCCTATATGAAAATGTCCAAAATGGTGACTATTGCAGCTATTATGAAAATCTTGTTAATTTATACATCTCCTAAAACAAAGGTCATACTGACATTGGGTTTTCATCAAAAGTCTCCTGATGATATCAGGTTGTTCGTAAATAAAAACTGGCAGTCTGAGATCCAACATAGCCACAATGGTGGCCATCATGCTAATTCAAATGAATGGATGTCATATTGACACAGGATTTGGCCAAAGCACTTTTTTATGATGTCTAGTTGATCTAAATGAAAACATGTCTATCTTAAAACCAGTAATGCCAACATAGGTACCATCATGAAAATCTTGTTACTGCACAAGAATAATAGAGATGTTTTCAACACTTTGCACCTGAAAGAAAAAAAATGGCCTTATCTTGAATTTGTGGAAATTCATTTGAGTATTTAGTGTGTCAGTTTATGTTAAGCAGATTAGTTGCTTGAATATTCAAAATAATTTCTAAAGCTATTTTTTGTGAGGCCTTAACCACCCTTATTTTGGCAAGTGATGGCTATACATGGCACCCATGTTGTTGTTGCTATTGTTTATGCATGCTAGCCAACAGTTTCAATGGCCCTTTTGCCAAAATAGAGATAACCACTTTTGTTTACTTGGATGGCACTTGATAGAAAGTCAAAAGTATTTTCTTTTGAAAATTATCCATATAGCAGTTAGTACTGATATTGATAATGTTTAAACTATTTTATGAAAAACAGTTGCAAAATGTTGGAGTCCTAAGTGTCTGAATGTTCTATACAGCATAGGTGACAGCCATCAAACCTGCATGGCTATAAAGGCTTTTATTATGTCTGTAATTATAGGGTTCCTTGCTCCTTTATGAGTGACAGCAAAGGCCTGCAGTACACATATATCTGCTTTTTTTCAGTTTGTCTGACACAAGGTATAAGTTCAGTTCAAAATGCAAGCTATTCTTCATTATTGTCAGCCACTAGCTACAAAAATATAAAAGATCAATTGAGAATCTCATGTGTCATTGATAGAAATCTGAACCAGGTTTTGTATATTTCTTGGTAAATTTGTTTTCAATTTTCAGGAAAGTTTTTTACATGCATGTTGAAACTTACTGTAAGTAATCACTTTTAAGTCAAATCAGAACTGTAATCAACAGAGATGCTTACAAGCCATTGTGTAAGGTGGCAGCAGATCAGGATCAGTGTTTGTTCTACTGATTTATCCTTGTAAAGTGCAAAGACCCTGGTATGGATGTGCATTTTATATATAGGCAGTCTTTGCAGTGTGCAGTTGTACTCCACTTGTAAATCAGTATAGGCAATTCAAGTCACCTTACAATTTGTAATTTCATTGTATATCTGTATATTCAAAGAGCCCTTTTTTGGCTGCATGTTGTTTGTTCAATTGATATACAATTAGAAATGTGTTTATTTACCCTTTCTTGACTCCTGCAAATAGGAGTTAAAGACACTTTAGTGAGATGATCTGTTTCATTTAAAAGCAAGTTAGCCTAATAATGAATTCTGTTATGCTGTAGTTTATATGTATGGAGTGGTCTCATCTGAGCAGACCTTACATGCATGCAAGTACAATAATTGGTTAGAATTCTTTAACAGCCATACACCTGAACATATACCCTTAACAAGACTGTGTATCTATTACACACTATATCATTATCTACAAATGATATGGAACAGGTAAAGGACAACAATAATGGCATTGTTGCCTGCTTTGGATGTTATCTGAGATTGTGGTAAAGATTCCAGTTACTTCAGTTAATGCCCATAAATAACAAGACAGCTGAATGACAAACTATCAGATAATGTGTATTACTGATCAAAAAGAGGGGGAATTAAGGACTTTGATAATTTGGTATATATATATATATATATATATATATATATATATATATATATATATATATATATATATATCACCATACTTTTTGAAGAAAGTGGATATTATATTATCCTGTCTGTCCATATGTGTGTATATGCATACACAAGTACTGTCATGCAGCTCATCCTACACTGTTTAAAATTCAGACTTCACCATTGGAAGATAATTGGTAGGGGTGATATGCAGATCTATCTGTACATAAGTTTGGGGAAATTGGATCCATCCCTTGATTGCAATCCAAAGGAGAGGGGTGACACCCATGTTATATTTGTGTAGTGTAGGGGAAGGTACTGAGAAAATAGTGGGGATAATGCATTGCTGAAGACCTTTAGATCTATTCACATCCGTTTACTACATTATTATATTCCTCCTATTCCCATCAGTCATTTCTGCTGGGCATAATATAAATGTGTGATATGGATTCCTGAAATATTTTAACAATAATACAGTTTTATTTAAAACTATCAGCACTGAATTCATACAAGTCCTAGAACAGGTACATGGTCCTATTTATATAGTATACCACAGGTGTAATAAAGGTACATGGTCCTATTTATATAGTATACCACAGGTGTAATAAAGGTACATGGTCCTATTTATATAGTATACCACAGGTGTAATAAAGGTAGATTTCTAATTTAGGGAGAGTGACATCAGTGTTCCCCATGAATGGCAACATTGAAGGAAAGGTTACCTAGATGACATCAAAATACTTTCACCTACAGACAATTGGTGGCAAAAGTTAGCTTGAAACTGAAAGTTCAAGATTAGGTTTATACCCTAAGGGAATATTCAAAATAATTACAGAACTGATTTATAGAAAATGATGATTCATTGATGTTACTTTTATTTGTATTGAATGACTCATGTTATTAACAAATTACCTGATAAATATAATGAAAAGGCTTTGAAAGTTTTTGATTGCTGGAATTAAAGCAAAAAATGTAAATATGGCTGTTAGTCAGATCTGTCCATGTAATGGGTCAGATGCACTTAATAACCTGATTGAGCTAGTTATCAAATTTTCTCTGTATATCAACAGCAAAGCAAGACCCACCAATCACCAGCAACACTTATTTCTGAGGTCTTGCCCCCTCCCATAAAAAAGTGTTTGATGGGAGTTTTGAACCCTGCAGTGGAAAGGGGAGTTGCTTGGGAAGCTGCAATGCCACTGATGTTTAGTGATCACCAGGTCATCATGGTCATTTGGCAAGGGCTGTGCATTTATGTATAGTGGTCACCAGGTCAGCGAGGTCACTAGGCCATCATTAATAATTCCAAATACCTCAGTGGTTTCTGTATGTATGTAACTTGAGTTTCATGTTTATGTATTAATTGGCACAAATCCATAAATTAAACATCCCCATGCTTTAAGGCTGACTGCACTATTCTCCATCTGTCCTTTGAGTTTGTTTTGCTGGGGGGTCGGGGTGAGGGTGTTTTATGCCTCCGCTTTCAATGAAGGCTGTTTAGTGCCAATGTACTTAGAGTAGTTGCAGTAATATTCCTTAACCACACATATCAGCCACTATAGCCTCACCTGGCCAGTGGGTTTTGGGGATGGGGGTGTTGTTGGATTTAAACCCTCACCCTTCTTGTTGTTAGTATGTCCTGTGTACCACGGTGGAGATTTTGTACATAGATATCCCATGCTGTAACCACCAGCAGGAGGGGTATAGTTTTTTTTTTTTAAAGTGCCTCCTAGTGTTCTTAAAAGACTAGAGGACCACACATGCCTTGTGCTAATTATATTAAAAATTCTTTATGTTGAATGGATAAAATGGACACCATTGTACAATTGATAAATGATTTAACATACTTCTACCTCAGGTCCCCCTACCTCATGTCCCCTTCTCCCCTGCAGGAAAAAAAGAGCTATTTTTGAGTTAGTTTTTGGGGCTTGTTTTGCTTGGTTTAACAACTTGTCAATGCATCTATTATTTACTTAATGAACATAAAAATCATCTTAGTTGTGAAATAGAACATAAAAATCTACTTAATTGTGAAAAAGTTTAAGTTGGTCATAAGCAATGCATACTGTACCATCAACTTTGTATGTTGTCACCATGTTCAAGTTTCATTTTGGATGAAATAATATGACTGTGATCCTATAGGCAAGGGACACAACATCTCCTTTCCCTAAAATTAAAAGGTTACAAACAGTTTTAAAGAGTGCTAAGTTTTGTTGCTTTGGAAGTAATAGCAAAATAAAATTAACATATGGATGACAAGGGTCAAGAGGTCAAGGGAAAAAAATGGGGGGGGAAATTGAAATCTGATGCCCAAGGAGCAACTCAAGGCCAGTTCTCAGCAAGTTAAAATAGTGAAAATACATTTATTCATGTGCATTGGTCTCTATTTTGAATTTTTAGATAACCTCAATAT